>OZ026607.1:13733640-13803640 GCA_964020085.1 Micromussa lordhowensis
TTGTCATTGTTCACATAAGATACACTTTAAGTTGTCGAGAAACCATTTTTGGCAATTTCATCTTGTGTGCATTGCTTCTATAGAATTATTTCCGTATCAAAATATTTATTTATCTGGCTATTTATTTACTTATTTATCTAACCTTGAAAATGTGATAATAATAATGTGATAATAATAATATTAATAATATTAATAACAATAATAATAATAATAATAATAATAATAATATGTTGTCCATTTCTTCTTCTTAATATGGTATGTGGTATCCAACTAAATATGGTATTTAATAAGGAGTTTGTCTATCAGGTTAGCAAATGTCATGAAAGGCAGCGGATCAGAACGTATCACTATATCTCTCGGTTACTACGCGCACTGTGATTGGTCGTGATTCCACTGTGTTATTTTGTGAACATGAGTTGTGTACATGAAGTCTACAATCTCATTGCTAATCATGCTCACTTCTGGCACGGATCGTCCAAAAATGGGTATCATGTCAGATACCGTCACGGGTAAGCAAATGTCTTCAGCATTATACACAGGCCTTCAACTCCATCGCAAATTATTCTATTGCGGCATTGGAAGACAGGAGGTACTCTTAATGCATCAATCAGCAAAGGAAGATCCCTCTTTTCCACTCGGAAATCGGCTTTACATTCGGCTGGGTCTTTATTCGCGAGGGAAAACTTTTCATACGCCGAGTGAGGAAAAGGAAGATTACTCGGCCTGTATGCTTCGTAAAGCAGAACAAACTCTTCTTCGTCTATGATCTCTTCTAATAGAGACAAACAAAGCGTTTCTTACATGGCTATTTCTGCGAAAGAAATGCCGAAGAATCACACTGATAAAGAGCGTTTCGCACCCGCGTCGTCTAGCGATCTTATCTTTACTTTTTCCGCGCAAACGACGGCGTTCTAGTCCCAGTCCTTTATCAACCACCGCGTTCTAGAAGCCGTCGCGTCTCGGGTCTTAAAGTCCCTATTCTGTCACCCACGCCACAACCACCTTCTTTCTGGTAGCCTCACCTCTTTCCATCACCTTCTGGACCAGAAAAACTGTTAGTTCTGCTTTGGTCTTGGTGTGGGATATGAGTTTCTTCAAGGTAACTTTAGGGACATGAGTTGAATCGGTGATATGGTAGCAAATGGGTTCTTGAGTGCCTTGTCGATTTCTCTGAGTAGCAGACTTGAGCGAAGAACATCGTACCTATCAAAAATCAAACGGATCTGCTCCGTGTTATTGTATTTGATGAAAATGCGATCGATGAAATGTTTCGCTAAGTTTTTGCAAGTCTTGATCCAGTATGGCTTATCTAACGATTGGACCTCTGCTATGCCATAAACGATTGCGACTGTGACATCGCTACTGCCCATGGAACTCGTACTTGACTCTGCAGCACTCTCCACCACTCGCTCTACTGTCTTAACTTTGAACACCTTCTTATTACTTTTCCATGTCTGTAGCTTACACTTTTTCATTACAGCCCAGAGATTTACCTTACCAGATTTGACTCTATCTACCACAAACGAGCTGAACAACTTTTGCCCTATCTCACCCTGTTGAACCAGATCTTTCTTCGTCTTTTTGCACACAGCTTTCTTCGTGACCAGATTATAAAGGTCGGTATTTGATCCAGCGTTATCGCCAAGTGATAAGGGGCCAGTGTAGCTCTTGATTGTCTGCCTCAGCTGACGGATGGCTTTGTTCTCGTTCGTCGTAATAGAAGGAGAGAAGTCATGGTGGTGCGCTTTGGAATCTGTAGTCAGGCCTGCCATAAGGCCTACTCTGGGACCTTAAGTCGCCGTAACTTAAGGCGACTTTGAGCGATTTAAGGCGACTTAAGGCGACTTAAGCGAAATTGGCCAAAAAAGCATTGCGACTTTAGGCGACTTAAGGCGACTTAAGGCGACTTTAGGCGACTTTAGGCGACTTAAGGCAATTTTAGGCGACTTAATTTCACTAGAGTGATACAAACCCAAACTTAGCAACAGTTTCTCCATATACTTTAAAATTTTCAACAAAGTTTCTTGCAATAAACCAATATTGTACCAGTCATCTGTTTACTTTTGTATTCACACAAGTCATCATATACTCAAATATCCAGATTTCAAACCATTTTTTTAAAATGCTTTTTGTATAGGTAATCGAATGATTTCGAGTGCAATTTGGAATAAATAAGCACAAGTAAATTTTTCAAAGACGACAAAAAATTGCACGAGCCCGTAGGGCGAGTGCAATTTGTAGTTTTTGAAAAATTTACGAGTGCTTATTTATTCCAAATTGCACGAGAAAATTATTTGATTACTTGTTAATAATATACATGCAAAAATTTGAGTCTGGCTCTTCTTTGTTCATGTTTATTTCCTGTCCTTGTTCGGCCGCTTGCCTTTACCTTGTTGTCGGAGTAGTCTTGCTTTTCCCTCAAGAACTTGCTTCGAGCTTTTAAACTCTCTGTCGCGAATGATCGAGTGTTTGTACTCTTTATCTGCTAGGTATCGGTCGATAGCAGTGACTATCACACGAAGGCCATCAGGTTCGTAATCATCCCCGTCTTTCTTACGAACTTTGCGTAAAACTGCTCGAGGATTATGGCCTCTGGTTCGTACTTTTCAATGCTTTCGTCATATCCCTTTTGAGAAGCCCAAGACTTCCAGACTTTTACCCAGTTATTTGTGCTTGGTAAGGTGTTTTTGTTCACAGCATTCTCCTTCAAACTCTGTATCAAAATATTGTCACTTTCCCCCGAGCTGCCCGCCATTTTGTTTTGTTGGGCTTTCGCGACTTTCCTGTCAATCAATTTAATTTCAACTTTTTGCACTCAATTTCAACTTTTTGCACTCAATTTCAAATTTCTGCACTGTTTGGGATTAATTGACGTGCTCTCAGCCAATCAGCACGATGAAATTTTTGCATGTATATTATTAAAGATAGAATTACCACCAACACTGAACAGTTACTATTATAAACATAATAATAACAATAAATACAAGCAAGGTAGCATGAATATTAGTGAAGATATCACAATAAAAACCAACATCAAACAAAAATATAAAAATATAGGAGTGATTGCAGAATACCCAGCCCAGCCATTTACATGTGTCGGTATGCTTTGAAGAACCAGGTATATAACAATAGTTGTAATTGCTACTCTTATTTAATGAGATGCAAATAAGTGGGCCAGGTATTCTGCAATCTAGCCAAAATATACATTCACAGTGACAAAAATTTAAAATTTAAGAAAAGAGACACGATTTAGCTTGGTTTAGTTACCAATATTTATATATTTTCCGTAATTGAAACAACAAGTAAATTAAAATAAATTAATCTTATTTACATGCATTTACTTTACAATGCTTCCCAAATTATAAAAATGGTTATTTTGGTAGACTTATCTGCCATGTTTTTGGCATCTCCACTGTCAATTTTGGCATGGGAGTTTGGCAAATGCATGCCTTTCCAAAGTTGCTCAGTCCTTTTCAGGGACCTAGTCAATTTGCTGCTCTCCTGCCTCAGTCAGACAAAGCATTCCAATACCATAATGAGTACCGCATGCTAAGGTCCTTTGTAAGAACACTTCCTTTCGAATTTCACCAACTACTTGTGTGGCGCCAGAAAACTTTGACGACCCAGTTTATATAGTGAATCGAGGGTTTTTTTTTTACCACGGTTGATCAGACCACCAGGAGACATGCCTTCCAAGTTTTCACTGCTTTTCACCTGGCACATTACAAATGTCCAGAAAGACATTTTCACAACGAAATACTTGAAATTGATAGATACACACTGGTCTCCGCCATTTTGATTATCCCAGTAACCCTTGCGCCGCTAACTGGTTTCCATGCTTCAAAGAGACAAGACATCACGCGTGTTTCGGGCCTCAAAATTCTCCTGCTCAATTTTCCCGATTGTAGATTTATTTCAAATCAACCATTTCAACTTTAAGTGAGAATTAGTTTCGCGATTTGTTTTCTTTCTCTTTATTTTTTTTTGTTAGCGCCCGTCGGAGTAATCGTACTAGCATGTGCGTGACTAACTCACGTGCGCTTTAACCACGTCACGTGTTCCAAAACCTGGCGGCCATGTTTACTAGTAACAAAAATAAAACTTAGCTTTCGATAGTAACAGAAGCGCAGTCCACGTAAAGTAAAGTGTATAAGATGATGTGAAATCCTGGCTTCATCAAATGTACGAACAGAATTTAATGGGCAAGAGAGACAATTATTATGCTGCAAGTTGGTTCGTCCAGTTTACGAAATTCAAACGTTTGCAGTTGGTCAGTCGATTTGGTCGAATGTGGAAGTAAAATGCAGATAATGACTTATGCTGGAGAAAGGGCCAACTTTCGTCACTCTTTTACACTGGGTAAGTAGAGTATTTAAAGGGTAGCCTCAGTTCGGTTCAATTGACTTTGAATTACCATATTATGTTGCAATGTTCTGCCCAGTGTAAAAGTGACTAGAAAGAATTTAGCCTTAACCCAGAATGTCTGTCTTTTTTTCTTTTTTTATCTTGATGATCTGGAACACCTCTCACTGTGCTTTTTATACACTGTAGGTCTTCGAAAATCTGATTCGGTAACATATTACAAAAAGTAATAAATGAAATTGTTGCAGTATAGTTCTTTGTTATCTCTTTCCATATTCAATATAATTATTTCCTGTTGATAACATAGTGTCTTTTTTTTTGTTAACTCTTTTACAATTAAATACAAGAAAAAAAATTAAAACTTAGTAGAAATAAAAAGCCATCTGTCAGAGAGTATACATCAGATTGTCATTCCTGTTTAAGTCTAAATGTAGAAATTATTCCTGCCAACATGGGGGCTCGACAGGTGCAGGATAATTATAATATTAGCTGTTTCATGTATAAGAAACCAGCATAATACAGTAATTGCTGGGTCCTCAGCTTTTCAAAGGACCCTAGTCAGCCCCATTTTCAATGCCATCAAAATTATTGACATTGCATGTTGAAGTGAAGTCTTATCGCTTTACTGTAAGTTGTGTTCCTGAAAGTATGTCCCTTTATCTTTAGTAGTTTCACAGTGATTTCATTTGCTTAGACATCCTCCGAATAAACTATATTATTAAAAACTAGATCATTGGATAATGCAATTCGAGAGTTTCCATTGGCTTAGCCATCATGGGCTATGAGCCATTATGCCATGCTCTACAAATATGGTAAGCGTACGCATGTTTTTTTTTGAGGCATTTTTATTTTTTTTTTTTAAGTTTAGTTTGCTATATTTTGGGGGCGTTTTTAATAAAACAATTATTCCACTCGCCCTTGTTGGATATGAGATGATTATAGCCAACTCGGCGCTATGCGCTTCGTTGGCTATCTACCATCTCATATCCAACGCGCGCTTTTGGAATAATTGTTAATTAGTATCACCCAACTAGTGGACTAATGCAAATCCTGAAATTTTTAATTGACTACGCTACTCGAGGACTATTACTAATCCTTATTATTGCCTTTTCTGTCAAACTAGTTGGGTGATACTAAAGCAATGCCTCCTCGTCCTCTAGGTTGGAGTGGAGTTTACTTTGCATGACAGTTGTTAACTCCAATAACCTTCTAAGGGGTAATTTGAATAGGGGTAACCTTTTTAACATTGCATAACTGATACCAGCTTAAGGTGACTTAGGGCGACTTAAGGCGACTAAAGGCGACTTTAGGCGACTTAAGGCGACTTTAGGCGACTTCAGGCCCCAGAGTAGGCCTTGCCATAGATTTGGCCTCTGTTGGTAGTTTTGCTAGTTCTGGAGCAATAAGGAAATAACCGTTGTTCGTATAAGCGGGGATCTATGTCCTTCAGGGATGTCATCTCGGCTAGATAGACAGGGATCATTCTTGCGTAATTAATCTTGTCGTGAGCAAAGAAGTACTTGGTGAAGACTTCTAGGGAAGAAAGATGTAACTGCCAGTTCCAAGTGCGCACAGCCCTGATGAAGGACAACAACTCCATAACCATCCTCATATAGTGTCGTACCCAGACATATTCATGATGACTTCAGATGAATTAATAACATCAATGAATCGTTGAAGAGCTTTCTCGATTCTCTCCTTTACACTCTCTCTACACGCGTCACTGAGCTCCCTTGATAACTGCTCAAGACTCTGTCGTAAGTGTGGCTCATTCTTTAGAAACCCTTCTAAGTATAGTCTAAAGAAGTCTTGGAGGGTGATCAAGTTCGCTTTTTCTCCCCTTTTTACTTGCTTTCCATCAGGAAGTTGTTTCACAGTGCACGATCCATATAGTTCAGCATCTTGCGAACACAAGTCGATTCTACCACTTTCTATGCAAGCTGCAATCGTCTTAAGCATTGCCATGACGATAGGTAATTCACCAGGGCGTAAGACGAGACGGTTCAGGTCTTTTCGAGCCATTTGAAGCTTTTTAGCTGGGAGATATAGTTCCATGTCGAGAGAGATCACAGTTTTCCTTTCATCAACAACCCCTGAAGTGGTAATGTCTTGAGCCCTCATAAGAACTGTCAGTATTGTATTCCACTCGTGGACAGGATGTGCCAACAATGGCGGTGCACCATCACGTGTCAGAGGTAGCGCTGCGTTGAGTAACGAATGGTACGCAGACCAAACGGGAACACTTGTTTGGTCGGGTTCGTCTTCAACTTGATATCTAGTAAGGGAACGAGAGATCAGCCAAGAGAAGCCATCACTGCTTACTATTAGAGGAATGTCTTGCTCTTTCAGCAGACCGAACACAGGATGGAGAGGAACTACTGGCTTTGGTGGTGGTGCAGCACACTCAAGGGATGTAAGCGTGACTTACTGCCATATGTCGATTCATCGAGCCTGTTAAACAAATAAATTTCCGTGATGAACTATGAAATGTTGGCCTTTGATCTGCGTGGTTTACACTTTACAACGAAATGAGAGCATTTAGACATAACGGCATAGTAGTATAAGGATGTTTACTCTTACGGAATGTCAATGGCATGGCATGTCGTCAAGTAGCAGCGCTCACAAGAGCATGGGGGCGCGCGCTCATGTCACTATGCCATGGGAACCACCGCTAACAAATCAGCAATACACGACTTACCTCAGTACTAGTTTTACATTTTGTGGCTCTGTTTCCTGACATATGGCCATCGCCGTGCCGTGGAGGATTCGCTTGCTATCAGAGGTGTCTTTGGAAGTCAATGTTGTCCATTGCGAATCTTCCCTTTACGATATCGGGAGGTAGGTATTTGTCACCGTTTAATGACGGTATTCTTGATTTCAGATTCTATTCGCAACAGACGATTGTATACAATAGCCATTCCGAAGCCGTGGAGAAGATTTATGATCTCTTTGATTCCGATTGTAGTAGAATTTTCATTGTTATGCTGCACCTCTATGGCACACGCGAAGATACTAAGATATGGGCGAAAATAATTTCCGCGCATGCGAAGAAGTGCAGCAGGATGGAGGTTTCCGTCGCTGAGGGGAGGTGGGTGGGACAAAAAGGGGGCTCTGTAGCGACCTCTCGGGGCATGAACGCAAAACAGAGCGATTACAAGTGTGGAGGTCGAATACATACTCTGCCCAATACCCATGGGTATTACGATGGTTTCTAGAGAAAAGCGTGCTAATTTATGTATCGCGCGTGGCCATTTCGGCGCGATCATATCAATGAAAATAGCCTGATGAATTGCGATGCTCACTGCGAGCTGTTGGGGAATTTCCCGGGTGAAGTAAATGGCTTGGGACTTCTTGTTCTTCACTTGCCGATCGGTAAAACACATAGCTACCGTACTCTGCGCCAGATGCGTGGCCCTTTTCTGTACCTCGGAGCATTTGTCTTGATGAGATAGTTTTGAATTTGGTCCTTGGATAATCCAGCGGAAGAAACAGGAAAGGTCCACTAGTTCCACTGGACGGTGGTCTTCCGATGGGGTGTCAAGGGAGCCAGAGAAAAACAAACAAACAATGGATCACTCTTATTTATGGCATTTCTCAATATTAAAGCAGCATCGTAGAGGGTTTTCATTTTACTTGACGCGTTTTAATTCATGGATTCTGTCAATTGAATAGCTTTCTCTCGAGATTGCTTTACACTGACTATCTCAGGCTTGTTAACTTACCTTTGCTTGTGAAATTCTACGCCTTCCATTTCTCTTTGAACTAGTTCTTTAATAGATTTTCGGCTCACTGACCTTATATGTATATTGTTTTCACGACGAGTGCATTCATAAGCCTCTTCTAGCTGAGCCGTGTTAACAATCTGACCACCATTCAAAACAATTTCTGTTAAGGCTAGAATTTCAATTTTTGGTGCTATTTCACTGGTTTTCTCCCCGAGACTTTTATTGGTAGTTTATTTGCGTAAAACTCCTGTTACATGCTTTGCCCAGCAGTTGTTATGATACTTAATATCAATCGCGTGAGCGTCTTGGTTGTCTACCGCTGTGGATTGCTTCACCAAGGAGCCTTTGATCACTTTACCTTTTTACTGCAGTAGCTAATAAATTACCAGCTGATGTAGTGGAAACCAAGTGTAAGGGTTGTTGATATTTAGCTTGATCATCACAAAAGAAAATCATATAAAGACATTAACATTGTTAAAGGTATCACGATCTGTTTACGTCGCCTTCATGATTGCTCGTGGGGTAAACCACACGTTATTTTTATTACTTATATGTGTTGCAAAAACAAAACATTTGTTTGAATATTTATACTCAATCAACATTATTAAACTTTGTGGCGGCGGCACCCTAATTATAGGTTACATTTGACTGAGCTTAAGATAAACCAGCATAATGATTACAACCAGCAAAATAGATCCTTTTCCGATATAGCAACGTAGTTTATCTTAAAAGAAATTGGAACCATCAGATCGGAAATTAAAGTTCGCTTCAATCTAGCTTAACCTTAAACTAATTTGAACTTAACCTGGACACTGCAAGGCTTTAATAAGGTAAAAATAAAAACAGCCTTGGCTTGATTCGAAGTGATACCCAATCACGTTATTTCGCCTTGTCGGGGCCCGTGGAAACGTCTATTAAGCACATCAATGACATTTTTTTCGATGCACTTTAAAATAATTGATGGGCATCATCTAGTAATGAATCTCATGTCAAATTACTCAACCTCTTCCACTTTTATAAGAGAGAAGCAAATTTTCTCTTCATTAAAGTGGCAAGTCAACTCAAGCATATTACTGAACACCACTAATCGCCCATAAAGTGATGGCTAAAAAAGCCTTCATATCGAAACTAATCTTTAAAACTTGAGCTCTTGTTAGAAACTCTAAAATATACAGCCAATACGTGCAGCCAAAAGTATTTCTTAAAAAATATCAAAGATATCAAAGTTTCGAATAATGGAGAAAAACGAGATTTTTAGACACTAATTTAGAGTAATGTTGCTTCCACGTCACGTTGGTTCGCACAAAAGAGGAGACCACTGACTCACTACCAGGAAGAGCTCTGATATTCAACATTAATAATAAATACGCCATTATTGAAATATCATTGCAAGATAATTTCTAAAAGGGCAAAACTGAATTTAACTGAAAACATCAGTTTCCTACGTTATAGTTTGATACGTAAACTGGACCATTTAACTCGTTTCTCTATATTACTAGCTTCCTTAACTTTCCTTTGATTGGTCTTAGGTTTAGCTACGTGGCCAGTATTCTAAACAAGCAACTGGCACTAGATGTTATTCTCAGTATTTATTTCTTTGTTCCGTTTTCTTTATTTTTTCATGTTCATTTCCAATCGTTGTAAGGTCGTTAAAAATAACAGGTATGTAGAAATTTCCGTTTTTTTTTCCCTGATCTTAAAGCAAAATTGAAAAAACCAAAGCCCCCCACCCCCCCCCCCCCTTCCCCCGCTCGCGTCAATCGCCGACTCATCTCGCACTTTCACTCTAGCTCGTACTACAACACATGAGGGCCTTCTTACAGTTCCAAGCTTTTGCTAATTAGCTGTGGCACGTCTTAGCCATGAAGCCCGGAAGACGGCATTTAGAAACGATGCTAATGTTTTGGCTACTAGATTTCCGTTTAAAATTCATCCACCATTCCTGTTGAACTTAACAGTTTTAAACAAAGAAAAAAAAAGGATACGAGGAAGCAAAACACTCGAAATGTTTGATTACATTTACCGCATACCTCACTTCTCTCAGTTTCACCGGCAAACCATGACAAGAAAACTTTACAACCCGTTTCTTCGACGAAGTTTATTTTAATTTCACACATTATTTTTCCTACTTGTATTTTTCCATCACCGATTCTCTATCCTTTGCTGTAATCCCGCAAAAAATAGAAACCTTTATTGACAAGCTTAAATCTATAGCTAGTCCCTAACAAATTCCTTAACGAATCCAGTTGAATAAAAAAATATCACTGAATTCTAACTCGACAAACGAATCTCTCTCCTTATGCTGTAATCACGCAAAAAATGAAAAAACTTTTTTTTAACAAACAATTTTTTTTCTACTTGTATTTTTCCATAACCGTTTCGCTTTCCTTATGTTGTGTTCCCGCAAAAGAAAATGGAAACCTTTTGTCACAAACTTAACTTTAAATATCGTATCAAATCAAGTTGAATAAATAAACTGAATTCTAACCTTTCATCACTAACTTAACTATAAATCTAGTCCCTAAAAAATCTCTTAACGGATCAAGTTGAATAAAAAAAAATATCACTGAATTCTAACTCGACAATCGAATCTCGTTTCTTATGCTGTAATCACGCGACAATCGAGTATCTTTCCTTATGCTGTAAACACGCCAAAAAATAAAAAAAAAATAACAAACAAAACTCCAAAGCTCTGATTATTTTCTTCTTGCTGTCGTCTTGACTATCAGCGAAGCCTTCACTTTGCCTTGGTAGGTGGTAGGCCAGAATGAGCTTTAGCATGCTCTTGCAGCTTAACCTTCATGTAATCCTTGTCATGGTTGAGTATTTGAATACAGTGATCCACATAGTGAAAGCCTGGCAACTGCGGGATAGGATTCTTAGCTCTGCAAAAGAGAAAAAGAACTCGGGTCGGTGACACTAGACAGGATGTATAACATATATTACAACAATTGCAAGCTCTTTTGTGAGTAAAACCTCCAAGCAATGATCGTTGTCAGCTTCCTGAGTTGATACACCGACCTGGCAAAAGACTGCCCTTTTTCCATCTAGGTAAGGTTGATTGCTGAGTAAGTTAGTGGGGTTTTGCCTTGGACATCCAAAGAGTTGCAGATTCGTGTTCAACACCAATCTCCACATGGGATATCTATAAACCAGCACTCGGAAACCACCATCACTGATTCCACTCTAACTGTGGCTATTCAGAAATATTTACATGTATTTCTTAACGATACTTGGTAGTTTATTCTTTGAACCTAATGATCAAATCTCTTATGCGATTAAAAGAACTAACTAATTAACTAACTAACTAACTAACTAACTTGTAAGTAGTTTTGAAGTCACATCGCTAATGGCTTTTGTCTTTAAGCAACAAAGTCATGTTAACATCACCCTTCAGCACTCCATCACGCATATACATTATCTCAGTGGATGGCTGCCATTTCACGGTGTTCTTCTGCATAACTGGACCATTTCCAGGGAAATTCACACCATCAAATCGAATTGTATACATAAACTCCTCGCCAACCATCCTGATGAAAAAGAAGTGAGACATACACAGTGAGACTCAACAGAAATACGAGGAACAATTGTATTAAAGGGCACATAGTTAGCATCAAAAAACTAATAGAGAGTTGTATATTAAGATATTGGAGCCCCCTACCAAGGGTCAGTGATACCAAAATCAATTTTTCATTCCTTCTCATGATTGTACACAGGGAAAACCACTTTGGAAAGGAATTTTAGACTTGTGATTCGAAGTATTTCATATAGTCACTTTTAATAGCAAAATAACAAAGCAATATGAAAGTTAAAACTGTACCAATAGATCTATGAATAAACTCCCACTACATTATAACAAAATATTAAGAAGCGATGCAAATTGAAGGGAGGTGATTGGAACTAAAACAACTTTTCAATATTGAACACAGTGCTACGCTTTACATCTTACTAACTTTATATCGTTTGTGGCGACGCACGTTCCTCCGTCTTCAAAAGTAAAGGTACGTTCCCAGCAAAATCCGGCAGGAAACGACTGCTTGAAATAGTCTGGTATCCCTGGTGGGTACTCAACGAATGTCCTATTTCCATACTGGAATTGCTGCTGACAAGATATCGAAAGCGAAAGGCAGAGGTTTGTGGCCTTCGACTTTAAGGTCCAAAATCTGCATTCCCCTGAAACACAAAGAGGAAATCAAGAAAGTAAGAAAATAAAAGGGCTATTCAAATTCAATGCAGAACTTTCTTTTTTTTATGTCAAAAAGGTTTGAGAAGTAATGAGCTAATCTACTTGGCTTATTAAATCGATATGAAGAACAGTTCACAATTCTAAGCTATTGTTCTTTTGTTGATTCAGTATGCTGTTACCGCCAGGAAAGAAAATAGACGCTGAAAGAAAGACAGAAGAAACAAGGCAGGAGTCACTTGACAGAACAGGGTTTGAAATGTTTAATAACAACAAACTTAACGATCAGATTCCCTCACAGAGGGTGTTCCCTTCAATCTGATATCACCCCAGCATTTTAAAAGTAACATTTAAAAGCTTGTTTCGAAGCAATGTGACCTTGCAACTTAACGCAAAGATAGAAGAGTTTTTAACTTTTGCTTACTCATAAGGTTGGCCGTTTCCATCTCCTGTCACCACGAAGCTGTGTCCGTTTACAGCACCTTCCATACGCAGCTTGATCTTCATGACTTGTTTAATCACACTCTGCGTGGTGAAATTGAGGTTATTCTGAGATCAGTTACCAATCCATTTAAAAATCTGTAAAGAGATAAAATAAAACCTTCCTTGCAGCACTTACCATGTTGGTAGACGTAAAGTAAGATATTAGCTCTTGTTGTTCTCGATCTGCTTTCGTCCAAATCACCAGGCTGAATTGTGCCTCGGCCCTACAAGACGCTCTTATCAATCTGTATGTCACAACCGAAATCCACTTCAGCCAATCAGAAGCCGCGAATCCTTTGCGACAGAACTGACATGATGTCTATAAAACCTAAATGGGAATACAAAAACACCGAAATAAATCATTGGTCTCCTCTCCATCAATTTATTAAGCTCAGAAAGAAAGCATACTTTGTTTTACTCAAGCGAAAGCGTCGGTTACTCAGTTAAGTGCAGTTTGACAGACGGTACAATTCAAGGTCAAGCCCATCGAAATTGTATTATAAGTATCATAGAGGCTTTGGCTGTTTAGTGCAAGCTCTCTTCAAATAAAGTCTTTACTTTAATGTATCGCCCCATAAAGCACGTCTGTTTGGCGAAGTGACTTAATTATCGTTAAAAACGGAGCTTTAATGGAAAAAGCTAAGAGTGTTATGTCTGGACTTTCATGAATCGTCCAGTGTTATATAAAACAACAAATAAAGGAGAGGTGGCAACCTATTGCCTAAGGCGCAGCCAGCTGTTCGAATAAGCACATTCTTTATCGACTAATTAAAATGTTCCTAACCCATAACCCTTAATGTTCTCCCTGGTGAAAAACCTTACAAGATCTTCAAAGATCTTTAAAGATCTTCATTAGGATCTTTGTGGATCCTGATGAGGATCTTGTAAGATCTTCATCCATTTCCTCTAAGATCTTGTAGGATCTTTCTAAGATCTTCCAAGTCCTTGCCAAGTCCCTGCAAGGATCCTTCAGGTCTCTGCAAAGATCCTTGAGGATCCTTCAGGTCCCTGCAAAGATCCTTGAGGATCCTTCAGGTCCCTGCAAAGATCCTTGAGGATCCTTCAGGTCCCTGCAAAGATCCCTGAGGATCCTTCAGGTCCCTACAAAGATCCTTGAGGATCCTTCAAGTCCCTGCAAAGATCCTTTAGGATCCTTCAGGTCCCCGCAAAGATCCTCGAGGGTCCTTCAGGATCTTGTAAGATCTTCATCCATTTCCTCTAAGATCTTGTAGGATCTTTTCTAAGATCTTCCAAGTCCTTGCCAAGTCCCTGCAAAGATCTTTGAGGATCCTTCAGGTCCTTGCAAAGATCCTTTAGGATCCTTCAGGTCCCTGCAAAGACCTTTGAGGGTCCTTCAGGGTTCTTATTAAATTTCATAAAGGATTTCACACAATCCTGTAAACATTTTTGCAGACCTTTATATGCAATCTCAAAAGATCCTATTGGATATTTTTTTTAGCAAAATGATTTACAGATTGCATGAACCTTTAAAATTGCGCGAAAAACAAAAAAACAAAATAACAAATAAACATACAAAAGCAAGCACTGAATGCATTTAATGTAATTCCAGTTGTATTTTATAGTTTTGAAGTTAAATGCAGCCTTTAAGAAAAAACTTAAGACTGGGACAATATGCTTTGATACAACTGTAAAGTTCTGTAAAATTGTATAGCTTGTAGCCTTACATGTATAAAGAATCACTTAATCAACTATAACTGTAACTGTAAAATCTTATACCTTGTAGCCTTATAAAGAAATGATATTTTTTTTAATGAATTTTTCAAAGTTAGTGTACTGAGGAACACTATGTGACATCTTTGAGGACCATACATTTAGTACCAATTTTTTGTTTTGAATGTGTTTTTCATCAAAAACTCATATGACACTAAAACAAAAGAGAAGCCTTAAAAGTGATTTCCAGTCCGTACTGTGTAGTCTCAGCACCTGAATGTTTTTGTGTCTCACTCGATAGAATGAAAATCAGTGTTATTCTTTATAAACCACATATCTTATCTCTGAGGCCTTCTTTAATTTTTGCAGATGCAAAATTGTTTCATCAAGTGATATGAAAAAGAATGAAGCACAAAGCTTTGTATCCACGATGGTGGTTGACATGAAACTTTGAATTTTCTTCATTAAGTAGTTGTGAAATGTTACAATTTGCCATGTCTTACATGAAATAAAACAAAATACCTAAACAAACTCTTGAGAGTGCACAGTATGGACTGGAAATCATCTTTAAAAATTAAAATGAGATGATGAGAACATGTATTAAAATAGCATGAATGAAACAAGTAGAAAATTAAATACCAGAAAATTGCCTTAAAATAACCATAAAACTGGGGTGGCATGCTCATGCAGGATAACCTTGTCGTAATCTCTGTCGTGGCCTAGGTATTTGTCATTTGAATCTCTCAGGAATTGTTGCAAATTTTGATGATAAAATTATCCACCGCCAAGGAGAATGAGAGCAATGAAAATTCCACGGAAATCACAGATTTTGATTTGTTAAAATAATTCTTAGTAGTACCTTTCTATACAAAAACAAAACAAAAAATCAACTGCAAGATAACCTCTTTGTTTACTACTTGTTGTCGTCTTGTCTTTTCTTTAAGCTTTTACCTGTCATGTCCCTGCATGTTAATGCAGCATAACCTTGTTGTAATCTTTGTCATGGCTTAAGATCTCAATGCGGTGATCACCAAAGTGATACTCTGGCAACTGGACAGCCCTTCTTATCTGTTTAAAGGAGCAAACGAAACTGAGTCAGTGACACTGGGTTGATTTGAGTATTTCCCCTGTTGAACAGAGGTAGACGATATCTACAGTGTCGTTCTTTGGTTCAGGCTTACTCTTTGGATTTTGCTTTCAGACTTTTGTTTTCTTTCCACCGATTGCAAACAATATTCAACAAAATAAAGGCTAAGCTATCTGTCGCCGTTGGATCTATCAACAATGCAATCAAAACAGAGTCAAAGGCAAGGGAATTAAATGTTGTTTGTGAACATCAACAAGAACAATTCCTTGAGATTTCGATAAATGGAAACGTCGAAGCGTTTAATACGGGATTTAAGAAGATATGGCGGAATTTTAATCTTAAGGTATTATTGTTTTATTTGAAGAATTTCTATTACTATAAGTTTAAAGCTCGTTGTCTCAAAGATACTTTGAGAAGGATTTCTCCAATTGAGCTGAAATGTTGAAGATATGTTGTTCTGCTATGTGTGCCAAGTACGGACATAAGATAAAACGATATTTTTTTCAGTAGCGTTCCAACACTCTATGCGTCCACGTACTCATTAGAGTGTCTAAGTACGCTAAATAAGGAAGTGAACTCTAGCCCACAAATGACATGACATAACAAAACAAACAACGTGTCATCCGCCCAAATAAAGCGTTCAAAAAATTCACTACAGTCATCAAAGAAAAGAGAGAAGCCCGCCACTGGAACCACACTAGCACGTAAACGGTTGCAAGAAATCTCACGCCTTGGAAGCATCTGGTTTCATCAGCAGTCATTCAAAATAGCAAACAGCCTTCACATCAACAGTGAAAATCTTAACTTCTCTTTAAAACAGCCAGATTTCATTTGTAGTCAAGAAACAAGGCGAAAAAACTCGATGAGGAAAATAACCAGTACAGAGCTCACTTACACTTTACAAGCATGTAGGTTCTGGCGAGAACTTACCCATAGTGAAACCTCACCCTCAATTTATAAGAATAAAAGTTCCATCTGCGATCATCCAACATACAAACACGCTGAACAAAAACATCTGGTCAGATAACAGACAAAACCTCGCCTCCGGTGAAACGTCGTCCTCGTTTTGCAAAGCATATGAATTCCATCCGTTATCATCCAACGTATGGACGAACATACTTAAGGAATCATCTTGCCAGATAACTGGCGAAAACTCATCGCTGGTGAAGCCTCACCCACGCTTTGCAAGCGTAGAAATTCCATCTGTAGTCATCCAACAGCGAACGTACTGAAGGAATCATTCCACTGAAGGAATCATTCCAACAGGTGAATCCTCACCCACGCTTCAGAAACATACATAGACTGACAAAATAATACACAAGGCCCGAGAGGGCGAAATCCGGCCCCTTGGCAAATAGCAAATAAAAGTACACGTAATGAGGCAAGTCAAACATGCGTAAAGAGAACGAACAAAACGTAAAACTTACAACGAGCCCATAAAATCAAACTCGATAAGTATCTCTAGTTTTCCTCGAGTTCCATCGTTTGCCTGCGGCGCTGGCGGGTTCTGTAGCGGCATTTGAACGGCCACCGGTGGATCGGGTCCTGTTGCGGTTCTGGATTTTCTTGGTTTTGCTGAACTGGTTCCACGAGCGGCTGAGGGAACTGAACTTCTGGCATGGCTAATTCGCGTGTAATAAGATAGAATAAGAGTTCCCTTCGCTACTGCTTTGCTGAAAGAACTGAGCAAGAAGGAGTGTTCTACCCCGATTTGGTATTTATTGGCACGCTACGTCATATCACACATGTTACTGCACGCCCAGTTACCTGTCGGTGTTAATTTGAGGTATTTTAACCTAAAAAGTGATGAATGGAAACATGGTTATACGTACTTCAAGTTTTGTTGAAAACGACAGTCCTCAATGACAGTTATGATGACACAGAGAATTAACTCTGAAGTGTAAATTTAAGTGCTAAATAAACCCGTGAATAACCCACTGGGCGTTGGCCCTAGTAAAAGGAATCAGGGAACCACACGAGGTAAAGAAAAAATATTTTGACCTCGGTGGGAATCGAACCCACGACCTCCGGATTAGATCTACCGTTACTCTGCCGACTGAGCTACGAGGTCGGACAGAGAAAATCGGGGACGATTTAGATGGTGAATCGCGGCGAAGAGGAAGTAAGGGTACATATGAATGTTGTGCCGCGTAGCACTAAGAACACAAATGATGACACAGAGAATTAACTCTGAAGTGTAAATTTAAGTGCTAAATAAACCCGTGAATAACCCACTGGGCGTTAGCCCTAGTAAAGGGAATCAGGGAACCACACGAGGTAATCATCATTTGTGTTCTTAGTGCTACGCGGCACAACATTCATATTTACCCTTAATGACAGTTACTTCACTTTCAAGCCCAAAATTTGTAACCATGCCCTATAACTTCAACAACCTTTCAAGTTTCCTTGGCATCTTAGTAAAAACACCACGTGTATGTGTAACAGAGACAGTTACACAAGAGGTTATAAAATGAGACAGAATAAAATGAAACATTTAATGGACACAAAATGAAAAAAAATAACAAAAAAGAAATAAATGAAAAACAATAATTGTAAGCTCCAGTTAGAATTTATAATGGTTCGTGAAATTAAAAAATGATGAATGGAAACATCTTGAAAGCTGGTACACTAACTTGGAACAAACGCCTCTTAACAGATGTCAACAGCTACTGGCGCCTTACAATCGACTTATTCACTACGCTAACGAAACCGACAAACGGACTTTTAACATACCGACTAAATTTGACTAACTATACACGGACGTCAACGCTAGGAATTTGACTAACAAAAGACGGATCGAAACTGACCAATGACTGATGACAAACTTTACACGAGTCTTTCAGCCAATACCATCATGGATAAAATGACCAATCACTTTCAACGGACCAAGCTTATAACATCATCGACTGACAAAAACTATTCACTTGACTCTGAAGATGACTTCCGCTCAGGTTGTCGAAACGTCAGTCACCAACAACAGTTCTTCTCAGAACTACACTCACCCGGAGGATCATACTATACGAAATACATACTTTATGTTTTTTTGAAAACAATTTTGCTTTGCAGTCCGTAAACAATGCCACTGCATTATAAATGTTATTGCGATGGTCCTTAATGCGTATATATTGGAGATGGTGGACGGACGTCTGTCTGCGAGCTCTGTGAGCTCTGAAGCCGTGAGCACCGAACAACGTGAATTCTCCTCCGAAGATATTCCAGATCGGACAACATATGTCTCTTCTCTCAAGACCGACGAGTTAAAAGCTGAACTGAACAAGCGTGGACTCCAACGAAGTAGAAATAAAAGCTTATTAATCGATCGACTACGAGCCGCCATTTAATCTCAAGACCATGACGAGGAGGCGTTTGAGAGCAGCAGCTCGAATGTTGACAGGGATGAACGTGAAACGGCCTTGAGTTGTGCTAATAACAAGCTCACAATTGAAGATTTATCATATTTTATTGAGACTAAAGTCAAAGAAGTCTGCCGCTTTGAAATTGAGAATCTTAAATCCGAAGCGAGCGCGTCTTATGCAAATGAGCTGGTCATATCACTGCAGAATGAGAACAAAGATCTTTAAGACAAATTGCAGGAGTTGGAGTCCCACTACATCATTTTGAAGCAGGAAGCTAATGCGCTACGTGAAGAGAACAAGAGCCTTTTAACAGCCATCCGACTAATGAATAACGAACTTCAAAACTCCAATGAAGAAGAGTGTGTTCCTATTTCTTCTACTAATTTGCATGAGCAAATATCTGAAAGGGTGAAAGGTGTGGCACCAATTGATGAAAAGGAATCCCCCTGGGTTTCTGTTAATAACGTGAAGTCCAAACAAAGGAAAAAACGCAGCAAAAAGGCAAAACTCTCGACGAACGCAACCATAGCCGAACCACATCGGCCGACTACTGACCGAAATCAGTCTAGTCACGAGAATCGGAGATCTGCGTATGCTGCAACGGAAATTCAGAATCCCTCCATTTCGGTCTGTTGTGAAAATCCATCAACATATCACATGGCCAAAAAGAAGCTTGTCTTCATAGCTGGGGATTCCATTATTCAACACGTCCAGGGTTGGGATCTATCTAGGAATGATAAGCATGTGGCAGTCAAGTCCTTCTCGGGTGCCCACATTGCAGATATGGAGGATTATTTAAAGCCCCTGCTCAGAAAGGAACCAGATAAAATCAACCTCCATGTCGGAACTAATAACATACGCGACGAAAGTCCACGCAGCGTGGCCGAGGGAATTGTCAACCTGGTAACCCAGATCCAACAGGATTTCCCGACTAGTACGCACCTTACAATTTCACCACTGCTACCCATGTCAGATAACCTAGAATTTAATGATAAAATCAAGGAGGCGAATGAGATTTTAAAGTCGTTTTGTAGCTCTGGTGGGTTTAAATTGCTCCGCATAAAAAATATAGACTTGACTTGTGTAATCGTAGGGGTGTTTACCTTAACCGCAAAGGGTCTTCACTTCTTTCAAATTCCTATGCGGATTATCTTAACTCTAATTGATTATTGAGTAATGAGCCTGCTATTCCTACCTCGTTCCGGTCTAATGAGTATTCTAACCGCGAACTAGATCACGACTGTACATCGGAACAAGACCTAACTTTCAGTATACCTAAACTTAAGGGCTTTAAAATCGCCTTTGTCAATATTGTTAGGTTGCCTAAATACCTGGACGAAGCTCGCTTAAGAATGCAATCTCAGGCATTAGACATTCTAGCCTTAAGTGAAACTCGTCTTGACAACACCTTCACTGATTCTGCAGTGTCAATAGAGGGCTACACACTTCTTAGGCGTGACCGTTGCAGAAGTGGTGGTGGTGTTGCCATGTACATTCGTAACGTCATCGAATATAAAACCAGATCCGATCTCTCTGATCCAGATCTTGAGTTCTTGTGTATTGAAATTCAAAAACCTAAGGCCAAGCCATTTCTTCTTTCAAACTGGTATAGACCTCCGAATTCACCAATTGAGCTTTTCAATAAGTTGGAGGTCCTTCTGGGAAAGATTGAAGCGGAAAATATTGAATCAAATATACTACATGAAATCAACGGTGACATGATGGCAGTTACCCCAGCTAATGAAACTAGACACCTAATTGAACTCTGTGAATCCTATCAATATGCTCAGTTGATCAAGGAGCCTACACTCGTCACATCAAGTTTTAAATCACTTACCAATGAACCAGGCAAATTTGTTACATCAGGTGTGTCTCACATTGGTTGCAGCGATGACAGTTTAATGTATGTCTCTAGAAAATTATTATGCCCTAGGTCGCTTCCACGAGTCTTTAAATCGAGGCAATACAACAATTTTTATCCCTGCTGACTTTATGAATGACATGGCGCTGTTTCCTTGGGACAAAATTGAGCAGATTGATAACGCTATTAGAGCATGGGAGGTGTGGAAGCAAGAATCTTTAGCGGTAGCAAACCTTCATGCACCTGTTAAGAAAAGGAGAGTTAGAAACTCTAAGGCTCCCTTGCTCATCCCGGAAATCAAACGATTAATGTGGGAAAGAGACAAAATAAAGCGAATCGCAACCGTCACCGGTGATCAGTTAAAATGGGCAGAGTACAGGCGTCTTAAGAATCATGTAAACCATTCTATTAAGGCCTCCAAGAAGAATTACTATCATTCCTACTTCGAGGATAATGTTGGGAAAGCTAAAGCGACTTGGAATGGTATCGATACATTATTATCGCGAAAGAAAAACTTTACGCCGGCGTCAAAATTGATTATCGGTGACAAGGTAATAACTGACCCTCATGAGCTAAGCAACGCTTTCAACAGGCATTTTACCGATATTGGCCCTGACTTAGCAGCTAACATAAATCCCCCTCGAGTCAGTTTTCGTGACTTTATAGAATCTTGTGAGAGCACCTTCGAGCTTGAATTACTTACTATTGATGGACTGCGTAAACTTGTGAATGACATTCCTGTGGGCAAGGCTGATGGCCTCGATGGTATCCCAACTTGCCTCCTAAAAATGTCATTTACATTCATTGCGTCTTCTCTGACACACATTTTTAATCTAGTTACTTCCACTGGAATCATCCCCAAAGACTGGAAGAGTGCTAGAGTAACTCCAATTTTTAAAGCTGACTCGAAGGTTGACCCAGCCAATTACAGGCCAATTTCTGTGCTTTCTGTAATTGCCAAGCTCTTTGCAAAAAAACATCTTTAACCAGGTATATGCATATCTAACTGACAATAAGCTACTTTCAAAGTATCAGTCTGGCTTTAGACCTTTGCACTCTACTCTTACAGCTCTTATTGATATCACAGACAACTGGTATCTTAACATCGACGATGGTTTGACAAATGCCATTCTGTTTATTGACTTAAAAAAGGCTTTTGATACCATTGACAATGAGATCCTTTTGTCAAAATTGGAGCTGTATGGGTTTAAAGGTGCAAGTCTTAATCTTTTCCGTGACTAACTCTCTGATATAACTCAGGTTACAGTTATAAACAATGTAAATTCTGAAACTAGCTTCATAAGTTGTGGGGTGCCTCAAGGTTCAATCCTCGGCCCCCTACTATTCCTATTATACATTAATGATCTCCCAAACTGTAACCTTCTATCAGATGTGAGAATGTACGCCGATGTCAAGAATGTCGTGTTTGCCTCCAAAGATCCTAACGAGTTGTTTTCATCCCTGACTCATGATTTAGGCAATTTGAAGCAATGGCTCGACTCTAACCGTTTAAGTCTAAACGTCCTCAAGACTAAATGCCTGCTTACAGGCACAAGGCAAAAAATATCTTTGCTCCCTAGTGAACCACACATATGCCTTGACGGCACTCAATTGAAAGAGTCAATAGCTACAAATGCCTAGGCGTTCATGTTGATGAGACACTCTCGTGGGAGGCCCACATCTCCGAAGTCATCGGCAAAGTTGCCAAAATACTAGCTGCCTTGAGAAGGCTAAGATCGATATGTCACCAGAGTGCTCTTCTCACAATTTAAAAGTCATTGGTTCTTCTGCATCTCGATTGTTATAGTGCTGTCTGGGGCTGTATCGGAAATGGCCTCAGCCAAAAACTACAGAAACTGCAAAACAGGGCTGCACGCATAATAACAGGGTCTAGTTGGAATGCCAGATCTGTCCCGATTCTTCATGCCCTTAAATGGAATAGCCTCGCTGACAGACGTGCAAAACAGCTAAAATCTTTCATGTTTAAAACTGTAAATAACCTTGTACCTGAATACCTGTCTGACAAATTCGCCAATGTTAATACCATCCACAGGCATAATCTTTGAGGTGCGCACCTTAACCTGTTTATTCCGCGACCGAACACTGAGGCCCTCAAGAAAAGTTTTCGTTATAGGGGCGCGGTAACATGGAACAGTGTGTCAGCGGAGGCTAAGCAGGCCACTACTTTAAATAGATTTTATTCCGCTATTGTACATTAGAATTTTCCTTTTTTTTCTTCTAGTACTTATTATAGGATTTTTCAACAATGTTTGTAATCTTTAAGTGTTAGCTTTTTATACCAGGTTTAATGTGCACGGCTCTTTAGAAGACCACTTTGTAGTGAAAGGATCCCGTGGTTAAATAAAGCTATTATTATTATTATTATTATTATTATTATTATTATTATTATTATTATTATTATTAAACAAACTGAGGAGCTTCCAATTTAAACTTATTCATAACATCATACCCACTAATCACTCTCTTTATAAAATGAATATAAAGGCTTCACCAGAATGCGAACGCTGCCTCTTTCCGAACGAAACGCTTATTCACATGCTTTGCGAATGCCCAGACGTTAAAACCTTTTGGAAAGACATAATGATATGGTGGAATGCTAAGTGCTCTGACAACATCAGTCCTAGTAATACTGAAATCCTGTACGGTTACAAACCTGAAACTACCACCTTCTACGCGTTAAACCATTATCTTCTTATTGCTAAATATCATGTTTTTCTTGCAAGAAACCGGTCTGAGACTCCGAATTTAGAGGTCTTTCTTGCCTTACTAGACAGCAAAATCAAATGTGAAAGACAAATAGCCATTAAAAATTCTAATTACGAAAAATATAGAGCTAAGTGGACCACTCTCAGCAACTACAATGCGTGAAGCACATTAAGTGTAAAAGTTTGAGTAAGGGAATCTTTTATTATCTCTTGTATGTGTGGGCGGGTTGTGTGTGTGTGTGTGCGTGTGTAACATACCAACCTTACCTGTTTTATGGGGACCGGGCTCTGAACCAACGTTACAGGGACCACCTAAAATACGCATGCTACTGGGTCACTCTTGGGCCTGCTTGTACACTACACACTAACCATTGAAATTTTACTTTGATATCCAGGACAACACCATTCCTAAAATTTGGCGACATACACACACTGGTTTACGAGGACTAGAAAAACCAACCTCTTTGGCTGGTTCTACACAGACGTTGCAGAGACCGACCGGTCAAACAACACGTTTCCATTAGAAAATCCAAAGCGTTGCCCTGTTTTGTTAAACAAACCGCAGGATTTGTTGCAAGAGCCTGCTAGCTGCCTGAGCAAACTATTCCGGCAATGTGATTACACACCTACTTTACGAGGACCGGATCTTCAATTTACATGTAATGCTAAATTATGCCTGTCTTCTTCTTCAACAGTCGCAGGAATTGTGGTAGAGCAAACAATGGTTCAGTGATAAACCATAGAATGAGTGACGCTAATACATTGTCACAATGGAAGAGCTCTATGAGGAGTGTGAAGCATCTCCATCCACTACTTGCAAAACAGCGACAGGCAATTAGTTTCGGAAGCAAATTTTGTTTCCGTGATTCCGTGATGTATCCTTGTATCTTCTGCGTGGAGACGAGGTTAAACGCAGGAAGGTCAGCTCAGGAAACAGTTGCTTTGAGGAACATTGTGGAGGACTCGTCTACCACACACTGAGGCATTCAGAGGATATTAGATTTCTGGCGTGGTGCCGTGCAGCCTAGTACTGGCGTTCCGGTCCCGCGAAAAAAAAACCAAATATTTATATTGACACAAGTGCCTTCTTACCGAGTTTGAACGAGAATAAAATGACGTCGATGACTCAGTAGCTTAAAATTGCAGGTTGCAAACGCAGCTTTATTTGTACATGTAAAACACAAGTTTCAAAGTCTGAAAGTTCACACTCCCGTGTTGCATATTAATTTAAGAGTAAACACGCATGACCTCAATCCAGTTCTCTCAAGATTTTAAAGTTAATAATGGCCGACCATTCATTAGGAAAACCTCAGTCAAAATAAATAGTTGTCTTTTTGAAATGAAAGCTTAAAACTTCGGTCACTTAGTGGTTCAGTTACATACTTTTGAAATACATGAATTTTGGTCACAGTAGCCTTTTAAGAAATTTTTTCCCTTTAGCATCTATGTTTCTGTTCCAGTCTGTTATGATCAGATTTTGTTTGAATTTGCTGCTTGGTTTCAATGACAGATGATGAGACCAGGCTCATTATTTACGTTTATATAATAACCAAATAAATGCGAGCGTTCTGATCGGTCAATCAGCTGTGGGTAATTGTGCCGGTAAACCCACGAAAAAATCGCGCGTCTTCCGAATTATTATATAAAAGCAATAGACCACAAGTTTTCTATGATTTATAGGCTGATAAACCACTTGGGATATTGGTAGAACAAGAGAAGAATTCGTAAACTACTCGCATGCGGCTCGTGGTTTACAAATTCTTCTCGTGTTCTACCAACATACCGCGTGGTTTATCAGCTTATAACCCACAGAAACTTGTGGTCTATTCCTTAATTATGCCCAATGTCTATTCTACATGGGGCAGCTCTTACAATATCACAGCAAGCTGGTAAAATGCACCCGCCCTTTCCTTGTTTTTCAAACCAAACAAATAAAAAATACTATATATTAGGAGCAACAGTTTTCAATTTAAACTGTTAAGCAATTTTTCCTTTCACAATATATGTTGCCGTTTCACTCTGTTATGATCAGATGTTGGTTAAATTTGCTGCTTGGTTTCAATGACAGATGCTAAGACCAGGCTGATTATTTAAGTTTATGCCCACTGTCTATTCTACATGGGGCAGCCCTTACAATATCACAGCAAGCTGGTATAATGAATCAGCCCTTTTCTTGTTTTTCAATAAAAAATACCTTCAATTAGGAGCAATAGTTTTGAAATTAAGTTGTTAAGCAATATTTCCTTTTACAATTTATGTTGCTGTTCCACTGTGTTATTTACGTTTATATAATAACCAAATCAATGTGCGCGCTCTGATTGGTCAATCAGCTGTGGGTTATTCTGCCGGTAAACCCACGAAAAAATCGTGCGTCTTCCGAATTCTTATATAAAAGCAATAGACCACAAGTTTTCTATGAGTTATAGGCTCATAAACCGCTTGGGATGTTGGTAGAACACGAAGAATTCGTAAACTACTCGCATGCGGCTCGTAGTTTACAAATTCTTCTTGTGTTCTACCAACATACCGCGTGGTTTATCACCTTATAACCCACAGAAACTTGTGGTCTATTGCTTAATTGTGTCCACTGTCTATTCTATATGGGCCAGCTCTTACAATATCACAGCAAGCTGGTAAAGTGCACCCGCCCTTTCCTTGTTTTTCAAACCAAACAAATAAAAAAATACTATATATTAGGAGCAACAGTTTTCAATTTAATCTGTTAAGCAATTTTTCCTTTCACAATATATGTTGCCGTTTCACTCTGTTATGATCAGATGTTGGTTGAATTTGCTGCTTGGTTTCAATGACAGATGCTAAGACCAGGCTGATTATTTAAGTTTATGCCCACTGTCTATTCTACATGGGGCAGCCCTTACAATATCACAGCAAGCTGCTAAATTGCACCAGCCGTTTCCTTGTTTTTGAAACCAAACAAATAAAAAAATACTATATATTAGGAGCAACAGTTTTCAATTTAAACTGTAAAGAAATTTTTCCTTTCACAATATATGTTCCCATTTCACTCTGTTATGGTCAGATCTTGCTTGAATTTGCTGCTTGGTTTCAATGACAGATGCTAAGACCAGGCTGATTATTTAAGTTGATGCCCACTGTCTATTCTACATGGGGCAGCCCTTACAATATCACAGCTGGTAAAATGCACCGGCCCTTTCTTTGTTTTTCCAACCAAACAAATAAAAAAATACTATATATTATGAGAAACAGTTTTCAATTTAAACTGGTAAGGAATTTTTCCCTTCACAATATACTTGTATGTTGCCGTTTCAATCTGTTAAGCAATTTTTCCTTTGACCATACATGTTGCCGTTCCGCTCTGTTATGATCAGATTTTGGTTGAATTTGCTGCTTGGTTTCAATGACAGATGCTAAGTCTAGGTTGATTATTTAAGTTGATGCGCACTGTCTATTCTACATGGGGCAGCCCTTACAATATCACAGCAAGCTGGTAAAATGAACCAGCCCTTTTCTTGTTTTTCAATAAAAAATACCTTCAATTAGGAGCAACAGTTTTGAAATTAAGTTGTTAAGCAATATTCCCTTTTACAATTTATGTTGCTGTTCCAGCCTCTTATGATCACACTTTTGCTGAATTTACTGCTTGGTTTCAACGGCAGATGCTAAGACCAGGTTGATTGTTTAAGTTTATGCCTTAATAATAATTTCAAATTGACCTTTTTTGCTTTCAAGGTGTGTTAGGAATTCAAACTTGTTCTGTGTGAACAGAAATTGTTCCTTAACTCATCAGGTACACAGTAAATATCTTACTAACCTTGTCTTCTCGGTCCATACTCTAAGGTAGAGATCCTGGGTTTTCCCAAACGTGCAGTGCACGGGCTATAAATCAATGGGGAAAGAATCTCTGTCCGTAACTTACAGTACAACCCTCGCACATCCTTAACATGGTTAATAAAAGGTATTTAGTACCCGGTGTCCACTGAGGGCATTGTTGAGAGATATTCAGAGGGTAGGTACAGTTGCTAAAGACAACACTTTCCTATGACCAAATAAATATAAAATGACAGATACAGATATAGTCTCCTGTGGGGTTGCAGCTGTCTTTTCCACCCATTAATTTTAGTGTGATCAGTTTCAATGGCGTTTTAGCCATCTCCAGGCAGAGTCAATCGATAAACTGATTATAAACTCATTATTTATCAATAACAATCAGAAGATTGATATCAATTGCTACGTAGCAATCGATTAAAAACAAAGAAGAAAAAAGCTGAGCTTGATTCTGAGCAGAAATTATTTGGATGTTATGTGTACTGAAGGTATCTGCGGTCAAGTGTCAATTGACACCCTTGATCAACACCCTCAATCAGCAGTCCATCAACAACTCGGTTAACACTCGATCGGCACTCAATTAAGATCTCGGTTGACAGCAGGTCAAGAGTCGACTAATTTTTCAATTGATTCCTTCTTAGTCAGCCGACATTCAGCTGACTATCTACTGACTGAGGATTGACTGGAATGTCAAACAAGTATTTCTCGAGATGTTGATTGAGGGTATGGATTTGCAGTATCAATTGTTATTGATTGACTACAATTTTTATCAGTTGGCGATTTCCTGATCTGTAGCAGCCCTGCATAGGACAAAATTCACACTTCACAGCATGATTGAAGGGGAAATGACCAAAGTCAAAAGCTATTTCCTGCCACGCAAAGAGAAACACATGAACGCCTACAAATCGTAAATTATCAGACCATTGAGTTGAATCTGTTCTGTTGTGAAAAAGCGTTCAGAATGTGGCAATTTCAATTAAAAGTGGGGATGCCCTAGCTGCATTATTTTGTGGAAATTAGTGTACATTTTTCCACTACGCCATAAAAAGGAGGCAAATTTTAAGGCCACACTCTCTCCTTCCCCCTATATAAGCTTCAGCTTGTGTTAAACTAAGGGCGTGATTACAATCATGGCGAATTTCAGCCGGGCTGAAATTTTGTTGCCATAACTTGAAGAATTTCACCCCGGGCTCAAATATTAGCTTCGACGCCAAATATGAAATTGTGTGCGAAAAGTCTCGGGAGAATCAAAATGCATGGAGACACGAATCAAGATAGGCCAATTGCCTCTCTCGTAGTTTGACCCTTTGTTGGCGCTCAATCTTTAAATTTTTGGAATAGTATTCAACAGCCTATAATGATGATGGAACGCAAACGAAACCTGTCTTTGGCTGCATATCTCTCAGCCAGAAAGACGCATTTGCATAGGAAGAAAATATATCCTCAAGCTTGCCGATTCATGCTTCCCTGACAGTCTCGTGCTGTTTAACCTTATCTCGATGTTCTCATATTCCATCTGAGCTTTGAAATTAGAGAGATCCTCCATTTTATCGCTTCCACTCCACTGAAATTGCTTCTACTTCGTAGCGGCAGCCATCTTTTTCCGGTTTTTTAGCCCGGGCTGAAATTCCGTTTCGATTACATGGAATTTTTTCAGGTGTTTTAGCCCATTTGCACGGGTTTTCAAAACGGGATAGGATTTTCAGCCCGGGCTGAATTGCGGCCCGGGCTGGGTCCTTCTCCATGTAATCGCTAATTTGATTTCATGAGAATTTGTTCCAGAAACAACGGGCTGAAATTTGCCATGTAATCAGGCCCTAAACCGCACGACTAGCTTCTTCCTCGATTTTGAACACTGTGCAAGAACGCGCGGGCCCTCAATTGAGTGATTTGTTTTTTTTTTTTCTTTTCTTTTCTCTCTATTTTTTTTTTTTGGGGGGGGGGGGGGGAGGTAACCAACTGCCCTTTTACGATACTTTTTAATAGATTATTCTATTACAATGCTGTATTCGCATTTCTCTGTCATCCCTTTCCCTGGCAGACCTTAACAACAGTTTCCGTTTGTTCCTTTGATTTCTGCATTCTGCGTTTTTCCTCGCGGCATGATTAATTACTCTTCCAAACTCGCGCGTTTCTCCTTCAGTACCAATCTCGTTCCCAGAGCTTCGTTCTGAGTGTGACCGCTGGTCAAGGGGAACGAAGCTCTGGGAACGGGATTGCTTCCTCATTGCCAGGCCCTCTCTCCTCTGTCTTTCACTTTTATTATCATTATTTTTATTAAAATTCAAATTTATCAGATTTTTAAATTTACACAACCCGCATATAGCGTCGCTAACCGAGGCGGGCTGTGTAACTTACAATAAGATTACAATAAGAAGTTGCGTGGCTGGTCTGACAAAAACTTTTCCACCCGGGTATAGTAAAAAAACATATTTGTGTCAAGAACAGTGTGGGGATTGTGGGTGCCTCGTTAAGAAGATATAGTCCATTCCGAAATTCAACAGGGAAACTGAATCCATACAAACGTCTATGTTGAAACACCGTCCCTCCGAAACCATAAATTCTTAAATTTGTTATTAGTTTAAATTAAGGCAACTGTAAAATTTCGTCATTCAGTTACCATTTGAAAGAAGCTGAGACTGAGATGAAAATCACGTATATTTGCCCATTTTTAAGAGTATCACAGAAATCATAAAAAAATGTAACGAGTTTATATGGTTTTGGGGGACGCTGTCTCAGCATTAGAGCAGTTTGTATGGTTTGTTTTTGCCATACCGGCGTTTCTTCTTTCTGTCATTTCTTCTTTTTTTGACCAAAATAAGGAGAGAGGCCTTCCCCTAGATTCGCCACTACAGATTTTTTTTTCACAAGGTAACAAATTTCTATTTGTTTCGTTTCGTGAAAGTGCAATAATTGTAAGCCGCAATGACCTTCATTCGCTGAGGTTACTTTGTCCCATGTAAAGTTTAACGTTTGACATGGGCCTCGGCATACTGGATAGGTTTTGTTTTATAAATGAGAAGGAATGATTTTGTTTTTGTAGTTCCAGAAAATATCCATACCCCCACCTCGGAGGGAAATTCACGGAAGACTAATTCTATATACTAGCAGTTCTCAAGTCAGTGCTGCCGTTAAAGGTGTTTTTGAATGCAAATATGACAATGAGAATTTCAAAAAAATATAACTTATTTTATTCGCAAAATGACATGGTTACATGTATGTTCTTTGAGTATAACATTAACAAGTAACTATTGGTGTGGCCAAGGCTTTTGTTAGGATTATGCTTGTAGTAATTGCTAAAAGTGGAAAAGAAATATACATGTATTTGTTAACAAAAATGGAAGGTGTAACGAATAATACTGTCTAACGCAACGTGTAATAGTAAGGGCTTTTTAACTGATTTTAGAACGATCAGTGACACTTTCTTCTGTCTATGTAGCGCAACGATAAAATAAACTAAATACATGTACTTGGTGTAACAACAGCCACTGTGGTGTAACAACAGATACTACATGTATAATGGCAATAACGGGTTCATGAACTGATCCTTTAAGAACGATTAGTGACAGTGACACTTTGTAACGCAACGTGTAATAGAAAATTTATCTCATCTAAACAACAGCAGTTCCATTTTCATCAGGCATTCCCAGCGAATTTCGTGCATGTGAATCAAATAGGGACAAAAAATCTGATTTTTTTATAACTGAGCCATTACGTAACCATCAGGCACTAACATTGCATTTGAACTATCCGAAAATGCATTCATCAAAACCTGCTTCAGTGAGCAAAATGGCCTATCGCCACAAAATGAGCGATCAATACGCCCTTGATAAAATTTGCTGTAGTTCAAACAGCACTCAATATTGTTCTGCAAGGTTGCCACCTCCAGCAACTCCTTTATTGCCAGACTGTATTGGTATCGGGTACCATTTTATTAGTAATGGGATCTCCATGACATAAGATGTTATTGATATTTGTTCGTGTACATAAATCGGCCGAATTTGATCGATTGAAAAGCAAAGCTGCAAGTGACATAAATGCATACTCTCGGCCTCTAGAATGCTCACTGAAAGCTTCATGACCTTGATGAATGCTTCCTTGAATAGAAGTAATCATAATAAATCAGCAAAAGTGCCAAAATTCACTTGTAAACAGCGAAACTTTGACTGTATTTAACTGTATTTATAACTTGCTGCGAGCACGTGCGATTTTCCGCTGGGCGAGCACAATTTTCCACTGAGCAAGCACATGTCAATTGATTTTTCTTATAACACAACTGCTGATTGGCTAGACTGCACCATATAACAGGATTTCTGATTGGCTGTTTCTTAAAGGGGCATTGTCACGCTATTTGGCAACTTTTTAAAAAGCTAGGCGGTGTCTTCCCATCAATTGAATTCCAAAACTAATGATCTAGTTTTGTTGTTAAAGACTATTTGATCGTACTGAAATTGTTTCCTGTCACCTGTCGCTATGGATGGCATGGATGAACATGGATTGAAACTTGAAAAAATGGCCAGTTTATTCGAGTTTTGATGCTACATGTTTCAAAAATCCTCAAGAAATTTGCTGTGGTTAGCCAACTCTGAAAAAGTTCATTTGATGTCCTTGTCGTAGCTATACAGAAGCGTTTTGTTACTGATTAAAGCCTCGAAGTAATTACTTTAGAACAGAATTGACCTAAAACAGCAAAATCCTCGTGTCACTGCTCCTTTAATGCGAACGATGGGTCGAACCGTTGAACCGTCGAACTAAAATTTCTTGATGGCTTCAAGAATATGAAGGTTGCCTATCGGCAGCAGCCAGCAGCCAGGTCTTTTAGACCAGTTTGATTTCTGTTGGCATTTGGTTTTCTGCTAAATACCAGACTGATTCTATACCAGCGTTGTAAGGACCAGTGTGTATATAAGACCAGTTTGAGTCCTGTTAGCATTTGTTTTTTTCCTAAATACCAGATCGATTCTATACCAGCATTGTAAGGACCAGTGTGTATTTTACAGCAGTTTGATTACTGTTGGCATTTGGTTTTCTGCTAAATACCAGACTGATTCTATACCAGCATTGGAAGGACCAGTGTGTATTTTAGACCAGTTTGATTCCTGTTGGCATTTGGTTTTTTCCTAAATACCAGATGGATTCTATACCAGCATTGTAAGGACCAGTGTGATTTTAAACCAGTTTGATTCCTGTTGGCATTTGGTTTTCTGCTAAATACCAGACTGATTATATACCAGCATTGGAAGGACCAGTGTGTATTTTAGACCAGTTTGATTCCTGTTGGCATTTGGTTTTTTCCTAAATACCAGATGGATTCTATACCAGCATTGTAAGGACCAGTGTGATTTTAAACCAGTTTGATTCCTGTTGGCATTTGGTTTTCTGCTAAATACCAGACTGATTATATACCAGCATTGGAAGGACCAGTGTGTATTTTAGACCAGTTTGAGTGCTGTTGGCATTTGTTTTTCTTTTTAATACCAGACTGATTCTATACCAGCATTGTAAGGACCAGTATGTATTTTAGACCAGTTTGATTCCTGTTGGCATTTGTTTTTCTTTTTAATACCAGACTGATTCTATACCAGCATTGTAAGGATCAGTGTGTATTTTACAGCAGTTTAATTACTGCTGGCATTTGTTTTTCTTTCTAATACCAGACTGATTCTATACCAGCATTGTAAGGACCAGTGTGTATTTTAGACCAGTTTGAGTGCTGTTGGCATTTGTTTTTCTTTTTAATACCAGACTGATTCTATACCAGCATTGTAAGGACCAGTGTGTATTTTAGACCAGTTTGATTCCTGCTGGCATTTGTTTTTCTTTCTAATACCAGACTGATTCTATACCAGCATTGTAAGGACCAGTGTGTATTTTAGACCAGTTTGAGTGCTGTTGGCATTTGTTTTTTTAATACCAGACTGATTCTATACCAGCATTGTAAAGATCAGTGTGTATTTTAGACCAGTTTGATTCTTGCTGGCATTTGTTTTTCTTTCTAATACCAGACTGATTCTATACCAGCATTGTAAGGACCAGTGTGTATTTTAGACCAGTTTGAGTGCTGTTAATTGGCATTTGTTTTTCTTTTTAATACCAGACTGATTCTATACCAGCATTGTAAGGACCAGTGTGTATTTAGACCAGTTTGATTCCTGTTGGCATTTGTTTTTGTTCTAAATACCAGACTGATTCTATACCAGCATTGTAAGAACCAGTGTGTATTTTAGACCAATTTGAGCCCTGTTCGCATTTGTTTTTTTTCTTTAACGCCAGACCCCAGTTGTTCAAAGGCTGGATAACACTATCCACTGGATAAATCACTATCCAGCGGATAAGTGTTAACAAACCAAACCACGCTATCTGCTTGATAGTGATTTATCCGGTGGATAGCGTTATCCACCTTTCAAACAACCCGGGCCAGATGGATTCTATACCTGCTTTGTAAGGACCAGGGTGTATTTTAGACCACTTTGAGTGCTGTTGACATTTGTTTTTCTTTTTAATACCTTGTTGATTGTATACCAGGCCCCGGTTGTTCAAAGGCTGGATAACGCTATCCACCGGATAAATCTCTATCCAGTGGATAAATGTTGACAAAACAAACCACACTATCCACTGGATAGTGATTTATCCAGTGGATAAAGTTATCCACTTTTCGAACAACCGGGGCCAGCATTTTAAGGAGCAGTGTGTATTTTAAACCAGTTTGATTCTTGGTGACATTTGGTTTTCTGCTAAATACCAGAATATAGTTAAATGAAATTTTACATAGTTAACGACTAGGAGCTTCTTTGGTGAGTAGCGTTTTGTAGGCGTTTTGTTTGAGTAACGTTTTTGTATTAAACTGACAGTGTCAAAGGCACTCTCATAATCTTTGATTACTACTAGTTGAGTAGGAAAAATTCTTGCGAAATTGTGGTTAGCATGTCTTGGAGTCGGAGAACAGACTTTGTGGGGTAAGGTGTCTATGTGGGGGATAGAGGTAAAACCTGCAAAATTGTGGTTAGCAAGCCCTTGGGTCAGAGAAAAAACTCCAGTGGGTTAGTGTTTATTTTGCTCACAGGTTAGAATCTTTCAAAACTGTGATTAGCATGTCTTTGAGTTATAGAAAATATGCCAGTGGGTTATTTTTTTGTAGGGCGGGTACATGTACATGTAAGTACTGTACTTTTAAAATTGTGGTTGGCATTTCAGAGTTAGAGAAAAGACTCCAATGGATTAGTTTTGTCTTTAAAAAATAGAGTTCATGGGGTTATTTTTGTGATCTTGCAAAAGGGTTGTTAGAGAACAGACTCTTTTTTCTCCAGTGGGTTACTTTTTTGTGGGAGGGTAAAATCTTGCAAAATTGTGGTCAGCACGTCTTGGAGTTAGAGAAAATACTCCAGTGGGTTATCGGTTTTTGTTGGGATGGTAAAATCTTGCAAAATTATGGTCAGCATGTCTTGGAGTTAAAGGAAAAACTCTGATGGGTTAGGGTTTTTGCAGGGAGGGTAAAATCTTGCAAAATTGTGGTTAGCTTGTGTTGGAGTTACAATGTAGAGATGATGGGTAGGCTTTTTGTGGGGATGTTTACTTAGCATGTCTTGGAGTCAGAGAACAGAATCTAATGGATTAGTTTTGTGTTTAAACTCATCAACAGTAGATGAGTGTGGGAAATGTGCCTAATAAGTAATGTGGGGCCACGAGTCAATCTGAGCCGAACACAAGTATCTGTGACAGCATGAGCAGCAACCACCAGGCCCTGTCACAATGAAAAAACAGTGGAAACAAAGATACTCAACTCTTACATGTACTTACCATGCCAAAGCCTTGAGTAAATGAACCTTTAGCAAGAACTAACCAGTGCAAAACAAATGCAAAATGACTTCTGAAGCCTTTCTGTGAACCATGCAAAGACCCCTGTGTATAACCCCTGGCCACCCCACAACAATGCCCAGAGCGCCACTGCTGGCCAGCATTGTTTTGCGTTAAACTTAGCCCACAAATTCAGGGGCCATGGGGTAGTTTTTGTCAGTTGTGGTGGACAGATTGTCTCACTAGTTGTTGTGATGGGAGGGTAAAATCTCGCAAAAGTGTGGTTAGCATGTCTCTGAGTCAGTGAACATACTACAAGGGTTTTTTTTTTTTCAAGTGGGGTGGATAAAATCTTGCAAAATTGTGATTAGCATGTCTTGGAGTCAGTGATCATACTACAGAGGGGGGTCAATGAAAGGAGCTCCAAATTTCGAGGATTCCAGGTCTTTCGTATAATTTTTATGGCCACAGCAAACAAAATGGCAATGTGTATGTGTAATGATTTAACTTTTGCCCGAGCCCAAACCCAAGTCTGTAACATTTGCAAGTAATCCATTAGACAACCAGAAAGTGAAATCTTTGTTTCTTATTTTTATTCTACTTTGAGTGTAGTTCGTGGAGGAGGTCTGTGGGGGTAGTCTGCGGAACCAGTCCGTAGAAGGGTCCTTTTTTGGTTAACCCTACAAAGGGTATTTTTTTTGTGGGGAGTTTAGAATTGTGGTTAGCATGTCTGAGAGTTAGGGAACAAAATCCAAGGAGAGGGTTTGTTTCTTTATGTTGGGAGGGCAAAATCGTGTAAAATTTTGGTTAGCATGCCTTGGAGCTAGAGAATGTCTTAGACTTGGACAACAGACTGTAAGGGGTTAGTGTTTGTTTTCGGGACAAGTTTGAAATCTTACAAAATTGTGGTTAGTTAGGGATTAGTCTTTTTATGCAGGGAGGGTAAAACGTTGAAAAATTGTTCTTAGCATGTCTTGTTACTCCAAGGGGTTTGTTCTTTTATATGCTTACTGTGGCTAGCATGTCTTGAAGTTAGTGAACAGACTTGATGGGTTCTTTTATATAGGGAGGGTAAAATCTGGTGGTTAGCAAGCCCTTGAATTAGCGAAAAGACTGCAATGGGTTCCTTTTTTTCTTTGTGATGGGATGGTAAAATCTTGCCAAAGTCTGGTCAGCACGTCTTGGTGTTAGAGAACAGACTTCCAAGGGGTTAGGTTTTTATGTGAGAAAGACTAAAGTCGTGCAAAATGGTCGTTAGAACAGACAATTGCGTTGGTTTTGTTGTGGTTAGTGGGTAAAATCTTTCACAATTGTGATTAGCATGTACTGGAGTATATGTTGGGTATTAAAGTGCCTATAACCCCAGAATTGTTTTTGGGCTAAGATGAAACTTAGACAAACACACAAAAAGAATTTGCCAAAATTTTCGGTTTGAGATATTTTTAAGGGCTATAAAAATTAACAGAAAGTAGTTGAAATTTGATATCTTTTGTGTTATGACTGAGCTGGTGAGGGGTCTGGGTATATTCCTGGGTTGACGTCACATATTCATTTAGATAGCATTAACTCTTTATAAACATGTGTGCAAAAAAGTCTGTGACGTCAACCCAGTAATAGACCCAGGCTCCTCGCCAGCTCGGTCATGTATCAAATTTCAGCTACTTTATGTTAATTTTTAAAGCCCTTAAAAATATCACAAACCGAAAATTTTGGCAAATTCTTTTTGTGTGTTTGTCTAAGTTTCATCTTAGCCAAAAATAATTCTGGGGTTATAGGCACTTTAACGGGAAGCTACATGTAGATAGTGGATAAGAATGAAAAACTACTTGAATCTTTCTGTCTGATAATCCTTTGTTTTAATCTTATTTTTTTCAGGCTCTAGTCAATTGGAGTAGAAGAGAAAGAAAAGAAAGCAGCAGTTTTCAAGGCAGGGTGTCTATATGGAATTCCAATGGGTCAATTGTCATTGCTCCCACCAAATTATTACTTGTTGTTTTCTTTTCCGAGACCTCTCACTTATCTGGAATACTGACGGAAACATAGAAAAGATTGCAATTTCTGTAATGCTGAACAATAGACCTTTCCTGCATTCCAACAAACAATGGCACCAAGTCGAGGTCAGGGTGGACAAAAATACACCAAATGTATGAAAATGTCCACCCCAACCTCGCTCTGGTGCTATTGTTTGTGCGCACTGAAGAGGAATGCAGGAAAGTCTATTATGTTTGGAGAAGCCTCTTAAACAGGAAGTTCTGCTGTAAAAGGGGTGGTAGTTCCCAAATTGAACACCTTTTGGGCATGCTATGCAAAGTTAGGTCCTTGTTAGTGCTAGCTTAATCTTAACTTGAGCATTTGCTTCAATGAATCTTATAAAAACCAAAGTACTGTTTGAGCACCTAAAATTTTATTTGAACAAGAACTTAGCCCCAACATAAAGCTCATAAGCAACTGAAGGGGTGAATGGCGAGTGCAGGCCATTTTTATAGCGGAACTTCGCTTCTTAAAGAGGTTGTAAAGAGTTTTTTTTTGTAGAGGAAGAAGCTGTGTTATGGCGGGAATACAGTCGAACCTCTCTTAAGCAGTCAGTTACCAAATTTCCTAAAGTCGCACCTCATTCTTTAAAATTTCAATACAATATGTGACTTGCCTCTTCAAATTAAACTCAAAAATACACTATCATATTTGGCGATATCGTTGTTATGGATCTATTTTGCATTCTGTTCAATTTAAGAAAACATCTGTTAGGCTATTTCCCGAGGGTGACCGCCTCGTTAATAGAGGTTTGACTGTAATTAACGTTGGCAAACATTTATGAAATAGAAAACATTTCCGTGTATATATTATCAACTTGTAGAAACGCGAGTGGAAGTTTGGGCGAACGAGAAATGCTGTGGGATCAAGAGCCACAGGCAAGTGCTTCCACAGCTTTTTCGAGTTCTCCCAAACTTTCATCCAAATCCTAAATCCTCTTCACAGACGCCGCGACGCTAGCGCACGCTGCTATGCTACTCGCTGTCACAGAATATTTAACGTGAGTAGCGTAGCCAATCAGAGGACGGCACTCGTGATAGAACGCTAGTAGATTTATACTAAAACTAAAACTAGACAAAAACACAACTGGCACGAGCTAGTGACGTAATGATGGAGCGAGCAAAGAGAATTTACATTTTGATAATCAAAGTTAACAAGTTGTTTTCTTGTCTTTCGTCGTGGTGTTTTGTAAAAGTAATAGACGACATGTTCTCCGGGTTTGTATCGAGTTTTAGTATGATACTGTAAATCTACTATCATTCTATCATGAATGCGGTCCTCTGATTGTTTACTGTACTCACACTCTGTTTAAACAATTCGCTACTTGCACATACCCATACTTCTTTGCGTTTTGGGGAGGTAACCAGTAGAAGAAATGTATGGTATCATGACCAAAATTAGTTCGGTGAGCTCGGAAAACCAGCTACCAATGCTTAAAAATGCACCAGAGTTTACCAAAATCATGCTAGGAGAAATTTGTACTAGTTTGTAACTAAATGTAGAGAAATTTTTTTTGTCCATACATCGTCTGTAAAATTGCAGGACGATGTATGGACAAAAAAAAAAATTCTCTACATTTAGTTATAAACTAGTACAAATTTCTCCTATCATGATTTTGGTAAATTCTGGTGCATTTTTAAGCATTGGTAGCTGGTTTTCCGAGCTCACCGAACTAATTTTGGTCATGATACCATACATTTCTTCTACTGGTTACCTCCCCAAAACGCAAAGGATTATGGGTATGTGCAAGTAGCGAATAGAGTGCTCCTGTCAAGGGGCTATCGGCTGATAGGTTACCCCGCGGAAATTTGATGTTCTTAAAACAAATATTTGCCCAAGAAGCGAAGCTTCTAAGGCAATATGCCAGTTTTCAGAACTCCAAAATTCCAAGGCAACCTATCAGACCGATAGTTCCGAGACGTAAACACTCTAATGTCTTTGTTGATCACCACTAAATTTTCCACCGTGCGTCAGTTCAAAAATAATAGCCTCCATTTGGCTCCATTTGGCGCGAAAATATATATATCCGAGCATATTTTCGTGCCAAGTGGAAACGGAGAAGATTTAGTGTTGAACTATAATCTGTGAGAGTAGCGTGGCACCGTTACGTAGCTCCTTCATTAAAGTGCGTTCGTCTTCTGTTTCACTTTCTAAAATTTAGCATGTATTAAATTGGACAGAATACCATGACGACATGAACAGTAGTCAGAAGTAAGAGTTTCATTCTCAGGGTAAAGTCAGGGAAATTAATGTTAAGAAAAGAGACTGAGGTAAACTGAATCAATTTAACAAGGCTGATTTAATGAATTTAGCATGTCATATGGCAACTAATACAGAAGTTTTTTTAAACTTAAATTATGTATTAATAATAGTATTCCAGTCGCTGTGTATGTGCATTTATATAATAACCAAATCAATGTGCGTGCTCTGATTGGTCAATCAGCTATGGGTTATTGTGCCGGTAAACCCATGGGAAAATCGTGCGTCTTCTGAATTATTATATAAAAGCAATAGACCACAAGTTTCTATAGGTTATAGGCTGATAAACCACTTGGGATGTTGGTAGAACACTCGAAGAATGCGTAAACCACTCGCCTGCGGCTCGTGATTTACAAATTCTTCTCGTGTTCTACCAACATCCCGCGTGGTTTATCAGCCTATAACCCATAGAAACTTGTGGTCTATTGCTTAAATAAAACTGTTGTCGGTTACCTGAAGTTTTTTCTTTTGTTTAATTGTACCTTTTTTATATAAACCTTGTCGATACGTTTTGGAACTAGTTGCTAGGGCAAGCAATTGTAATTGTACATTGGAAAACAAAATAAAATTTAAGTTCAAGGTAAATGTTCAATACTGTTTAAGGCTGGAGGAAACTTTTGGGTTCACTCTGATCTAAACGATATTTTTGGCATATGGTTCTCACTAGCGCATAAGCATCACATAAGCATAACAAGTGAGAACACCCGCGACATAAGCGTAAGCATAAAGGTAAGCAGATACAAAAGAAGAACGAACCCACTTATTTTTCTTATGCTGTTCTCACTTCTGCACAAGCTTAAGCATAAGAAAAACGAACACGTTTGTTTTTCTTGTGCTTGTGCTTATGCTTATGTCGCGGATGTTCTCACTTTCTTATGTTATGCTTATGCGAAAGTGAGAACAGCATAAAACAAACAAGTGGGTTCGTTCTTCTACTTATGCTTATGTCGCGGGTGTTCTCACTTGCTTATGCGTATGTTGTGCTTATGCTTATGTGCTAGTGAGAACCGGCCTTAATTGATGGTAGGGCACATTTAGTCCCCTTACCCTTCACCCCTCAAATGCTAACCGCAAACAAACAGCAGTAAATAAAAGCAAACTACATGTGTCTTTCTATGAATTATATTCCATCTTTTCGCTTAGTGAAGTTTAAATAGTTGTCGAAAATGATCGGTCTTCATGATCAAGTGGGAAGGTCGGCTGTCATTTCCCCGCAACTGTATCTGACCTTTTGAATTTGATTGGTGAGGGAAGTTTGATTTTTATCAGGTGAAAGTAGGAATTTTGAGAAGTGATGTCTGGCCACCATGCTTGTCATCTGCAACGCTTTCTCTATAAGCAAAAAAACACAACATGGTTAAGATGATAAAAAAGGCCATGCTTAATACTGGGATTTGGTTTGTTTACACACCAACGTTGCCAGGACCACAAAATGGCGTGTGTAGGCAAAAACTTAAAGAGGAGTGTAAATGGGATCTAAAACGTTTCTTGAAAAAAACGCATATTGCCTATTATCCACAAACTTTGATTCCCTTGGAAAAGTAACTGGGTCGTATTTAAATCAAAGTAGAACTTGAAACCTGTATAAGGTAGTTTATGAGGACCACGACTTTACACACATCTTGGGTGGTTTACCGTTGGAGATACGTTTCTCGACGATTTAAGCCGTTTGAAGCCATAAGGTTTGCGAGGACCGGGTATCGGTCCTCGTAACTACGGTGGTCCTCGCAACGTTGGTGTGTAAACACATTTTGGTCCTTGTAAGTACGGTCTGGGGAGCACACCATGGGTGTGTGTGTGTGTGTGTGTGTGTAGGGTTAGCTTTGCACCGTATGCAGTGTAACGTAGCACGTGTATTTATTTCTTAATTAATTTAAAAGAAAAACAACAATGTAAGTACAATTTTTGTAAGTAGGTTTAGCAGTGTAATGTAATGTAGTAATAGTAGCGCAGCTCAAATAGTCATGTAACGTAGCTAGTATTGTCTGTATGTGTCGTTGCAATGAATTAATAATAATAATAATAAAAAATTATTATTATTATTATTATTATTATTATTTTATTACTTTTTGTAACCTTGCCCTGTATCTTCGATATCCATTCATGTCTCAATGGCATTTTTAGTAAAAACACCAGTGGTCCAGCATTTCTCAAACGAACTGTTTTTTATTGGTCTACCCGATTACTCAAACTCACGTCACGCCTGTCGTCTTACCCTTCTCAAATTATATGATCCAATTTTAACATGAATGCGCATAGCAATCACAATTATCCTCCCAATGAACTCAGAAACGATGTGCACTGTTTATGAAAGATATCAATGTAAGATATCAGTGTAAGGAAAATTATTTGATACTTTCTTTCTAGACGTGATCAAGCACTTTGCTTGCTGGTTTCCCGCGTTTCAGTGGGTCTTTCTTCAGCCTTGGTGAAAAGTCTTGTGCAGATCAGCATTGTTGTAATCTCCTTCATCAGGTTCAAAAGGTCAATGCGGTGATCCACAGAGTGACAGTGTATCATGTTTGCGTCGTCCTATGTTCTAAAAAAGAGAAAATACTACAATTCCATGATCTTCGACTATCGATGGTCTTCTTCAACGGATACGAAAGCTGGACAAATATTTTAATGTACTTACTGTCCTCATCATTTATACTCAGAGCAAGATGTGGGAACTGTAACCCATGGGAAACAGAAAAAAGAATCATGGCTCTCTCATTCAACACAAGATGAATCATTTTAAAATTTAGACATAGCAACAGAGATAATGATAACAAACACTTCAGAAACACGAGACAGCAACTTCAGTGTACTATAGCATATTTACCGAATATGATCAAATTCTCTTCGGCCAAATTAAACAAAAGAGTGCAATAAAAAAACACAAAATCAACTGCAAGATAATATTATTGTTCTCTACTTGTTGTCGTCTTGGCTTTTCTTTAAGCTTTTACTTTTTCTGCCCCGGCATGCTCATGCAGCATAACCTTGTCGTAATCTTTGTCGTGGCCAAGTTATTTGTCATTTGAATCTCTCAGGAATGGTTGCAAATTTTGATGAACAATTTATCCACCGCCAAGGCGAGAGAGATCAATGAAAATTCCTCGGAAATCACAGATTTTGATTTGTTAAAATAATTCCAAGTAGTGTTTGCTATACAAAAACAAACACAAAATCAACTGCAAGATAGCCTCTTTGTTTACTACTTGTTGTCGTCTTGGCTTTTCTTTAAGCTTTTACTTGTCATGTCTCTGCATGCACATGCAGCATAACCTTGTTGTAATCTTTGCCGTGGCTTAAGATCTCAATGTGGTGATCCACAAAGTGATAGTCTGGTACCTGGAGAGCCTTCTTATCGCTGTAAAGGGGAAAACGAACTTGATCCAATCTCTACCATCACCATCTCCACTGACTGCCTTTTCTAAGTACACTCAGTAGAAGAAGTTATAGGGTTGGCGTATCTGGGACATTTTCCATATTGGTTTTCTGTCCTGATCATATTTTTGTCCTCTGATTTTTTCTCATATTTTCTCCTCTGATTTTTCCAATACTGAAACCAAAATTTGAATCTTATACTTGACAATTAAATATGGGATCCTAAATTGAAACCAAATCTATAACCAAATCTTTAACCAAATTTATAACCAAAACTAATACTAAAGAAAAAAAAAAATATTGAATCCTTAATTGAAACCAAATCTATAACCAAAACTTATAACCAAATCTTTAACCAAATCTATAACCAAAACATATACTAAAGACATAAACCACTCTTAAAAATCAAATATGGAATCGGAGTTAGAACCAAAACCCGGGATATTGGTCTGGAACTAGATATTAAAACAAACATAAAAATAAAATATATCATTATAATATAGAATGAGTAAAATATCAAATTCAGAAAAATATTCATCAGTTTTATGGTTGAGAAAACAAAGAGATGGTGTAATAGGTGCACTTGAAAAACAAATTGGAGAATTAATATGTGGGAAAAAAAGAATGGATGAATTAATTAAGATTGTTAATGATTTAGTTCGTTTAAATGATGAAATATATGATATTGAAATGGATTCAGACTTGGATTGTGAAAAACCATATTCAGAAAAATATTCATCAGTTTTATGGTTGAGAAAACAAAGAGATGGTGTAATAGGTGTACTTGAAAAACAAATTGAAGAATTGATATATAAGAAAAAAAGAATTGATGGATTAATTAAGATTGTTAATGATTTAGTTCGTTTAAATGATGACATACGTTTTCATATCCAAATTTAACATAAATATACTTTTATAATATATATAAATAAATTTTTTTAAAACATTAATCAAAGAAATTTTTAGTAATTGGGAATTATTTATTCTGATTTTTCTTTTGGTTGCTGTAATTGTTTAATACGAAAATGCCCATATGCATAACTTGTTTTTCCATCATCTAAGATATATCTTTTATCATCGAAACATCTAAGTGATACTTTATTTATTTCATAACTTCCAAGCTCATGATTCTCACTTCTAATTGTTTTCATTTTGTGATACATTTGCTCATTATTGAACAAAGTATTTTTATAATTATCATGTGTTATATATTTATTGATTGTATTCTTTTTTATTCCCTTTGCAGTTTTTCCTCCTTTCTGATTATCTTTCATATAGCTGTACATCTTTGATCTCAAACCAACAAATTCAGTGATTGGTATTCCAGCTGCTTCATCTTTGAACTACCCAATGACTTTTTTTATTTTTATTATCAAAGTATGGCGAGTCTTCTGGATAATCACTATTGTCAAATTTATCTTTATCATTCCAAAACTCTTTATAAACGTCTTCCGCTTCAATTTTGTAAGTCAAGCTGTCTGTATACGTAAATAGTAATTTGGCTTTCTCTCCATGTTTCGGTTTAATATAATTATAATGAAAATCATACATCAAAGTCTTACTCAAATCCAAGATGCACATGCCAACATAAGTGGGTCCGTTTAGAGTTAGTGTTTCTTTTATTTTGTGTACAGCCACTAAATTCTCATTGAATAGCTTACTACTGACAAATGTTGGTTTACCCGCAAGTTTTAACAGCTTCTTCTCATCAGTCACCAATCTTACATCTACTCGTTTTCTGATATTTCCCATTGTTTTACCAAATACACTATTATTCATTAGCTTGAAGAAGTCTTTCTCAAAAGCATTTTCGCATTTTTTCGTTTTTCAGTATTGAAATCAATATGTTGTTTCAACCATGGTGATTGATCAAACTCTAAAACTCGATGCACTTTCGTCACTTTCAAACCAAGATCAATATATAATTGAAGGTTTCTATAATGTAGAACATATTTTTTCTTTCTTTTTCAATGTTGGTATAAGCTTGTGCACTAATCCTATTGATATATTATATTTATCAGCAATTTTTTTGCAATACTTAGACAACATATCATTTTCAACATTTACTTTTTCTGGTGCAACTGGGTAGTCATTATGAAGATCATGTAATTCTTTTGGATACTCCAAATCTACTTCAAAAATATAACCCATATTACTATCCTCTTTACACAGAGCAAGATTTAGCTTATCAATCTGCTTTCGTGTCAACCATTTGAATCCACCTGTTTGTAGAGGCTGACTCATAGCCCAACCATATAAGTTATTAGCATCAAGATACATTATATACTTTGAGGGCGCCTTCTCATCGTATTCCTTCATGTATTTATTGTTTGCTTTTCCATAACGATTGGCTATATAGCTGATACCACCATGCAGACCCTTTTCAATGAGCTGGAACATATCAATATCAGTCATAAGCTCCAATTTGATTTCAGTCATCTGTAACATTGCGTCCCATGATAAACCTGGAGATGTGAAATAATGACATGGATCCAGTTTATAGTATTCAAGACAAGTTTTTCTGAAGTTTTCAAATACATCTGCCAAAAGAAGGACATCGGATGCAAGGTAAAAGTTATGATAATCACCCATGTTTTTACAAGAGAATGTATTCCAAACATCTTGAGCATGTTTATAGTCTTCATCTGATATATGTTCATTGTTTAATATGCTGTAGAATTAAATGATTACCAAGCATGAAGGCCATATACTTTTCCATATTGTTGGGTATGACATTGATATTCATTTGACATTTTTCACCTTTCTTATTTATATACGCATTATTCTTTACAATTAGTTTCCCTGATTCTTGATGAATTTGGTCTATGTTATCCCACATTCAGCACATTTGCATTTAAGCATGGTTCGATCATTTTTGCCTTTGACATATTTTTCACTGCCTGGAAGACATTCAGTTTGTTTCTTCTGTTTTACACAATATGATTTTACCATTATACATATATGTTAGATATTTTTGAAATAATGTTTAATGAATCTGTGATTGACACTGGTGTCTGACATATCAAATTTGGAATTGTGTATTACATCAAGAATGGATCTTCCCTTCTGTCATTCAAGTAGATAGTATAGACACCAATAACCACATAATACTGAATCACGTTGTTGTATCTCATCTCCTGAATATTCTAATTGTTTTCCGCTGGTAGCCATGTATTTTTTAACCTCTTTTGGCATCATTAATCCAAAGGAGTCAAAGTATTCACAAAATCTGTTAATATTTCTATAAGCTACCCAATGTGTACCAGGTCCAATATAATTATCAAGATTGACTATCCCACATTCTTTGTTTTTGATTTGTGTTGGTAATACATCTTTACTGAAAACACCTCTGAAATGCTTTATACTAAGTTGTTTTACCCATTTATTCAAATCGTGATTTGATAATGGTTCATTTATAAAATGGCTCCGAGCAATGGAATGTTGTTGAATGGACTTTGTGGGCCTAATAGAAGACCTTGTCCTTTTTTTTACCTAAACCGATTTGGTTTCGATAGTCATCACAACTACCAATGACTGGAGGTGGTCGATATGTGACCATTCTCTTATTTTTCCCTTTCCCTTTCATTTTTGGAGGAACATATACAGGTATCGATCTTTTTGGTCTTGATTTTTCAACATGGAAACCACTACCAGTCAAAGCTTTCAACACCATGGGAATCCCAATACTAGCTAGCAGAGTTCCAAGGAAACCTCCTGATTGTTTTATTGTTGGTTTTATGACAACACCTGAACCTGATTGAAGAGCATCTAATATGTCTCTCTTTTGTTTTTCAGTTAGAAGATGCCTGTTTGCAATTAATTTATCGATCTTATTTTGTGGTATTAGGAAACCACCTTTTTGTGTCCCCTTTCCAGATATCTTTTTAACAATTTGACTTGCTCCTGTACTAGCCGCTCCCGCCAAGGCCGCTAATCCCATAGTTTTTGCGATGGTTGGTCCGAATACACGTCCAAGAGATAAAATGGATGTTAATAAATTACCACCGACTTGTTTTCTGATATTTGTCTTGGGCAGTTTGATATCCATGCCTTTATTCTCTTTTCGATTTTTCTCCAATCTCTTCTTCACTGTCGCAGGTACGAATAGAGTGTCACTACCACTAAGAGAGTCATTAGTTAGTCTTATTACAATGGTTTCTCTTTTTCGATAAGCGTCGCCGATATTCTTTTTCTTATTTTCTGATAAATTCACTTTTATTTCAAAAAGCTGAGTCATTTCTCGTATATAATATATGTTATATAATTTTATAATTATAAAACATATTCAATAACTGTGATTGATTTTTCACATTGACCTCAGTATTAATTTTCCACTGGTCTTGATTAGTTCAACATCCTGTTCATATAGCACAAGTGCGTATATTTTGTATGCTGCGTTTGTAGCACCACTTAATTTGTAATGAAAAGTTAATTTGGTTGTACCATCTTTGATATCGGTTGATTGTTTCGTCAAATCAAAGTAAACGAATGAAACAATTGAATTGAAGTTTGACCTGGTGAGGAGAGTGTCATGAGCATATTCACTATTTGCATGAACATATTTCATAACATCTCGGAAAACTCGTGATGGTTCGTTAACTGGTGTATAAGGAACTTCTGGATAATCTCTTCCATTTCCCACTACTAGACGGCATTCAGTTAATTGCTGATCAGCTGGTGAAAAGGTGTTGTATAAGAATTTATTGGCTGTCTGTGAATCTTCATCCGCAGTATTGACAATGAAAACAAAAACGTGTCTGGGTTTGTTGATTCCTGTTGAAACACGAAAGTTACCAGGCGCTTGCTGTGTTGCATCACTTGACTGAATCGCTTCACGAAGATAGGACCACTTTTTATTCATAAAATAATTGTCTGAGTAAATTTTCAATCCATTTGCGTTGAAGGTAATACGAGGTACCAGTAATTGTAATTTGGTGGTGACCACTCGACAATCAGCTCCTCCTGTCCGCCATACAAGGTTTGCATCACTTTCAAACGTAATTTTTAACTCAATTTTGGTATTTGGAAGAAGTTCATCATGCAGTCTCTCAAAAAAGCCATACCGATTTAGTGGTATTTCCGTATTTACCTCAGCATTATCAACCAATAATGTATGTCTGACAGCAAAACCTGAATTGTAAGTGGAAACTCTTCTACCCAAAGCGTTTGTAGGCTCATTTGCATTGTTACCTCGATTGGTGTCGTGGGCCTTGAGTATTACAGTTGTGAACTCTGTCAATGTGGTATTTCGGTTTGTGTCAAGATAAAAAAAAAACTCATTGGTTCCTTGACTTTTGGCATACCCATTTGAATATTCAAGAAAGTTTTTGATATTTGTTGCATGATTAACATCCGAACAATCATAAACAGAAATACCATTCATTTTAACCTCCAGTTTATTAATGAGAGAGAAGGCAGAATTAACAATTCCACTTTGAACAGCAGCACCGACATTACCACCATTTGCTAGCAACTGCAATTTGAAATTCACATTAAATCTAGCGTGGTAGAGGGGTTATTTCTCCACTACCATCAACGAAAAAAGTATGATTGGTTTTTGTTTGATGAAGAGTATTGCCTGGAGTAACCAATGCTGTATCAAGTTCAAAAACAACGTCTTCATATCGTTCAATGTATCTTGGGTTTCGATAATTCGTCATATATTAATAGATTAGATAAATTTCCTTCTTCTAAGCATTCCACCTGAAAGCAACATGTTCACTCTATCATTTATCTCATCAGGAGTTAGTTTCTCAGGTTCTGATGCTGATACAGTTGGTTCCATCAGAACTGATGGTGATGAAGTCGTGATTGGGGGAATTGTTGTTTTATTCTTGCTTAATAGCTCGACTATCTTATCACCAGCCTTATTACCAGCATACTCACCAGTTTTTGTGGCCGCCTTTGTGACTGCACTTTTAGCTGCTTTTTTTGCTACACTTTTGGCTGTTTTTCCAAATAGTCTCTTTTCAATTGACTTGACAACATCACTCAAACCTTCACCGCGTATAGTTTCATCATGCACATGTTTCATCACATATTGATCCAGATTTGGATCATATCGTAGTTTAAACTCACTTCGTCTCATATATTATACAATTATATTATATCTCCCTTGATCGTAGAAACAGTTCAATGTACCAATCTATCCCATTCAAATCAATGGGAGCCCCAGATGAATCAGTAACATAAAAACGCATTGAAGATATTAAATGACCTGATAGTGGACTATATGCAAGAAAATAAGGTTGGTAACTAAATGGAAGGGATCTAACAAGATTTTCAACGGGAATAACAGCTACTGTGCTTGAAGATTGACCATCAGTAATACTATCTGTTACTTTATCGCAATTAATATGTATTTCATCAACTCCTCTTGTGATATCAGGTAGACTTGTTCCATACTCTGTGTCATTAATTACTTTGGAATCAAAGCCAATCAGTTTTCTGAAATCTGTGTTTCTGAGATCCAATTGAAAATCCCCTTTCAATTCAATAAGCACTCGATATGTGGAGAAAACAAAGTACAAATTGATGCCATACTCATCTATACCATCATTATCAGCAGCTTTCTTGAATAAATCTCCATCATCCTTCATAGCCTTTTTAATGTATTCATCAATGTCATCATTGCTGTACATTCCATCAACAAATGTGATTTTTTTTTTTCAAGTTGTACCATTGTCTGGGCTGTATTTTATTTGATTGTTTTCATATGATTGTCTGATATTATACCAACTGTAAGTCATTTTTATTGTTCTCACAGCAAGTTCATGCTTCATGTCAAACGATAGTTTAAGAGGATTGTTAAATCGGGTAGTGAAATCATGACTCAAACACCTGACTTTTTTCTGTTTTTTGATGAAAATCATTATAAGAATTCGCTCATATATTATTAGATTAGATATTCCTTCATGAGGTCATTCACTTGTTTGTTATCTATGACATTCAATTTATTCAACCTATGTAATATCTTCACAAACTCTTCTCTAACATCACTACTGTTGTTTCCAGCAGACATAGACCCCCCAAGTAGCTCTAACCGTGAAAGTAAATCCTGTGGATTATTATAATAGACAACACCTGATCCAAGTTTTGAATACTTCTTAGATGTCCTGTGGATTGGTATTTTACTCAGTCTATTGAGATCACTGAACACAGATCTTGCCAATTCTGAGTAATTATTTTTGCTGTTGAATCGTTTTGTTAGAGGATCAAGTGTTTCAAAGTCAGCTTGTTTGTCATACACTTTCTTCCCATTCTTATGAGCCACAACCGTCAAATGACCATGTAGTTTTGGAAGATCAATGACCAGACCACCAAACTGTCCATGTTGTGATATCTTATAGGCGTTTCTCTTTTTCTGAGTATAAATACCTTCACCAAGTGTTTTCCCACCTTCATCCACAATACCTATTCTTGTTCTGTACTTTTGTAACATTTTAATGTCTTCAGTCAAACCATCAATTTGTTCCTTGTTTTTATCTCTCTTTTTTTTAGTTGTTGACAGTTGTCCTTTCTTTCTTCCGAGATTTTTGATTTGTTCTGCAATCTCTTAGTTATAGTCATCTATGCTGATTGATCCATCAAGGTGTGATTTCAATATTTGTGAAGGAGGTGGTAACTTGTAATCAATCAGTTTTTGTATCTCATCTGGTGTAAAACCCTTATCAAGATTTGAATGATAAGGTGGCTTTTCTTTTGAGAGATCTAGAGAGAGTGACTAGTGCAAAACTACTAGGTCTGACCATATCGAGCAACCTCACGTGGAACGAGCATATTAGTGACGTAATCAAGAAAGCGTCAAAGCGTCTCTATTTTTTAGTGCAGTTAAAAAGATCAAGAGTTCCTCGACATGATATGTCCATTTTTTACACTGCCTGTATACGCTCTGTTCTTACTTACGCAGCACCTGTCTTTTTTTTATGCCTTGCCAAAGTACTTAAAAGACGAGTTGGTGCGAGTTGAGAAGCGGGCAATGTCTATAATATGCCCAGGTCTGCCCTACCAGGAGGCTATCGAATTAATGAACATCGTCCCTATTGTAGATTTCATTACGAGGCTATGTAGTAATACTTTCGACACCATTATAAAAGTCCCTGAACACCGTTTGAACAGGTTAATACAATTTAGTGGACCGTCACGTTATTCCCTAAGGTGCAATAGGCGCATCATCGTACCCAAAATGCAAGACAGATCGTTTTAGGAACACTTTTATTATTAGATCCTGTATAGATAATGTATATACGTAGTTTGTTAGTCCTTTTATCTTTTTTTATACTTTCATATTCACTGTATTTAGTTTTTATATACATTTTATTAGTTATATCATATGTAAATACGCAATTCAGCCTTCGGGCTGCAATGTATTGCTTATTAAATTATCTATCTATCTATCTATCTATCTATCTTTTGGTTCGCCATCAATATCATCAATCATTATTGGTTTATAATCTATTGGTAATTTTGTGGTTTCAATTGGCGCTGGCAATGCTGGTGATGTATTAATCATTACAATGTCTTCCAATCCACTTGTTATGGCTTTTTGGTTTTTCTGCAACTGTTCAATGAGCTTGTCCTGTTTTTTATCAATACTTTCTTTGACTTTTTTCTGAACTTCAATAGAAGGTTTCAATATTTCTGCTGTTTCATCATACATGTCCTGTTTTTTTGTGTTTTATAAGTCTTGACGACTTCACGGACTTCTTTTACTTTATTTCCAGCTTCGATTTTATTGTTGATGAGCTTTTGAATTCGTTCAATATCCATATACATTTATGTTAGATTAAAAAAACTTATCTTAACTTATCTCAAATTATCTAATATATTCATATATATGGAAATACCTAACTATGATAGTGGTGAGAAATCAAATAATGGTTTCAAACGATTATATGGATACATGCCAAAAAACACATTCAGGATGCTTTTAGCGGGTAATTCTGGTTCAGGCAAAACGAATCTATTGAGTCATATATTACAGACTCCTTTAATCTATTATGATCAGATCCATTTGTACGCCAAAAATCTGAATCAAGATAAGTACATAAATTTAATTGATAAGATGAATGGAATAAGTGAACATGTTGGTTACCCAGTTTTAATAACAAGCAATGATGAAATCACACCTGTTGACCAACTTCAAGATACTGATATGCAAAGAGTCGTTATATTTGATGATTATGTGTGTGAAAAAGTACAGAAACCTTTGATAGACTATTTCATTCAAGGACGGCATAAAAACTGCTCTGTAATATATCTAACACAATCCTTTTATGGATGTCCTAAAGCGATCAGATTGAATTGTAGCCATTTTTGTCTGTATGATTTTCCATCATCAAGAGAAAGAAATTTAATATCTCAAGAATTGGGAATCGATAAAGAAAAGTATATCAAGGCAACCAACAAACCGTACTCTTTCTGTTACGTCGACACAGAAACGAAAAAAGTAAAAATAAACTTTTATGGAAATATATAAACTATTTGTATATGGGAATATTTAATGATAATTCACAAAACGATCATCTTGGTCATTTTAAATTTTCTGCTGAAAGAGGACCACCAGGACCACAAGGACCAAAAGGACCAAAAAGACAACCTGGTGTTGGATATAAACTAAGATCTAATGGAAATTTTGATATTGATGGAAAACGATTGACTAATGTTGGAGAACCAACAGGAGATGGTGACGCTACAACAAAGCTTATTTTGAATCTGAATACTCTAAAAAAGCTGATAAAACTTATGTTGATTCAGAAATTTCTAAAGTAAAAGTTCATTCATCTCCAAATTATCATTTACAACAAAGTTTCACTTTTTATAAAAATTATGGTGATGAAGCAGAATTAACTAAATCAAACATTTCAATCACCAACCATACAAATCATTTGGATTTATTAGAAATATCTCGACAAGGTGTTCATGATGGTTTTGCTTATTCTAATGTGAAATTGACAAACAATATTTATTCAGGTACTTATTCCATTCTTTTTGAAATTTTTGGTTATAATGGTTCCAATATTGTTTCTGATGGTGACAGTGATCGTCTTTTGTTGTTCAATGTTGAAAGCGATGCAAGAATATCTGATTTCAGTCATAATTGGTTTTCAAATTATGCTAAAGCGTATATAATTTTCAACAATTCTAAAAGAGATGTTGACATCACTCTTCAATTTCGTTATTATGGCTCCAGCAACTCAAATTTCAAATTTCTCTTTTTCAGCAGATGTGTTAAAGGAGTACAAAAGACTGGTTTTGATCACGCCGTTTTTAATGTTCCTGATGTAATCTTATTGATGGTTTAGGTGATCCTAAATATCTCGATAGTGCCACTAATTAAAAATATGTCGACACTGAAAATATTCGACAAGATATTGCCATTGCTGATAAAGCTGATAAATCATACGTGGATGTAGAAATAGCAAAAGTTCATATAGATTCCACACCATTGCTACCAAGAGATGGTAGTAGAAGCATGACTGGTGATTTAAACATGGATAACAATCATATTCTCTCTGTGAAAAATTTAAATGATTATAAGGTTGATGATGCTTATGAGGTTAGAGTCAGAGATTTGGGAAGCGCTGTCAACAAAGAATATCTGAATGAAAAATTTCTCAAAGTGGACAAAGATGGTAATTATTTTGATCTAAAACAAAATACTATCAAAAACTGTGAACCTTATTATAATGGACTTTTTGATGATAACAGTCTGGTTAGTAAAGCTTTTGTAGATGCTGAATTTAGTAAATTACCAAAACCTGCTACTGATGTCTTAAAATTAGATGGAAGTAAAGCCATGACTGGTGCTCTTGACATGGGTGGAATCGGTATAAAAAATATCAAGCCTTTTGTGGAAGATGACTCAAGTCAAGCAGCTCTTGATGCACAGAAGAATGATGTTATCAATTTTGGTTATTTTCACACTGAGAGAGGAGAACTAAAACGTTTAATAAATGAAGTATCTTCTGATGCTTTAAACAGAAATGATCCAGATCCAATGGAAGATGATATCGATATGGCAAATCATATTATTATTAATCTAAAAGATCCAAAAGAATCAGATGCTAGTCATGCAGCTTCTGTTAATTTCGTCAATACTAGTATTAACCATAGTAATACAATCATGGATGGTATAATCGATAGTAAGATAAAAGAGTCTGAGAGACTTTCAATTGAGTCAAACGACATAGAAAATGTGTTCAAAAAAGTCATGGATGATGATTTATTCAAAGAAGATGATGATGATATTCATAAAGTAGGAGTCCAGACTTATGAATTTAAGATTGATTATGATTCAGCTATTGGTTACTACAGCACCAGACTATCAATTCATTTAATTTATTTACCCTTCGGCTCTTATATTATGGTTTATGAAATGTATGTAAATGATGGTATCACTGTTGATCAAATAGATGCTTCAAGCGGGACTCTCTCAGTGGGAAAAATTAATTCCAGAATAGATGGAACGAACACACGGAGTATTATCCATTTTACCAAACATACTATCCATCATGGTTTTGATGATTTAGATATTGACATCAAATTAAAAAGTAAAACTGATCCTCAGACCACTATTCATGTCGTTGTATATGGTGTTAAAGGCTATGTCAATAATGTCTCAGTAAATCTTTGGGATAGGTTTTACTATTATAACAATAATTATCTTAACTATGAAGTGCTGATTGATATGAAAGGTAAAAAGATAACAGGACTTGGTATTGGTGTAAGAGATGATGATACAGTCAACAAATTACAAGTGGATGCACACATACTACATGTTGTGACACATAGAGGTTATTTCTATTTCACAACTGATTTGAATCATAATGAAACTGATACTGTCAAATTTCCAACTAATATTAATAAGTATCCATTTTCAACTGTTTCAAACAATAATGAATCACACAAATTAATACTACCACTTGATGGTTATTACAAAATAACATATACTGATTTTTATAAATTAGCTTCATTTCCACCATCTAATGATGGTTTATTCAAAATGTTAAATTCAGAACGATCAAATAATGAACTTTTCAGTGTTGGTCCCAAAAAAAGAAACAGATTGGGCACATTTTACAATCAATGCAGTCGTCAAAATTGAAAAAAAAATCCATCAGTTTCTCAGAATATATCTTTTAAAATTTTTGGAGTCAATCCAAAATTATTAGGATCTGGATTCAGCACATTTTTCATAAGATATTTATATCCCCTAAATTAGATCAAAATATAACATCTATATATGATAAGTGAAACAATCAAATACGTCAACTGCTTCTTTGAAGAAACCAAACAACAACACAACAGTGTGAATGATGTCATACTGAAGTCAGTTTTAGTATATCAATATCTATACCTCAGAAATTTCAAAACATACAAATCAATTGATAGGATACTCGAGTTAAATGACAACGAAATCGGTCTGATTGGCCCTGGGAATGGATGCCTCACACAGTTCCTCGAAAGAATATTCAATCAGTCAGATATGTTACTCTCACATAGCATTCTACCTGATGCTTTCGGTCGATTCTATGACCATCATCAATTAGACAGAGGGTATACAACAATACATACCCAAGAACCGAACACCAAAATGTATTAAAAGATCTCCATTATGCGGTCAGATTTCTGGATTAATATATATATTGTGTATACAAAAAAATCAAAATATAAAAATATATAAACAATGTATATGAAAGATCCTCGAAAGACAATATTCAACTGGAATCATATTTCAGATGAACTAACGGAAGAACAGATTGACGAATTAAAATCTTACTACTGCACATATCATGAAAAGTGTTGGGCGTAGAAACAAGCATCGAAACACCTCAAAAAATGGAAACTATTGGGTAACTCACTGTCTATCATATTTGCATCTGGAGGTTTTGCTAGCAGTCTAGCAACTGGCGGCATTAGTTTGATCGCAATCAGTACAGCAGCACTTTTAATCCAGGGTTGGATGTCGCACAAAAATCTTGATCTTAAGATCCAAAATTGTACATATGCTCACCAAAGCTATCAACATTTGCTAAATGAAATAAAAGACATGATGAGAAGTGGAAATTTCAATTCATCTCATATTTACAACACAATGAAAAACATCGATGATTACGTGACAGACAACAGTCCTATTGTTGACAAGTATTTGACAAAATACACTAAAAAATTCTTACATTAATTATCGACTGAATTCTATCACCTATCAATTATTGAACCTTTTCCCAACATTGTTCATAAGATTTTAATGTCCTCTCTTCGACTTGGTTACATTGATATCTTTGTAAGGAAGCCCGAACATCTTGAATAATTGCTTGATAATATATTAAATACTCATCATCCGTTTGCGTCCATCATCAACCTTATGCAAAACGCCGTCGATTTCAACAAATAATTTGTGTATCTGCTCTCTTTGTTTATGGGTTAAACAGACATTATTCTTAAAAGGTTTTAACATTCTGAAGATGGTATTTTCGATGATAAACCGATTTCCGTCGTATAGAAGTTAAAGTATTCCGTGGCATAATCATAACCATGAACTAAACCACAATTCACACAAATATTCATACCATTTGCGGTTTCAATATCCTGTTCACCACAACATGGCTCAACCACTTTGTGAAATTCTACCAATTGTTGATCACTAAAAGGACAAGTGCACTCTTCCATATTCTTCAAATCATTATGAATTTCAGAATTACAATCCATCTTATAATACAAGATGGATAATCTTTTTAAAGTCACTACACATGACGTCCCGGCACAGCTGTGCCGGTCATTATAATTCACAAGTGCCACAAACTCAGTCGATATTTGTATGAACAAGAATATTTACGCGTAAGAAACTCAACGAACCATATAAAGTATTGCATGCTCACATGTTAATTCTTGATACTCCAAAAGCAAAGAGTTTAGAAGTGAATCAATATCATTTCCTTTCTTGATCAAATCGATGAATTTCACAAAATCTGCTCTGAAGTGAATAAACCTTTCCTTGTCCATGATGAAAATCGAGTGAATGTTTTCCCACGCGTGGGGAAAAAAAGTAGCAACAGTTGTGAGAAATTGATTGGTTGATATTTGCATGGCAGCTGTGGGTGTTATACATAATTTATCACCTGCATTGGTAGATATTTGCATAGCACCTACACAATTCTTTCGTGCATGATGTAACCCTCGAGATCTCTTTCATCATACTTTATAGGCCCAGTATTGGTCCCAATAATGATAGAAGGTTTAGGTTCTAAGTCCGTTTCCATATTTGATTTTTATATCTTTAGTCTAAGTTTTGGTTTATAGGTTTGGTTAAAGGATTAATTTATGTATTGTTTTTCGTATTATTTATTTCTTTAATTTCAGGTTTTGGTTTCAGTATTGGTTAGAGATTTGGTTATAAATTTTGGTTTTCGTATTATTTATTTCTTTAGTCTATACACCTTATTCCAAAATGGCTGCCATTTTAGTGTTGTTTTGTTTCCTTGCAAATTAGCCCTTGTTGCCTCGCTCAAGGGAAAATATTCTTTTGTATTTCGAGTTTAAGAACGAGGCAACAAGGGCTAATTTGAAGGCAAACAAAAGACCACTAAAATAGTGGCCATTTTGGCATAAGGTGTATGTTTTGGTGATAGATTTGGTTAAAGATTTGGTTGTAATTAAGGATCCTATATTTGATTGTCAAGTATAAGATTCAAATTTTGGTTTTAGTATTGGAAAAATCTGAGCGCAAAATATTAGGGGAGAACCAAAATAGAAAATGCGCTTGGACCCTCAACTATATAACTACTTCATGCCAGCCTTTTCTCGGGCAGATCAACCGCGTTAAACATGTGTTCGACAGAAGTACCCTTCTCATAGCTATGAATACCTTAGTTTTTATTGAATACTTTAGTTTTTATTGACAAACTACAATCGGTACAAAACTTTGCGTGTAGAATAGTGAGTGGAATTCGGAAAAAATGATGATGATGCCTGAACTAAAACGCCTTAGGTGGCTTCCAGTATCCAGTCAGCTTTAATATCGAAATGCTATCTTGGCTTTGTATGTATGTATGGTCGCACCCGTGAATACCTAAGCACTTTTTTACCAAACGTTGTGATGTAAAACGTGAGATACACAACCAGGCCCTTTGCACGATCCGGTCACATGGTACGGTTTAAGTTATGCTGGGACGCAAATAACGCAGTGGGACTTCCAAAACAGAGGAACTCGTACCAGTCCAGCCCGACTTTCCTTTGTTATATATGAGTATCTGAAGTGAGTCAGAATTACAAATGCGAGGGAAATGCGTTCATATCCCTTTTATAGAGGTAAGAAAAACTTAATTTTTCAGTATGTCTTCACCCTCAGTTCACAACATAAAAAAAATACTACAATACTGCAGTCTCTTGCCAATCAACATTGCTTTAATCTCAAACATGGAAAAACTCTAAAGTGGTGGTCTACATATTGAGACCCCAGCAAGCTTATGTCGGTCTGTGTTCTACTGTGTTGAAATATTACGAACTCATCTCCCTCGACTACTGGTGGTCTTTTTCGACAGATTAATTAAAATGCTGCGCAACAATTCTCAAGCACATATGCTGTCTCCGTGTTTCGTCACTCCGAATGGGATGTGGAAACTGTATTCCCTAAGAGAAAGAACCTGTCACCATTCATTCACTGGCAAGAGTTTTTCTGAAATCTACCTGTCACGCCAAGCACTACGGTGATGTCAGTTTTGGCGATTTTTGAAGATTTTTCCGACCAGAAAAGTTGGGGTCGCGCTAGACAATGCCCACAGATGACAAACTCTCGCCGAAAAGTAAAGAAATTCTTGAAATAGTGTACGATACCATGCGGGTATTTGTCGAGTACTCTGTTGCCGTAATCGACGACAATTGTCAAGTTATTTTAGGCGAAAGGAAGCTTTCTTGCAGAACTAATTTTTCTGTGACCCAAAGCGCTGAGAAGGAACCACGGCAAAACCTACTTGGCTTAATCGATATGGAGAACAGATTTTAAATTCTAAAAACAATTCTTTTAATGGTTCTGCTATTTAATTAAGCCCCAATTTAGCAAATAAATAGTTGGTTTCGACATTAAGAGTCTGACATCAAACATTTAAAACGAGTCTACCTTTTGGTCGAGCGTCGAAGGTAGATGGTTAAATGTCGACGGTGACGGTAATATGTGCAGGGTGCCCAAAAAACAAAAAAAGAATAGTAATTAAACAAGAAATATTTAAATATAAAAGAAATATTAAAAAATAAAAATATAGACAAATTAAGAAATATAAATAAATATTAAAGTTAAAATGAAGTAGAAATAATAACTTAATAACTAAATAATAGTTAATAATAACACCGGGAATGCTAGTATTCTACGCACCATTTTTTGGGCATGTCTTTGGGGGAGCGTTGCATGACATCCTAGTTAACTGTCAGAGTCAAGGACTTCAGAATTCTTTCCCACGAGTTGCACCAGAACTGACAGGATGGAGTTTAAGCAAATCGCTACGGCTGGCGCTGATACGGATGCTGGAAGTAAATTTTCCCCAAAATGCGACACTGCGCATGTACGTCGGTTGCATCCAGCCGTAGCGCGAAATGAAGTGAGTGCGCGAAGTGAGTCAAGTGAAATATTCGTGTTGAGCATGAGATTGTTTTTCTTCTGTTAAGTTTGCTTTGAGGGTCAAGCGATGATGTTTTATATGGATAACTATGCGATGCTATTTTGCTTTTTAAGTATTGATATTTGTGTGTTTTTCACTCGATATCCTTTGATATAGTTGTCTTTGAAGCTAGATATTTCATCCATCAAGTTGTTGTTATTGTAAAAAGTATATGTCATTTGCTTTTGCTCAGAAATTATCTCTTCGTCCTAGCAAAGCGGGTAAGGGCCATTGTACTTTGAGCGAAGTCATTTGACTGTGAGAAACTAAAAAAAAATAGATTTTAAACTCGTTAGCTCATGTTTCCGCCATGTTTGTATTTCGCTTTGCTAAAATTTGACAGAGCACCGACACGTACTCTCCCCAGAACATTTCAGTCTCGGCAGCCGTAGTAGCACCAGCCGTAGTGATTTGCTTAGACTCCCTAGTCAATCTAACAAAGGCACCAGAAAATCAACATCAGTTGAGGAATTAAATGCTAACAATTTGAAAATAAATCAAGGGTAACATTCATATTTCAACACTTTCCTGTGGTCGCGGCACTGGTTTATTAGTTAAAAATCACAAAGAATGAAATAGCCTAACAACTACTCCGTAATTTGGATCGGGCAATCAAACATGCAGCCCTTCAGCGACTTATGATAGATCGGACAGCCAGTGAGACATGCCTTTACATTCGGTGTTTGGTGTGTGTATTGGGAAATATTCGGGAAACCTTCGGCATATAGTCAGGAATTTTTGAACCCGCGGGGTTTTGCCAGAACCTAGGAGGCATAATAGCCGTATTTGGGAAGATTCTGAATTACTTTAATCTGATATATTTTTTGGTTTCGTATTGTGAAAACTATCACGATTTGAAGAAACTGGGCGCGCAAGGTGGTACCGGTTAATCTTTTTAGCAACGACACGCTTGATCGTATTCAGTTGTAGGATGAGTCATGAACACGGTTCGAGCGCGAATCAACTACGAGCCAAGTTCGAGTCAGGATCCAACTTTTTCATTTATTTTTTTCTTCTTTTTATCTCGTCTGATTGTTATCCTCGTAATGATGGCAAAATTAACTTTCAGGTTTTCGACATTTTTCATCATCGATCGCTAGAGCCATTTAATACCGCAGTGGGAAGATATGCAACATCTCTTCGTGTTCGTAACTTTCCTAAGAAGATTAAAGCTTTATTTAACACCGTCGATCGATTACTGTACCGTAAGACTGACAGGCAGTATCCATCATGTGAGTCTTCTCTAGAGTTATGCATTAACTTTTCGGATTTCTTTGAGAACAAGATCACTAAAATACGGACAGAGCTTCCAACTTTTTCGACTGATGACATTGTATCGTCCTTCACCGAACAGCTGGAGAGCCCTCGGTTCAACACTGCTCTTGATTGCTTCATTCCTACTACCGAAACAGAAATTACGTGGTCTCATTCTTAAGAGTGCTAAGAAATCCTGCTGTCTTGATCCAGTTCCTGCCAGCTTACTAATTCGGTGTTTTGATGACCTACTTCCGGTTATCACACGAATCATCAACTTTTCATTCTCATCTAGCACGATTCCGACATCCTTTAATAAAGAAACCACTGTTGGATAATGAACTGTATCCTAACTTTCGTCCTGTTTCGAATTTAGAATGGTCTCCAAGAGTGTTTACAATCAGCATATATGGAACATCACAGCTGTGAAACCACCCTGGTTCGTGTGCAGAATGATATTCGTCGTTCTGTTGACGACAACCGCTTGTCATTCTTCTATTACTTGATATGTCTGCCGCCTTTGATACTGTGGACTATTCAATTCTTCTAAAAAGGCTGCAATCCCTCTATGGTATCTCGGGTTCAGCATTAGCATGGTTCAACTCGTATCTGAAGGACCGTACGCAGTTTGTGAGAATCGGAGGAACTTCATCCAGCGTACAGGAACTGATTTGTGGTGTACCCCAGGAGTCTGTTTAAGGGCCCCTCCTATATGTTCTTTACACAGCTCCGGCTGAAGATATCATCCGCAAGCATGCTCTCTTCTTTAATCTATATGCAGATGACCAGCAACTGTATACCTCTTTCTACTTTGAGGATGAAGCGGAGATGGCAGCGGCAACGAGACGAATTGAAATGTGCGTTTCTGACATCCATTCTTGGATGACTGTAAATATGCTGAAATTAAACACCGATAAAACAGAGCTCCTTTACTTCCACTCAAGATTTCGTGCACGTCTACAACTGAATCCCATTCAACTTGGATCTGATGTCATTTTCCCATCTTCTCATGCAAAGAATATTGGTGTTATCTTTGATTCCTCAATGACAATGTCACGACACATAAACGCCATTGTAAAATCTGGCTATTATAATCTGAGGAATATTGCCAAAATTAGAAATCCTCTTACATTAGACACCACCAAGATTCTCATTCATGCTTTTGTCGCTTCAAGGATTGACAGCTACAATTCGCTTATATTTGGTCTACCCAAGCATCTGATTGATAAACTTCAGCATCTGTTGAACGCTGCAGCTCGATTAATTATGGTAGCAAATAAATATGTTAGTATAAATCCAATTTTAAAAGAGCTTCACTGGCTACCGATCGAGCAGAGAATTATTTTTAAGATTAATTTAATTACTTTTAAGTGTCTTAGTAACTTGGCTCCGTCATACTTAAAGGAACTTTTCACTCTGTACCGGCCCAATAGATCCCTCCGATCATCCTCAGATCGATAATCTTCGGCTTGTGACTGTTCCCTACAAGACCTGTAGCTGCATACACTTTAAACAGAGATACCATTTTCACGACTGAAAAAACGGACTGGGATAAAGTATTAAATGTATGAGTAATTAGACTAAAGACCACTAAAGCGCCATCTTAATACGTCCACAGGACACCCATGTAGGATAGCAGAATAATATAATATATAGTTTTCAATAAGCAAAAAAGCGGGAGCAGATTTAGTCGAAGCTATTACTAGTCTTAAAAGGAAAGACCGAACATGTCTTGTATTCTAAAAGAACTTTGCTCGGAAAAGACGACGAGAAGAAACTCGAATCCCCAACATTATTCTCGCAAAACGTCGGAATAACGAATTAAATTGGCTACGCTCGTAGAATGTTAGTAATATTTGAAATATCTTCTTCGCGGAAATTTGTTCCAAATTGCACGCCATGTGATTACGTACACTCACTATACACCCAAAATGCACACCCAAAATTCACTCCCAAAATTCAATTTAAGTACAGAAAAGAAATCTTTGCGGCAAAGATGAAGAGATATTTTGTCTATCATACCTACATGGAAGAACAAAGCGTACAATAAATGATTGTCTAGCTAGCTAGAGTGCTTAATGTTTTCTAGAAGTAGTGTTGGTCAGTTAAGCATCACACGTCTAGAGGTGTCAATTTACTTTCGTTGATTTTGTCTGTGGTCAATAGTTTCCATAGCTCGGAACAGCCAATGATTTTGATTTGCGGCCTAAAAAGCGAAATGGCCGAAATGAATTATTTTCCAAATTTAGCTCTTATAGAAATATGTGATGATTGATAACACACCCAGCATGAGATGGGGTCAATAAACCCATCAAACGTCTTTATTATAAACTTGAGGGGTGTAACCATGAACATATGTGCCATATGGGGTAGCCATATGTGCCCTTGATAAAATGATAATTTTTACGAGTGAGCTGGAAATGGCTGCAATATAACAATTAGGATTGTTTTCGTGAATTAAAAATATACGTGTACATTCATTGCAAACAGAAGCTTAAATTAAGTTTTTTTTTTAAAATATACTGGTCGATAATATACTCATACTTAGAACAGTGATGACTGACGTCCATCAGACTCAAACTTTTTTTAGATTCATTGCTCTGAAGGTCGCGTGGTGGAGTGATTGACAAATAGCTTTGATACTTAAACATTCTCGATAGTATCCTTCCTAGCTTCTAGTGCGAAGCTCGATACTGTTAGGGCTGATAAGACAGATATGATTGAGATTAGCTGGGAGCCATCTGACTATTCAATCCAAAGGAGCCGCAGCTGTACCAGACCAAAATAATGGAAACTACTGAAGTGAGATAATTATATATTATTAATACGGCAAATTAGACGCATCGAGTTTCCTTTGACTTCGAAATAGAGAGCTTTCTAAATGAATAATAAATAGCACGTACGTCTTACTTTTACGACGAGGCGATTGAAATTAGTGAAGTTTCGAACTGCAGAACTTACTATGTATTTGACTTCATATACAACCAGACGCACGGGGTCGATATTATCTCACGTGCATACACAATTGTTTTGTTCTTTGAGCAACGAAATATACCTCAGTTACAAACTTAAAACGAATCAAGCATTGATAAGTATATGAGGAAAGTGAAACAAACCATTTAGATTGGACTTTACCAACGGAGATTGCAGATTGTTTTTGAAAGCCGATTAACGCTAACCAGGATTAAAAGTTGCCGAAGTAATAATTTTTCTTGTTTAAATATGTCTTTCACTGCTTATGTTTTGTGTAGTTTTAGATTATTCAAACTCAAAACTGAAGGACAAACAGAAAACAAATCACCAAAAAGTTGCAAACCCGGCCCAGGTTATTAGCGTACGCATAAAAGACTTTTAAAACAAAAGAACAGTGAAGAAAAAAATTGTTTATTTAACTGATACCATACTGAACCCTTTGTCAAGGTTTTGTGAAAAGATTTTTAATTGCTAGCATGTAAAACGCAAATTTGTGTAACTCGAAATGTTAATGTCCGTACGTGCATTAATTGACTCTGTATACACACGGTTGGTCGGCAATAACGAAGCGATAAAGGACATTCTTAACGTTACGTAATATATATGCTTGATTTCGTCTTTGCACTTCAATTGAAAATAAACAAATAAAATAAATAGCGTTAGTTGGTACGAGCTTCACAAGCAAAGAAAGAAAAGAAAGTAAATTGAAGCCTGTACAGTAGACTTACGGACACCATGAATATTCGATAGTCATTTATTTACCAAAAACCTGATGTTATTACATGTAAAAAATGACATTTCCAGTGCAAAGTGAAGACTGCGGACTGCGGACTGCTGACTGCGGATGGGGACTGTGGATGGGGACTGCGGACTGTGGGCTGCAGAGTAAAATTTAAAATGAAGATTGAGTGTAAAATGAAGGCTGCTGTCCAGGGGTAAAACGCAGCCTGCAGACTCTTCAACTGAGTCCTGTTACCTTTTCCATCATTGAAAGCTAACCGTAAACAGGCTAACTTAACGTGGTTCAGGCTAACCGGAGTTATATTCAGGCTAACCTGATTAACCTGATTCAAAGGTGCTGCTTACCCTAATGAAAAATAAAACAAATAAATTTTAACTACTTATAAAATAGGGCATTGTGAGTTATAAGCTGGAACAAAAAAGTCTTGAGTCTCGAGTTGGCGTTTAAAAATCACTATGACACTACTAAATTCAGCATCTTGTGACAGTTCATTCCAAATTCAGGAGCAACAACTGAAATGGTCCGTTTACCATAGGAGTTATGCCCCCCAACAAATTATTTCTAAACTTACATGTAAAACATATTTCTCAGCCAGTGTTACTCAACTCTGTTCTCTACAGAGTTGGATCTTACAGAGAAAACAGTTAACGTTCGTGGTAATTCTGGAATGCTTACTCCTCACGGTCCGCAAGGTTTTATTTTCCTTTCAAAATGTTACCTGAATTAATTATAAACTTTAGATCTATATTTATACTTTAGAAAACTAATATACCAAATTTACGACAAGCAAAAGATCATTTGCAATGGTCTTTCTTGATAGGCAACTGTTGCGCCTTTCTAGCACAGAACATTAAGAGTTATGGGTTGGGAACATTTTAATTAGTCAATAAAGAATGTGCTTATTTGAACAGCTGGCTGCGCCTTAGGGAATAGTTACCACCTCTCCTTGATTTATTGTTTTATATTCCACTGGACGATTCATGAAAGTCTAGACATAACACTCTTAGCACTTTCAATTTAAGCTCCGTCTTTACCGATAATTGAGTCACTTCGCCAAACAGACGTGTTTTATGGGGCGATACATTAGAGTAAAGACTTTATTTGAAGAGGGTTTGCACTAAATAGCCAAAGCCTCTATGATACTTATAATACAATTTCGACCTTGAATTGTACGGTCTGTCAAACTGCACTTAACTGAGTAACCGTCGCTTTCGCTTGAGTAAAACAAAGTATGCTTCTTTCTGAGCTTATTAAATTTAAGGACAGGACACCAATGCTTTATTTCGGTGTTTATGTATTCTCCATTTAGGCTTGATAGACAACATGTCAGTTCTGTCGCAAAGGATTCGCAGCTTCTGATTGGTTGAAGTGGATTTCGGTTGTGACATACAGATTGATAAGGGCGTCTCTTAGGGCCGAGGTACCATTCAGCCTGGTGACTTGGACGAAAGCAGATCGAGAACAACAAGAGCTGTACAAGGGTAATATCTTACTTTACGTCTACCAACATGGTAAGTGCTACAAGAAAGGTTTTATTTTATCTCTTTACAAATGACTTTACTTTAGTTCTTCTCGTTAAATGGATTGGTAACTGATCTCAGATTGACCTCAATTTCACCACGCAGAGTGTGATTAAACCAGTCATGAAGATCAAGCTGCGTATGGAAGGCGCTGTAAACGGACACAGCTTCGTGGTGACAGGAGATGGAAACGGCCAACCTTATGAGTAAGTAAAAGTTAAAAACTCTTCTATCTTTGCGTTAAGTTGAAGGGTCACATTGTTTCGAAACAAACTTTTTAATATTGCTTTTAAAATGCTGGGGTGATATCAGATTGAAGACAACACCTTCCGTGAGGAAATCTGACCGTTAAGTTTCTTGCCATTAAACATTTCAAATCCTGTTCTGCCAGGTGACTCCTGCCTTGTTTCTTCTGTCCTTCTTTCAGCGTCTATTTTCTTTCTTGGTGGTAACAGCATACTGAATCAACAAAAGAACAATAGCTTAGTATTGTGAACTGTTCCTCATATCGATTTTATAAGCCAAGTAGATTAGCTCATTACTTCTCAAACCTTTTTCACAGATAAAAAAAGAAAGTTCTCCATTGAATTTGAATAGCCCTTTTATTTTCATACTTCCTTGATTTCCTTTTTGTTTTTTAGGGGAACGCAGATTTTGGACCTTAAAGTCGAAGGCCACAAACCTCTGCCTTTCGCTTTCGATATCTTGTCTGCAGCATTCCAGTATGGCAATAGAACATTCGTTGAGTACCCACCAGGGATAGCAGACTATTTCAAGCAGTCGTTTCCTGCGGGGTTTTGCTGGGAACGTACCTTCACTTTCGAAGACGGAGGAACGTGCGTCGCCACAAACGATATCAAGTTAGTAAGATGTAAAGCGTGGCACTGTGTTCCAGATTGAAACGTTTTTTAGTTCCAATCACCTCCCTTCAATTTGCATCGCTTCTTAATATTTTGTTATCATGTAGTGCGAGTTTATTCATACGTCTATTGGTACAGTTTTAACTTTCATATTGCTTTGTTATTTTGTTCTTGAAAGTAACTATACGAAATACTTCGAATCACAAGTCTAAAATTTCTTTTCAAAGTGGTTTTCCCTGTTTACAATCATGAGAAGGAAATGAAAGATTGATTTTGGTATCACTGACTCTTGGTAGGTGGCTCCCATATCTAAGTATACAACTCTCTATTAGTTTTTTGATGCTAACTATTTGCCCTTAAATACAATTGTTCCTCGTATTTCTGTTGAGTCTCACTGTGTATGTCTCACTTCTTTTTCATCAGGATGGTTGGTGAGGAGTTTATGTATACAATTCGATTTGATGGTGTGAATTTCCCTGAAAATGGTCCAGTCATGCAGAAGAACACCGTGAAATGGCAGCCATCCACTGAGATAATGTAAATGCGTGATGGAGTGCTGAAGGGTGATGTTAACATGACTTTGTTGCTTAAAGACAAAAGCCATTACCGATGTGACTTCAAAACTACTTACAAGTTAGTTAATTAGTTAGTTCTTTTAATCGCTTAAGAGATTTGATCATTAGGTACAAGGAATAAACCACCAAGTTTCGTTAAGAAATACATTTAAATTTCTGAATAGCCACAGTTAGAGTTTAATCAGTGATGGTGGTTTTCGAGTGCTGGATTATAGATATCCCTCCATGTCGAGATTGGTGTTGAACACGAATCTGCAACTCTTTGGATGTCCAAGGCAAAAACCTACTAACTTACCCAGCAATCAACCTTACCTAGATGGAAAGAGGGCAGTCTTTTGCCAGGTCGGTGTATCAACTTAGGAAGCTGACAACGATCATTGCTTGGAGTTTTTACTCACAAAAGAGCCTTGTAATTGTTGTAGTATATGTTATACATCCTGTCCAGTGTCCCCGAACCGTGTTCTATTTCTCTTATGCAGAGCTAAGAGTCCTATCCCGCAGCTGCCAGACTTTCACTATGTGGATCACTGTATTGAAATACTCAACCATGACAAGGATTACATGAAGGTTAAGCTGCAAGAGCATGCTAAAGCTCATTCTGGCCTACCACCTACCAAGGCAAAGTGAAGGCTTCGCTGATAGTCAAGACGACAGCAAGAAGAAAATAAAAAGTTTTCAGAGCTTTGGAGTTTTGTTTGTTATTTTGGTTTTATTTTTTTGCGTGATTACAGCATCAGGAAAGATATTCGATTGTCGCGTGATTACAGCATAAGGAAAGAGATTTGATTGTCGAGTTAGAATTCAGTGATATTTTTTTATTCAACTCGATTCGTTAAGAGATTTTTTAGGGACTAGATTTATAGTTAAGTTTGTGTTGAAAGGTTAGAATTCAGTTTTTTTTATTCAGCTTGATTTGTTAAGATATTTAAAGTTAAGTTTGTGAAAAAAGGTTTCCATTTTCTCTTGCGGGAACACAACATAAGGATAGCTAAACGGTTATGGAAAAATACAAGTAGAAAAAAAATTGGTTGTTAAAAAAAAGTTTTTTTCATTTTTTGCGTGATTGCAGCATAAGGATAGAGATTCGTTTGTCGAGTTAGAATTCAGTGATATTTTTTATTCAACTTGATTCGTTAAGGGATTTGTTAGGGACTAGCTATAGATTTAAGTTTGTGAACAAAGGTTTCCATTTTTTGCGAGATTACAGCATAAGGATAGAGAACCGGTTATGGAAAAATACAAGTAGGAAAACTAATGTGTGATATTAAAATAAACTTCGTGGAAGAAACACATTGTGAAGTTTCTTGTCTTTTGAAACTGAGAGAAGTGAGGTATGCGGTAAATGTAATCAAACATTTCAAGTGTTTTGCTTCCTCGTATCCTTACTTTTCTTTGTTTAAAACTGTTAAGTTCAACAGGAATGGTGGATGATTTTTAAAGGGACATCTAGTAGCCAAAACATTAGCATCGTTTCTAAATGCCGTCTTCCGGGCTTCATGGCTAAGACATGCCACTGCTACTTAGCAAAAGCTTGGAACTGTAAGAAGGCCCTCATGTGTTGTAGTACGAGCTAGAGTGAAACTTCGAGATGAGTCGGCGATCGGCGCGGGGGGTGGGGGGTGGGTGGTGGGCCTTTGATTTTTTTTTTCAATTTTGCGTTAAGATCGGCAAAAAAACGGAAATTTGTACATACCAGTTATTTTTAAGGACCTCACAAGGATTGGAAATGAACATGAAAAAAATAAAGAAATCGGAACAAAGAAATAAAAAGTGAGAATAACATCTAGTGCCAGTTGCTTGTTTAGAATACTGGCCAAGTAGCTAAACCTAAGACCAATCAAAGGAAAGTTAAGGAAGCTAGTAGTATAGAGAAACAAGTTAAATGGTCCAGTTTACCTGTCAAACTATAACTTAGAAAACTGATGTTTTCAGTTAAATTCAGTTTTGCCCTTTTAGAAATTATCTTGCAATGATATCTCAATAATGGCGTGTTTATTTGTAATGTTGAATATCAGAGCTCTTCCTGGTAATGAATCAGTTGGCTCTTCTTTTGTGCGAAATAACGTGACGTGGAAGCAACATTACTCTAAATTTAGTCTGCACGTATTGGCTGTCTATATAAGAGTTTCTAATAAGATTTCATCTTTTAAAGATTAGTTTGGAAATGAAGGCTTTTTTAGCCATCACTTTAATTTATGGGCGATTAGTGGTGTTCAGTAATATGCTTGAGTTGTCTTGTCACTTTGATGAAGAGAACATTTGCTTCTCTCTTATAAAAGTGGAAGAGTTTGAATAATTTGGCATGAGATTCATTACTAGATGATGCCCATCAAATATTTTAAAGTGCATCGAAAAATAAATGTCATCTACGTGCTTTAGAGACGTTTCGACGGGCCCCGACCAGGCGAAATAACGTTTCGGCTCTTTAACCCTTCTTCAGTGTGAAAAATAATCGTTGAAATACGGAATATGTGAGTAACTACGTTAAAAGGAAGTGCGTACGCGTAAAAAGTAGCGCGCGCACAGTTCGAAAGTATTTGAAATTAATGCTAAGGCCATTCGGCTGCACGGTCCCCAGCAGAAAAATTAGCTTCATTTCCAGTTGTTTGCGACAAAAACGCATACCTCGCACCTGGACATCTGTAATACTGTGACCAGCGGAGTTAAAATGTTGTGCCACGGGAAATCCAGGGGTGTTGTTGCGTAT
>OZ026607.1:13806140-13841140 GCA_964020085.1 Micromussa lordhowensis
TGAGGTCACGGCGTATTTCTGTAACGGTTTTCCTAATGTTGGGCATCATGGAAGTTCTTATGTCGCATCAGGCTGCCGCCGCCACAAAGTTTAATAACGTTGATTGAGCTAGTATAAATATTCAAACAAACGTTTTGTTTTTGCAACACATATAAAGTAATAAAAATAACGTGTGGTTTACCCAAGGAGCAATCATGAAGACGACGTAAACAGAACGTGATGCATTTAACAATGTTAATGTCTTTATCTTGATTTTTTTGTGATGATCAAGTTAAATATCAACAACCCTTACACTTGGTTTCCACTACATCAGCTGGTAATTCATTAGCTACTGCAGTAAAAAGGTCAAGTGATCAAGGGCTCTTTGATGAAGCAATCCACTGCGGTAGACAAGCAAGACGCTAACGCAATTGACATTAAGTATCATAAGATTTGCTAGGCAAAACATGTAACAGGAATTTTACGCAAATAAACTACCAATAAAAGTCTCAGGGAGAAAACCAGTGAAAAAGCAGCCAAAATTGAATTTCTAACCTTAACAGAAATTGTTCTGAATGGTGGCCAGATTGTTAACACGGCTCAGTTAGAAGAGGCTTATGAATGCATCCGTCGTAAAAACAATACACATATAGGGTCAGTAAGCCGAAAATCTATTAAAGAACTAATTCAAAGAAAAATGGAAGGCGTAGAATTTCACAAGCAAAGACATGTTAACAAGCCTGAGATAGTCAGTGTAAAGCAATCTCGAGAGAAAGCTGTATGGGTTATTGACCAAGTGTGAGGTCAAGATGGCTGGATATTGGCCGAGTTCTTTTTTTGCGTGTTTATGGACCGAGACGAAGTCGAGGTCCATAAACACGCAAGAAATGAACGAGGCCAATATCAAGCCATCTTGACCGAACAAGCTTGGTCAATAAAGGATTTATTATATGGCTTTTGGGAAAATTTTTCTTGCGGGACAAGGCGGGTAGTCCCGAGCGGGCAAGATGGCTCCATCTTGCCCGCTCGGGTAGCCAATCACAGCGCAGGATTTGATTCATCTTGCCCGCTCGCGGAGCTAGCCATATAATAAATTCAATTATTGACAGAATCCATGAATTTAAACGTGTCAAGTAAAATGAAAACCCTCTACGATGCTGCTTTAATATTGAGAAATGCCATAAATAAGAGTGATCCATTGTATTTTGTGGCTCCCTTGACACCCCATCGGAAGACCACCGTCCTGTGGAACTAGTGGACCTTTCATGTTTCTTCCGCTGGATTATCCGAGGACCAAATACGAAACTATCTCATGAAGACAAATGCTCTGTGGTACAGAAAGGGGCCATGCATCTGGTGCAGAGTACGGTAGCTATGTGTTTTACCGATCGGCAAGTGAAGAACAAGAAGTTTAAAGCAATTTACTCCTCCCGGGAAATTCCCCAACAGCTCGCAGTGAGCATCGCGATTCATTTGGCAATCAGAATCAAAGAGATCTTAAATCTTCTCCACGGCTTCCGAATGGCTATTGAGTACAATCGTCTGTTGCGAATAGAATCTGAAATCGAGAAAACCGTCATTAAACGGTGACAAATACCTACCTCCCGATATCGTAAAGGGAAGATTCGCAATAGACAACATTGACTTTTCCGAAGACACCTCTGATAGTAAGCAAACCGTCCACGGCACGGCAATGGCCATATATCAGAAACAAAGCCACAAAGTGTAAAACCAGCACTGAGGTTAGTCGTGTATTGCTGATTTGTTAGGGGTGGTTCCCATGGTATAGTGACATAAGCGCGCGCATGCTCTTGTGAGCGCTGGTACTTGACTACATGTCATGTCATTGACATTCCGTAAGAGTAAACATTCTTATACTCTCATGCCGTTATGTCTTAATGCTCTCATTTCGTTGTAAAGAGTAAACCACGCAGATTAAAGGGCAACATTTCATAGTTCATCACGGAAATTTATTTGTTTAACAGGCTCGATGAATCAACATATGGCAGTAAGTCACGTTCACATCCCTTGAGTGTGCTTCATCACCATCAAAGCCAGTAGTTCCTCTCCATCCCTTGTTCGGGTGCTGAAAGAGCGAGACATTCCTCTAATAGTAAGCAGTGAGGACTTCACTTGGCTGATCTCTCGTTCCCTTACTAAATAGGGACCTTTAGCAATGACGACGAGAACGTGGACGTGACCGACCGGAAGTTTGGAAAACGAACTTCGATGCTACCACGCATGCCCAATCGAGCACGACTCGTCGTCCACATCTCGTTCAGGACGCCATTTGCCGCCATCTGCCGTCTTGTCGGGAACGTGAGTATGTTTTGTTTGTTTTCTAATTTCTACTTACGTATCTTAGGGATTTCTTCAATCTAGTGGGTCGGTTAGTGAATATAAACAGTACCGAAAGTAATTTGACCGTACCGTGATGGAAAACACTTGATTTCTTTCGAGTTTCAGGTAGAGCTTTACAGTATAAAGTGGAGAAAGCAATGGCGGACGATGATAAAAGTACTGCAGGGTACGTAGTAGTGCTTTTATAAATACAAATCGCGGGCATTTCGTTTTTTGTTTTGTAATTTATACCAACTGGCATTTTTAAGAAGATTTCTGGGCTTTGAAAAATATCCGAACTGCTCGGATCGACTATAAACTTAGTTTAGCTCTGAATCACTAGAGGTAAATTGTGGGTAATTTTTGCATTTTCAAATTAGCAGAACGTTTGACATGTTTTAGCCTACATTGATTTTCAGCCGAAGAAAATAAATTGAAACAAATATTTACAGCTTAAAAACTTTAAGCTTATAAATAAGCTTAAGTACCCAAAATTACAGTAAGTTTTATACCATAGGATTAAGTTTATTGCAATAACACTAAGTAAAGATGTAATTCATTATGTAATAAAAATGTTATTTGTTTTCAGAAATTATTCCATGAAGTGGTCAGACGAACATGATCTTATGCTTTGTAGGGAGGTTCTTCTTCTTGAACCATTTAAGCACCCAAGACAAAGTAAAGAGAGAGGGGAAATCTGGGGTGAAATAGCACTAAGCTTAAATAGCATCAGTTCACCGAAATTCAAAGTTAGTAAGCGCTCTGTGAGGGACAGGCTTACTCTTTTGCTTGCCAAATACAAAGAAAAGATGAGAAAGGAAGAGCAAGGTTCTGGCATTGCATGTGATGATGAAACAGAAATAGAGGCAGCATTGTCTGAAATCATAGAAAAAGAACAGGCAGCTGATTTAGAAAGAAAAGAAAATTCAAATACCCTTACTAAAAAGAATGAAAATGATAAGGCCGGTGCAGAAGAAAGTAGAGTAGAAGCCATGGAGCGCCTGGGACAAACCAGAAAGAGGAATGCTGATACAAGCTGCGACGAAGTTACTAAACCAAAAAGCAGGAGAAATACTACTGAAGCTGTGCAAATCCTGAAAGAGAAGTTCGAGAACGAGAGAGAAATCCGGAAGGAAGAAATTGAACTGAAGAAGAAAGAGCAAGAAAATAAAGCCGCCCAGCATCAGATGCTTGTAGATCAGCAGCGACAGAACCAGCAACAATACCAGGATGTTTTGAGGATCATGGCTGAACAGCAACACAGGCAGGAACAGCAGCAGCAAAATTTTCAAATGCTTTTCTTGCAACAGCAACAGCAACAGAGTCAAATACTCATGGGTTTGCTGGAAAAAGTTGTGCCCAAGACCTCATGACAGAAAGGTGTAAAAGCAGTTAAGAAAAGCAAACTGGGCAGGAGGCTTGCTGTTGCACACTTCATCCCTTGCGATCATGTTTTGGTTATTATTTTGTCAAGTGTTAGTGCTTAGAGGGTTTTTGTGACAGTGCCTGGTGAGCTTCTTAGTTAACAAAGTTGATATTTCTTCTTTTTCTAGACTTAAAAAGTTGTGTTGTTTTTTACAGGAAAAACTGGATTGGATGATTTATTTTCCTCGGGACATAGAATGTTTACATTTACCATTTATTTACCATTTACCATTTATTTATTTATTTTAAAGATCTATTTACAGAAAGGGCATGCCCGCAACTAGCAAAGGCTAATCTGGGCGGGCCATGCCTTAATAAGCAAATTACAAAAGAAAAAAAAAAATATATATATATATATACAAACAAAAATTAATTAATAAAAAGAAGGAATACAGTATTAAGAAATAACAAGAAGAACCGTTTCACTAACCTAACTTAAAATATTAAATGTACAGATACAGTTTATGTTAGTTGGAAGAGGACAGTAAGGGAAAATATTACCAGGACTTTACATTTTTTATTATCTGAGATAAATCTATATAAGAGTCTTGTGAACCTAAAATGTTGAATAAAATTTGCTTAAGTTTTCTTTTAAATGCGTTTTTGGAAAGATCTCTTAATGCCTGAGGTATTTCATTCCAGACTTACAGTGATCAAAGATATTTAGTTAAAGCTAAAGTATTTTAAGTGAACCTTTTCACTTCTACATTGTATGGGATGGCAAGTTAAATTGACAAGATCAAGATTCCAAGTTTCATTTTGTTACAAAATACACTGAGAACAATTAAAACAGCAGAACATGAAAGTATTTCTGGTAGCTTTTTATTGGAATGGCAATTAAAAATTAACATGGTTTCAACCCAGGCTTTAATAAACTATATTGGAGTTTATTAAGGGTTTTAGAAACTTCATGTGAAGATATCCTCCATTTTTTACGATTGTTAATATTGAAATTACATTAAACATCATTCTGCTTTTTACGATAACTGCTCATTGGCTAATTTTTATCGTCAATATGCGGACAGACACATGAATTTGAAATTTCGTCTGACGCGTCAGCAAGCAAGAGCGGGCAGTTCGACTATTTGTTATCGTAAAAAACAAATTGATGTCAGTTTTTAATGAGTCTGTCCTGTTATTGACAATGAATTTCGTCATCACATTGTCAAAGTAGTATGCGGATCCACTCGGCGATCCACAGCTACTTTGACAATGTGATGACGAAATTTATGATCAATAACAGGACAAACGCATGAAAAACTGACGTCAATTTGTTAATTTGAGTGCTTTTTGGGCAATCAGAATGTAGTTGCTCAGGGACTATTTAACCATATTTCCTGGAGGGGGTGAGGGTGGGGATGGGGAACTTTAAGTGCTTATAACATAATCTGTTTATTAAGATATGATAACTTATGCTGAACAATGAAACTGTTATCATTGGTTGAGCTCTACCTTTTCTGAGGATTATGTGGAAACATTCTCGTGTGACAATTTCATGTCTATGTGACTCGGCATTTCCATGGCAACAAAGCTCTGGCCAAATTTTAACATTTTGTGTTTTATCTGCCTCTTGCCCTCACATGTAAGTTCTTTTAAAGATAATGGACCTTCCCCTTTTATAAATATATAGGGTAGTGGTGAAAAACTTTGAGCCCAACCTGAGGGTCATTATTTCTGGAAGAGGGTGGTCTGGTTGTTCGTGTCTCCGCAGTATGTGATATCCCCTCCCTACATAAAATTCTATATTTTATGCCCCAATTAGTGAAAGTATTGTTCCAGAATGGGTGGCTCAATACCAAAATAATCACTGGTGGTATTACCGTAAAGGCATGTTATGGCATTACGAAGCAGTGCGCAGACAACATACATTTTACCAACACTGCTAAGTCCGATCTTCAAATTCTTTTTATAGTCGAAATTTAAACGAATTGATGACATCCCCGAAAAGCCATTCCACTGAAATCCTTAAAGCGCTCATAGCTTCGTTATAATCCTGCATGAGGGGTGCAAGTGGGACATGGCGAAACGGGGTTTTTGAAGATGCACACGGAGAGGGTACGCCAAATCTCCATATATGCACATTGGTTGACCTGCTGGAGAAAAAGCATGCCGTTGGAGGTCACGTAATAGTCCAGAATCTGCTAACATCCCTGCGTCGTGTTTACGCGCCTCTAAAATGAAGAAAACAAAAATCAAAGGTGAGAATAGAAGTTGCTTAGAAAGTTTACACAACTTAAAACAATAATTAGAACTTTCTTAAAAAAAAACACTCACCAACTGGTCCATATAAATTTCCAATGATTCCATTTGGTAGAGACAACGATTGGAATTTCAAGGCGTGGACCCTCTTATGACCATTGTAAACAATTCTCTGGCGTTCATCAGGTCTTGAAATGGGTCTGACAGTCCCATCGACGAAACCAAAGCAATTATCGAGGGGGGCTCCTTGTCCTGATATAACATCTGCATAACGCTGTAAAGCCCCGTGGTTCAGAAGATCTTGATTCCACTGGGTTATAAGGTGCCCATGAACGTCATAGATGTAGTCCATCACATCATTTGTGATCAGACTTATTACAGAAACTGGTCGGCCAAATCGCGGAATCATATCGCTGAGCCGGCATGGGTAGGCAACTCTTTTGAGAAGCATACATAGTCCTTCTATGTCGTCACAAATACTCCTCTGTTCACATCTCAACACCGGTGGTAGTTGGAGTGCTGCAACTAGGCGAGGGAGGTCTTGCTTCTCGAACTCGAAACTCTGCTTTGCATTCGGCGGAGTTCATAGAATCCAGATCGAATCGTTCGTAGTTTCCATGAGGAAATTCGGGATTTTTTGTTTTCAAAGTATCGTACAGCAGTAAAAACTCTTCATCTGAGACAATGTTATCGCCGTAAAGAAGTATAAGCAGGTCACGAATTTCTTTAAAAGACATTTTCCAGTTGACTGCCACAGAAAGCTGCAGGAAAGGACTCGTCCACGTAGCCGGTGTGCTAAAGTATTTATGTTTCCCGCCGTGGACGACGTCCCGTCCCAGGCCTCAATCGGTCATAAACTTCGTCGTCCACGTTCTCGTCGTCATTGCTAAAGGTCCCTGATATCAAGTTCAAGACGAACCCAACCAAACTAGTGTTTCCGTTTGGTCTGCCTACCATTCGTTAGTCAACGAAGCGCTACCTCTGACACGTGATCGTGCAACGCCATTGTTGGCACATCCTGCCCACGAGTGGAATACAATACTGACAGTTCTTATGACCGCTCAAGACATTTCGACTTCAGCGGTTGGTGATGAAGGGAAAACTGTTATCTCTTTCGGCATGGGACTATATCTCCCAGCTAAAAAGCTTCAAATGGCACGAAAAGACCTGAACCGTCTCATCTTACGCTCTGGTGAATTGCATATCGTCATGGCAATGCTTAAGACTATTGGAGCATACATAGAAAGTGGTGGAATCGACTTGTGTTGGCAAGAGGCTGAACTATATGGATCGTGCACTGTCAAACAGATTCCTGATGGAAAACATGTAAAAAGGGGAGAAAAAGCGAACTTGACCACTCTCCAAGCCTTCTTTAGACTATACTTAAAGGGGTTTCTAAAGAATGAGCCACACTTACACACTTACGACAGAGTCTTGAGCAGTTATCAAGGGAGCTCAGTGACGAGTGCAGAGAAGGTTTCAAGGAGAGAATCGAGAGAGCTCTTCAAGGATTCATTGATGTTATTAATTCATCTGAAGTCATCATGAATATGTCTGAGTGCGACACTCAGTCCGTTGTTTGTTGTAACACGCCACTATATGAGGATGGTTATAGAGATGTTGTCATTCATCAGGGCTGTGCGCACTTGGGACTGGCAGTTACATCTTTCTTCCCTACAAGTACTTCTTTGCTCACGACAAGATTAATTACGCAAGAATGATCCCTGTCTATCTAGCCAGGATTGCATCCCTCAATGATATAAATCCCCGCTTATACGAAGAATTCACCAACGAAAACTGGGTAGTAAACAAGACCCAGCCAGTTCCATTTTGTGCAGTAGGAGGCGACAACGCCCTAGAACATCTAAACCGCTCCATGAAAGTGTCCGGTGGACTAGTCGGGTTCACACTGAATGCCAACGCACGGACAAAGTTTTTTTTTCATTGCTTCAGAACAAGCAAGACAAGCAACCGAGGCCAAATCTATGGCAGGCCTGACTACAGATTCCAAAGCACACCCCCACGACTTCTCTCCTACTATTACGACGAACGAGAACAAAGCCATCCGTCAGCTGACACAGAAAATCAAGAGCTACACGGTACTGGCCCCTTTTTACTTGTTGATAACGCTGGATCAAATACCGACCTTTATAATCTGGTCACGAAGAAAGCTGTGTGCTAAAAGACGAAGAAAGATCTGGTTCAACAGGGTGAGATAGGGTAAAAGTTGTTCAGCTCGTTTGTGGAAGATAGAGTCAAATCTGGTACGATAAATCTCTGGGCTGTAATGAAAAAGCGTAAGCTACAGACATGGAAAAGTAATAAGAAGGTGATCAAAGTTAAGACAGAAGAGTGAGTGGTGGAGAGTGCTGCAGAGTCAAGTACGAGTTCCATGGGCAGTAGCGATGTCACATTCGCAATCGTTTATGGCATGGCAGAGGTCCAAACGTTAGCTAAGCCATACTGGATCAAGACTTGCAAAAACTTAGCGAAACATTTCATCGCCCGCCTTTTCATCAAATACGATAACACGCAGCAGATCCGTTTGATTTTTGATAGGTACGATGTTCTGTCTTCGCTCAAGTCTGCTACTCAGAGAAAGCGACAAGGCACTCAAGAACCCATTTACTACCATATCACGAATTCAACTCATATCGCTAAAGTTACCTTGAAGAAACTTAACAAAAGGCTTCTCGTCTTGAAGAATGAACATAAGATCAACGACTCCACTTATCGCAAACTTCACTCCACTGATGCCATTCCACCAGCCATTCGTGGATCAATCAAACATCACAAGGAAGGAAATCCTGTTAGACCCATTGTTTCATCCATCGGCTCAGCTCTCTATAACACTTCCAAGTTCCTTACGGATATCCTGTCACCTCTACAAAACTGTAATGGTTTTTCTGTCCCTAACTCTGCTAAGTTTGCAGAAGAAATCTCCAACGTTGATATCCAGGATGATGAGGTGATGCTATCTTTCGATGTAGTATCACTATTTACTGCTATTCCCGTTGATAAAGCCTGTAATTACATAAGCAACAAACTACTAAAGGATGATAAACTTTCTTCACGCACGAGCCTGGACAGCAATGAAATCACTTCTTTGTTGCACTTTGTCTTATCTAACAACTACTTTATTTACGATGACAAGATATACAAACAGACTCATGGTTGCGCGATGGGTAGCCCTGTTAGCCCGGTGGTGGCAAACTTATGTATGGAAGCGATCGAAGAAGTTGCCATCAACACCTCTGAAGTAAAACCTAAAGTATGGAAACGCTATGTGGATGACAGCTTTTGCATCATCAAAAGGAATGCTGTCAACTCCTTTCATACTACACTTAATTCCATCGATCCACACATTTCATTCACTATTGAGGAGGAATCTGACCAACAGATCGGTTTCTTAGATACTCTGGTTTCTCGTAAGGATAATACGATCGCTATAGATGTATATCGCAAAGCAACCCACACGGACAGATATTTAGACTTTTGTTCTCACCATGACAAACGCCACAAGATAAGCACAGCCGAGACCCTCTTACATCGCGCAACAAAACTACCTAGTACATCGCAAGAGAAAAACATTGAAATCAACCACGTTACAGATGCTTTACGAGTTAACAACTATCCCTCCTATGTTATTTCCAACATCTTAAAGCGTAAATTTTCCAAAGCATCTACGCACACCATTCCCACACCTGAAGAATTGGTTTGCATGTTTTTTAAATGGGCTGCACCTCAAGAGAATCCTAACAATTTGGCGGTCCTTCCCTTTATCAATGGTGTCACGCAGCCACTTACGAGAATTCTTCGAAGGCACGACATCCAAGTTGTAAATAAGCCCTTCAAAACTTTACAACAAGAATTCCCTTCTCCCAAATTCAGGCCATCTATTGAACATCAACCGAACGTAATTTACAAAATACCCTGTGCCGATTGTGATTGGTGTTATGTAGGCGAAACTGGCCGGTGTTTTGAAACCCGCAAGAAAGAACACATCAGGAATGTGAAAACTTGTGCTAATGGTTCAAACATTGCGAAACATGCGTGGTCATTCGGCCATCGCATAGACTTTGATAATTCTAGTGTCATTGACAAAGGCTCTTTTCGTGTTAGAAAAACCCTGGAGGCTTGGCACACCTCTGCTACCAAACATGCGGACAATAACTCTAAGCCGATTCCAAACCAGTATAGTATTCTTTTCAAACCGTAGTCACCTAATTTACACGTTTATATTTTTCGATTGTCATTCTTCATATTTTTATCTCGCCTTTTTTGTATATATTTCATCAACTTGTATTTTAATTTTTTTATCCGTCGAAGGCTGTAGAATGATAGCCGAAAGCTCATGTTATTTTTAAAAACTTTTTAGCCAGCGAACGTTTTTATCTTTCAATATGTCTTACCCTGGCTACGCTTCAATTTTTAATTGAAGAAACTCATATCTCACACCAAGACCAAAGCAGAACTAACAGCTTTTCTGGTCCAGAAGGTGATGGGGCGAGGTGAGGCTACAAGGAAGAAGGTGGTTGTGGCGTGGGCGACAGAGTAGGGACTTTAAGATTCGTAACGGGACGGCTTCTAGAACGTGGTGGCTGATAAAGGACTGGTTCTAGAAGGCCGTCGTTTGCGTGGGAAAAGTAAAGTTTAGATTGCTAGACGACGCAGCTGCGAAACGCTCTTTTTCAGTGTGATTCTTCGGCATTTCTTTCGCAGAAATAGCCATGGAATCATTTAAGAAAGTGTAAGAAATAACGCTTTGTTTGTCTCTAATAGAAGAGATCATAGACGAAGAAGAGTTTGTTCTGCTTTACGAAGCATACAGGCCGAGTAATCCTCCTATTCCTCACTCGGCGTATGAAAAGTTTTTCCTCGCGAATAAAGACCCAGCCGAATGTAAAAGCCGATTTCCGAGTGGAAAAGAGCCATATTCCTTTGTTGATTGATGCATTAAGGGTACCTCCTGTCTTCCAATGCCGCAATGGAACAATTTGCAATGGAGTAGACTGGATGTACACAACTCATGGTCACAAAATAGCACAGTGGAATCACGACCTTTTAAATCCAGCTGCACTGAATCAGTTTGCTGATGCGATTAGTAACAAAGGAGCAGCACTGGAAAATTGCTTTGGTTTTATAGACGGAACTTTGCGCCCCATTTCTAGACCGGATGGAAACCCAAGAGTTGTATACAATGGAAATAAACGGGTTCATGTGATTAAATTTCAGTCTGTTGCGCTCCCAAGTGGATTAATTGGCCATCTATATGGTCCTGTTGGTAGATACATGCTTTAAACCGGACACCCAATTTAACCTCTTAGGTACGATGTTCTAATTTTTAAAACTTTTTTCTTTTTTTTTCACAGAAGGAAGGATGCACGATTTACGAATGTTGGCAGTTTCTGATTTGTATGATAATTTGGAAAATGTTGCTTTCTGTCCAGCCGGAAGAGAAATGTGTTTGTATGGTGATTCAGCCTATCCGCTTAGAATCCACCTCCAAGCTCCCTTGCGAGTTGGGGTTTTAATGAGGCAAATGGAAAATTTTAATGAGAAAATGAGTGCAGTACGCGCATCTGTAGAGTGGTTATTCGCAGACATCGCCAACTGTTTTAAATTTCTAGAGTTTTAAAAGAATGTGAGGATAGGTTTAAGTCAATTTGGTAAGGTGTATATAGTCTGTGCAATTCTACGAAACGCTTTAACCTGCCTTTATTCTAACACAACTGCTGAGTACCTTGGAGTCGACCCAAATTATTGCAAGACTATTTTCGTTAATTGTAAGTTTACAGCTTGAGAACCAAACAAAAGCTGCATATTGTAAAAAACAACTTCTGAGAGATACCATATTGAACAGGTCTTGTATGGTAACAGGGTAAATATCACAGGACGAAATTGCTTGATTCCGTTTCTCGGAAACGAGACGGAAACATAAAACTCCATGTTTCCGTTATGTTTCCGTTGGGCGGAAACGCGAAATCCTGTTTTTAGTTGGATCTGTCGTGTTTCCGTTATGTTTCCTGAACGGAAATGTCACGCCACGTTTCTGTCGCGTTTCAGTTCGCGGATTTCTGCTGTTGTATGTTTCCGTTATGTTTCCTCGCACGGAAACGAAAGCTGCTACGCAATTTGTGAACCACATGTTATTGGCCGGCTGGGAGGGTTAACTTGTTCATCAGCAATTTTCCCGAGTATATTGGTGACGGAAATGCAGTATATAAATCGGAGGTTTTACAGATCTTAAGGTTTATGGTTATCATGGGGAAAACACAACGTATATACACTTGCAATTTTTCCGCACGAAAAAAGTTCAAAGGAACTCCTCGTTTTCCTTCGCAATTTCTGTATTTTTCGCTAAATACCGCAATACTTAAATACCGAGTGGAAACGCGATGCCATACTGAAACCAGTACTTTGTATGTTAAAGTATAGAACAAATTAATGCCATGTTTACCGAGGTATTAGAGTTTACTTACCTAGGTTAATATTTTGCGTGTGTAAACGCCAACTAATACCGTAGTAAACACCGCTCAAGACAATAGAAAGTTAACTAAGGTAAAAGTTCGGTCTACTCTGCGAGCAGGCATGGTTAAGATCGGTAACCAAGGTTTGGATGACAGATACATCCGTTTGCGGTCGCATAGAATTTCACATCCTGTGGTGTCGGGATTGCGTCAGGCTCATTCGATCACGTTTTCAAGACCAGGTTTTCGACCAAGTTTCCACGTCTGGTTTCGGTCTACGAAGAAGGTATGGCAAAAAACAAAAACACCAATCCTTACGAATGCGACCAACCCGAAAGGTAAAGTTAACACCGTTGTATAGCTAATTTGTGCATATAAATATTTCTTTCTTGTGGTGATTGTTGAACCTCGCGCCTGTATTTATTCTCTATCAATTGTTTCGCCAGGGAAGATGCATATTCCACGTTGTCGCCATTTTCCTATGCAAGACAACCAGGGTTACAACCCTCCCCGTACAATCAACAGTTCATGCCACAGCAGTACTATGTTCCGCCAATGATGTCCTCGATGCAGATGATGGCACCATTCACCCATTCGCCTGCCCATGCGGTTCAGGCTTCGCAGTATTCGGATACGCCTACATCGAGTCAAGGAAACGCTGAAAACGGAGCGCAAAGGAAAAAAAATCGATGGACTGACACCGAAGAAAAGATTTTAATTGAACTGTTCGGCGAGAACGAGGATAAACTTCGCTACCGGTCGTTCAATTCTCCGGAGTGGCAGTCTATCGCCAGGCAACTGCAAGAAAGGTGCAGACGAGAGAACGTCGAATGCGAGAAATCTGCCCAGCAGTGCAAAAATAAAATGGCGAACCTCACCAAAAAGTACAAGACCGTGAAAGATAAACTAAGGACCACTGGATATGGAAAGGGAGGAGACGACGAAGGCGAAGAAAAGGAAACCGAGAGTGGAGCTGAGCTCATACCAATAAATTTTCACGATATGGATGACATTTTAGGCCACCGAGAAGCTGTTAATCCCAAGCACGTACTGGAAAGCAGCTCACAACACGTTGACAGTTCCCCGGAAATTGATCAAGATTTGCTGGAAAAGGAGGCCTTAGATGAGGAGATGTTGGCGGCTGCTCGCGCCCAAAAGGAGAGGAATACGCCTGGCACTTCTGGCGTTGATGGCTCTGAAGAAGAGGACGCAGATATGGCTTTCGCGAAATCACTGTTTTTCAAGAACAAAAGCGGAAAAAGGAAGGGCCCGAGCACGAGCACACCCAATCCAAAGAGTCGCGCGGTAGAATCCGCGAAATCGGCGAAAAAGAATCCTAGAAAGAAGACCAAAGGTGGGGCTGGCGCAGAGGAACAAAGCGCAGTCCAAGCGCAGTCCAAGATCGGAAGCAGTTTGTGACGGTTGACGGAATCAGATCAAAAGTGAAAGAACTCCGCTATGGTGTCCCCCAGGGATCAGTTTTAGGGCCGATCCTATACTTGCTATACACTTCCCCCATCGGAAACATAATTAGACGGCATGGACTCAATTACCACCTCTACGCCGACGACACTCAGCTATATTTCTCATTTAAGCCCACACCTGCTGAACAAGCCGGCTCCATATCTAGGATAGGAGCGTGTGTTTCCGAAATCGACTCATGGATGGTAAGCAATAAGCTTAAACTGAACAGAGGAAAAACGGAACTATTGGTCCTGAGTGCACGACACCGTCCACCCCCATCAATAGAATACATCGATGTGTCTGGTGAACAGATCAAGCCAACTTCATCTGCAAGGAACATTGGAGTTATCTTCGATGAGCACATGTCACTAGATAAGCATGTCGCCAATATCTGCAAAGCCTGTTTTTTCCACCTCAGGAACATTAGTAAGATAAGAGACTGTTTATCTCAAGCAGACACTGAAAAACTGGTTCACGCATTTATTACCTCTAAGCTTGATAGTGTTAACTCATTATTGTATGGGCTACCTACCTTTCTAATAGATCGCTTACAAAATGTCCAGAATGCTGCAGCCCGTATTATTACTCGCACCAAGAAATATGACCACATTAAGCCTGTCTTAAAGCAACTGCACTGGCTTCCAGTTAATCAGCGTATTAACTATAAGATACTACTCCTGACCTACAAAGCGCTCAATGGCCAGGCCCCTAGTTATATTACTGAACTACTAAAGCCATATACACCAGCTAGGAATCTGAGATCTTCGTCTAAAAACCTCCTAAAAATACCACTCGTCAAGCTAGTAAGTTATGGCCATAGGTGTTTCTCTTTTGCAGCACCAACTTTATGGAACTCCCTCCCCGACTATATCAAACAGAGTAGTTCATTATCAAGTTTCAAGACCTATATGAAAACATATCTTTTTAAAAAATGTTATAGTTTAATTTAGCATGTAATATAGCTTTTATTTTGCGATATAGTTTTAACATCTTAAATAGTTTTTAATATATTTTTTACTGTAATGCTATTTGTATTATTGCATTTTTTTTTCGAATTACGATTGTTGTAAAGCGCTATTGGGCTAAAGGGAAATAGCGCTATATAAATAAAGTATTATTATTATTATTATTATTATTCGTTCCTTGAAAGGGCACAAGAAAAGGATGAGGCCTTCATGGAGAGGATGGCCGAAGCAGAAAGGGTAAGCAGACAATAACAGCAAAAGTTTTCAATGGATGCATTGGCGATGTTAGGAAATATTCTTAATGGATGTCACCAAAGGCAAAGAATAAATAACTAGAGTCTTTTATTCGTTTTTTCCTTGCATTTCAATCGTTTCTGTTCGTTGACGGTGATCATTATAATCATCATTAAGTGACAATCTGGACGTTTCTAATTTGTTGTTTATATCTATATGGATTTTTTTATGGAAGGAATTATAGTTTAAATGATATCAGTTATTTCCCTGCGAGCAGAGTCTCCTTTCATTTTTCAAGAAAACGAGGGAAAGAGAAGCCCCAATTGATAAGCACGAATTTAAATAATGGAATATCTGCCAGACAAATTGTTAATTAATTTTAGGGAAGACTGTTCCTCTCGTGATACAAGATATAAAAAACGAAAGAGACTACAATTAATTAGGTACATGATTTAGCAAAAATAAGATTCTCTATTTCTACATTGAAAACGTAACAGTAACAGTAAGATTATAATAAATACATATTTACAAAAAAGTGGATATTGAAAAACCGAACAAAGTTTTAGCCTAGCAAAAGCTGTACTTTTGAAAGTGGTAATTAAAAAGCAGTCTTTATTTAATGTTTTGTTTGGGCTATGATAGATACTGCATTATATTATCTCTAATGTCCGAAGCGCCAAACTGCATATCCCCATTGAAAGAATCTTCATCCTCATAGTCGTCCTCAACTGGGTCTATAGTGCTTGGGTCTCCCACAATAATACAGATGTTGTGCAGGACACAACAAGCCAAGATAGTGAAGGGGACGCTACTTATCTTTTCCTCCATTGCTTTATAGAGACACCTCCAGCGACCTTTCAAAATTCCGTAGGCTTGTTCTATAACAACCCGCGCTTGACTGAGGGCAAAATTGTACTGCAACTGACTCTCGGTTAATGTACGAGTTTGCTTGAAAGGTTTCATTAACCACTTTGATAAGGGATAAGCTGAGTCCCCAACAAGCAAAGGTCCGACTTCACAAGCCCCAATTTGTTTAGATGGCCCGTTTAGCCAGTTACCTTGACCGACCTCGCTGTGCACTTTGCTCAATCGGAGGATGCGGGCATCATGTATTCTGCCAGAAAAGCCTGTACTTACATCGAGAAATTTAAAGGACGCATCGGCAACAGCTTGGACTACAATAGAATAGTCCTGCTTGCGATTGAAGTATTCTATTCGTTCGTTCACGGGTACTGTTTTTAAAGGGATATGGCTTCCGTCAATTGCGCCTACCACTTGTGGAAATGGGGACTTCTGTGCGAATAAGCGAATGTTTCGGGTAAGCTCCTCTTCAGTTTCTGGAAATTTTATAAATTGAGGGGCTCTTTTGGTAATGGCCTTACAAAAATCAGCTTTTAAAAGCATTGCCGTGCATCTTCCAATACCAAATTGCAGGCCCGTTGATCTGTATGTGTCTCCAGACGCCAATCGCCACAGCCACTCGCTTGTTTACCGGTATGCATTCGCGTAATCTAGTGTCCTTCTTTGCCAAATCCGGACCAACCAATCGGACAATGTGTTCGAACGTACATCTTGATATTCTAAAGTTCTCCTTCCACCATTCTTCAACAAAATTTCCGTTTAATAGAGCTTCGAACCAGAATTGGTTTCTCGGCCACGACCACGCACGTCTAACGCGCCTTGTCTTGCAAAGGGCAATTTGTAGCAGAATTAATCGCTTTCGTCTCGACCTCTTTAGGTGCTGCAAAAGTAAGAGCTGCTGCAATCTCGATTCCTGGGTTTGCTGATCAAGAACAAGAAAATAGAACGCGAGGACTACAAGAGCCACAGCTTCTCTTTTAAACGCGAGCATTTTATGCGTGGATTTAGAATTTGCCGCCAATTCGATAAGATTGTGATTGATGACAGATTTACCTTAGTTATTTGAGCCAGTATAAACACTGTACAAATGTACCAGGGTTTAGTAAGTTAATGTTTACCTTGGTAAACGCTTGAGTGTAAACACAGCATTAGGTTGTCAGAATAAGTCATGGCCTGGATATGTCATGTGCGACGTATCAAGGGAAGCCAGGACTCTGATATTTAACGGCACGCGGTTTTAGTTTAATCAGTCAATTAATTCACGGAGCACATTTCTCTTCAAGTACTCGAAAACTAAAATTTTCGGAGGTGCGTTTAGTTTGTTCGTTTAAGAATGTTCAAATTAACAAGGCGCGAAGATCTATACTGAACTTATATCATTTTGTTAATGCCATCGAGTGTATTCTGCATAAGTCTTAAAATTTATACCAATCTTCACCATAGCTCTTTTGACTCACGTTATGCATAGTTCTATTTCCTACAGGTGTTTACGCTTAAGCGCATCTTAACTCTCCTGTAAGCATCCCGTAATATAAATGTATCAATAACGCATCTTTCACCATGCTTTAGGGATCGCGTAAAGGCATCAATGATGCACCCTTACGCTTCTTCAATCCTGACTGTAATTGTGAGAAAAAATACATACAAACAACGAAAACAACAGTAGCAATAACAAAACGCTAAAATACCAGTCTGGCTACCGAATGTGAAGCCCTTGTTTATGTAAAGTGCAAAAAAAAAAAAAAACCCTGTGGGCCATTCCTAACACCTCACCGACCTACGTGGTGGCGCGACTCACCAATTTCGCAAAGCTTGAGAGTGAAATGCCCTAAGATCAGTTGCATGGGAGGACTTGCACCGGGACACGAAACCCATTTAACGCTGCCGCGCATTTGATGCAAACCTTGGAACCCTCATAGGATGCCTCTGGCCAATCTTTAGCTTGAAAAAAATGCGTGTTGCAAAATCTATTTATCTGGACAGACTAGTGGTTTTCCATCATTGTGGTTACCGCCGTTAGTCCGAAAGCATCAGCGCATGCGTAATTATATGGAGTACCTTCAACGAAATTCACGAACCAATATTTCTTGCAGTCGGGTTGTCAGTGAAATTTCTAGACACTAAGCAAATAAATGTTTTAAATGGAAAATTTCGTATACAAGAGAATTCGTTTCACTTAAGAGAAGTTTCCAAGGTTTTTCAAGCTGTAGCTACTGTCAAGCTAATAGATGTGAAGAAAATCACAAATTTAACGCGTCTGTCACGATTAGATATGAAAACAGCGATTGCATGGCATTATAGGACAACAATAAGCTTAGCGCCAAAACGAGGCTTCGCCTCGTGCGAGTCTAAGAAATGCCTCCCAAAAGGGAGGCAAAGAGCATTTTACCTCTTATTTAAATTTAGTCGCATCGAAGGGGTGTTGGAGGCTCCTCGTGCGGGTGGACCGGTGAGGGTGGGACTCTGCAGAGACTCTGCTCCTGTTAACTCTACCCCATGAGGGGGGTAGGGGGGAGCAGAGAACGAGGAGCATTTTGTTTGGATTATTTTTCGTTTTTTTTTTCCCTTAAACAAACATGTTAAAACACGCGTTTTAACTTGTATCGATATCAGATTAATATATCTGGCATAAAAAAACCTGGGTTTAAATGTCAGGAATATTCGAAATTGTCCTCCTTTAAGGTGGGGGTTTACCTGAATTAAAGTGAAATTTGAGGAAGTTTAAAGAGAGATTGAAAGGGGGAGAAAAGGTTATGGAACACCACCAGACAGTTGCCCGACCCCACAATGGCACTCGGGTTGTTAGGCAACTGTTTGGTGTGTATCTATCAATTTTTAACTTCAAACTCTAATTTTAAAACAACACCAAATCTTCAAAATTTCCTATTTCCATAAATTTTACTAATCCTTTGAGAAAAACTATCTGTCTCCAAATAAACCTAAAAATCACCAAAAAATTTACAAAACGGCGCAAAACATAGATGTGTGTAATGAGTGAACAGATTCTTGATTGCTTGAAACGTAAACGAGATATTTGCATTAAGAACATAATACCAAGCCAAAATACGGCTTTCAGGTAGACCCCCGCCTTAATTTAGCCACGATCCGCGATGAAGACTTTGCTTAGGGGCGCTGAGCTCGCTATCAGAAAATTGCAAGACCATTTGCTTTTCTCGGCTGTCGTTTCTTCAGGCGTTCATCGCAAGCGGCAGAAAAATAAAATTATCTCTTTCTTCCATTTTGACGATAATAAGAGTATTTGAGTCTTGAATACCTTATCGCGGCGCCATAGAATCCAAAGGCTGAGGACACAAAGCACGTCACCTCGTTCCAGTTTTCTGCGACTTTATGGACCTCGATCGACTCTGTCTCGGTCCATAAACACGTGAAAAAAGAACTTGGCCAATATCCAGCCATCTTGACCGAACAAGCTTGGTCAATAACCCATATGTATAAGCAGAAGCATAGGTGATATGCTCCTGGTATAAGCTATTGATCAGTGTCAGCGACTTTGCCAGGGAAAGACCAAATATGCACCCATACATGACGTACCTGACCAAAATTCTTTGATTTTGCCGATTTACCGCTGATTTGAAAGGTGCGAAGATCCGTAGAAGACGGTTTACCTTTTTGAATTCGTTGTCGCGATCGGCTAGGACTTACCTTAGTTTTTGAGGCAAGGGTTCTTAATTGGGTGATTCAACAAACGGTAAGAAGTGGAATTTGAAGAAACAATAGATCGATCTTGATGTCTTACTTTCTACAGCATACATTCAAGATCATTAAAAGTTGCTGAAATTATAGGCATCCTCAAATCATTTTTAGTAAAGGATATTACGTAGAAATGTGCTCTTAACGTAAAGTACTTTTTATCCCAAAGGACTTAAATTGCAGTCTGTTGTCTTGTCAGGACAACTCGTGAAGAGAGATTTTCATATAACAACATACACAAATACTTATAATGCAACCATGCATAATAGTAATAATACAATAATAATAATAATAATAATAATAATAAAATTTCTCTCATGCTATCTTTCAAACATGATCGGCAGTCATGAATATAACAAGATATTTCACACAACTGTAGGCATGAAAATCATGTGTTCTAAAGGCATTGTGGTCAAGTGTCGATCGATAGCCTTAATCTGCCCAAGATCAACATCTCGATCGACAAACGATCGACATCCCAATCAATCCTCCGTCAACACTCAATTGGCACTTGAATGACATCTCGACTGACACTCGATCAGCATTCGGTCGATAGTCAGCCGAGTGTCTACCAACTCATATGCAATGATAGAAAATTAGTTGACTCCCAACTGAGATGTCAATCGAGTATCGATTGAGTGTCAGTTTCCCCTAATATTTGTAAGAAACTTCATTCGCCCATTGGGCAAGTTACAGACGGAATTGAGCCTGACTGGAAACTCCATCAGTCCTGAGCAGGACAGGCCTTTCTTTGCACTCACTGTACAATGCATGTGTATGAAATACTTATAGGTTGGTGCGTTGTTCATGTAATGTATGTATAGCCTACTGTGATTGCCATATTTAAAGGGGCTCAGTCACAGTATTTTAAAAATTACCGTTAAATTGAAGGAAACCTAAAAATAATACTTTACAAAGATAGAAGATCATCAAAGAGATGATAATAAACCATAAAGGAAGACAGATGGTCAAGGATGGAGAAGATTGACATGGGTTGCAAACAACGATTTTGAAAAGTTTAGCTAAACTTTTCAAAATCGTTGTTTGCAATCTGTAAAGGTAATTTTGTCGATGCTTAAAATAACTCAAAATACCATGACTGAGCCCCTTTAAATCTTTAGGTTTCAGGCACTTGTACTGTAGCTGACATTCCTACTTGTACCTTGCAATGGACTATCATTCCATCCATGTTGGGGCAGAAATTACGGTCAAAAATTCATCTCATGATAAACTCAGTACTATAATCCTACTTCTATAAGTTGATTGTTTCTAAAGAAGACCTTTTTGTACATGTATGTAAATGGATTTAATTTTTTGGGATATTTGTGCTTTTTATAGGGAGAATGAAGAACCAAACCAACAGATAGCAAATACATTACTGAAAGAAATTCAGGAAGTTGAGCAAATTAAAAATGATGCCACCAGCACAGAGAGGAGAGTTCTGGGTAAGCTCTTGTAAATGTTTGAGAGGACTACCATAAAATTTGCAGGTGTGCTCATCATATATTTCGAATGAAACAGACAGGTACACAATTGTTGCAGGTACATGTATTACAGAATACAGTTAATAATTTACATACCAGTACATAAATTGTAAAAGGCATCTTGAGAAGGAAGTTGTCAAAGATTATGTTGCAATTTCCAACTTAAACATAACTTTATCTGTAAGTGTAGGAGGTCCAAAAAAGAGAACATAACCTGACATGCTCAATTGTTTATACTTGTGATTTGGTCGGTGCTGTTGCACACCTACTACTTTCTTGGAAAGTATCTGGCTAGCACTGTTATAACTATTTACATATTATATAATTGTAGAATTAAAACCAAAATACATGTAACCCTCCCTTGATTAGAAGACCAACATCATACTGTCTAACAAAGATCATGGTTAAGACGAATTCCCCTTAATTAATGTTTAAAGTGCCCATGTCATCAAAAGTTTTATTTTCCCATCTGATTCTATGTTTCATGCAATGAACTTCTGCGAAAAAATTCTTCGATTTGGATAAAAAGCGATCTTTTAATGAAGTTTTAAAAACCTGAAAATCCTATTTTCTTGCGGTCAACCCGTGCCGCTGATCACAGCATCGACATGCTCAGAATTGTGACGTAGATTCAGGAACGTGTGAGCTCAGGCTTGACTTATCCCACTTGTTTTACCTCTGTAAATTTAGCTTCGTAGTCCATGCAAAATGCTTCTTTCCAGCATTTTGTATGAGCTACTAAGTTACATTTACAGAGGTAAAACAAGCGAGATGAGTCAAGCCTGAAGTCACGTGTTCCTTAATCTACGTCATCAACTGGTGCGAATGGTGAACCAAAATGGCGGCAAATTTGAACGATTTTAAAACTCCTAAAAAAGATTGCATTTTATCCAAATCGAATTTTTCTTTCGCAGAAGTTCATACGGTGATATATAGAATAAGATTAGAAAATAAAAAAATTTGACGACATGGGCACTTTAAGAAATAAGTGAAAAAAATAATTATTAGAAAACTACTTGTAGCACGGTAATATTTTGAACACTATTTGCAGGGTTTGTACGGGTCCTGGAAAACCTGGCGAGACCTTGAATTTTATTGTGGCATTTTCCAGGACTGGAAAGTCCTGTAAAAAATCTTCTTGTCCTGTTTTGATTGGCCAGACAGCAAGTGATTACTTTAAGAAAACATGACAAATCATTTTGTAGAATGAGTGTAAACAGTATGTAATACAGTAAACATCAAGTTCTGATTTGCTTGAATATAAAACATTTACTAAAGTCACTAAATAAATTTATCAACCCTTTTAGAAGCTTGATAGAAGACTGAAAGTGGTCAGAGAAGATGAAAAGAGTGGTCAAATGTATGAGGCCCTGCATGTAGGCCTAATCTCTTCAGACGAGTCTGACACAGAGGGCAATGCTTTGGACACCAGACCTCTCTCTTAACCTGGAGGACAGATGAAGTAAGCAGGTATTTTTGACTGCTTGATGAGCGTTGGAAGGCAGGCATGACATTCCAGAGACTTGGTCTTTCAAATGAAAGGACTACAACTGGAGTCCCACAACAATTGCTTTGGACCATGCGTGCTGATTAAGGGGCAGTATAATTTTATTTAAGGGTCTTATGCAAATGTGATGATGATTTATTACATGTATGTGTACTTGTGTCTTTTCTGGCATGCAGACCAGATGTACTGCATATTCAAATCAGTATTGGAGTAAATAGAAAGAGAATTTTAATCGAAGTCACAAAACTGGATACCAGTACATGGTTTTTCAATAAAACCCTTCATTTATTACTTTAATGAAATTTTTCTGTCAAATTGTTTGCTTTTTTGCTAGTTGAAAAGTTACAATGTAACACTGTAAAAAAGCCTATTACTTGATGAAGCTGGCTACTGCCTTATTAAGACATGCAACTTGTGCTGTGTTCACAACACAGTAGTACTGAAACATGTTTACAATAAACACATTTCCTGTAGATGTGCTTAATTTATGCAGTTTTATTGAGTATGATTAAGGCAACCAAGTGTTGGGATTTCAAAGCATTGCTTCAAATTGCATTATTTAAGATTGTATTTGTTTGTAACAGGCCTAGTTAAGCTAATGATTGATGTGATGATGTGACCACCATCCAGATCATTTACCAGAATCTTATTATTAAGAGCAGTACATTGTGAGTGGTATTAACTGGACAAATCATACACTGTTTTCTAAGTAAGATAGGCTGAATGTTCTTGTTGGGTTGGTGATTGTTCGCCTGTCAAATAGATCCTAGCTATACACGGTTTAGATATTTTTAAATAATATTCCTTTAAAGGGTCAAGTGAAACAACTCTCTTGCTAAACTAAAGTATTGTTATAATTTGTTTGTTAGAATGGGAAATTACCCTCGTATTTTATGTGAATAGTTGTACATCTGTAGATAGTAAACAGTGCTATACATTAAATAAATCATATTTTTAGAATTAACAATCTCTTTTGTTTTTGCTGTTCTGACTGGGAAAGGGAGTGAGCGAACAATGCTGGCCGATGGCACTGAAAAACACCCGAATACTCCGTCCCAGGAAATGCAAGAAAACGCGAGGAAATACGTTCGAATTCGCGCAATTTTCCACCCATTAACTGAACGGTGAACGCCAGGAAATAAGCGTTTTCTTGAATTCACCCGAACTCACTGTCCCAGAAAATACAAGAAATTTCCTGCGAACACGGGAAGACACGATATTTTCCAAAAGTTCATCGAACGGTGAACATTGGAAAACAAGCGTTTACTTGAATTCACGCGCGTTTGCTGGTAGGGAAAATGCAAGAAAAGCACAAGAGGACTTCTGAAAACGCAAGAACACACGATAATTTCTGTACGTTTACCGAACGGTGAACGTTGGAAAACGTGCGTTTTCTTGAATTCCCTAGAAATCGCCGTCTCGGAAAATAAAAGAAAACAGGAGAAAACTTCTGTGAACGCGAGAATACACTATGCTTTCCTTACGTTAACGGTGAACGCCATCTTTTTTGCCGTGGAAAGCGCGTTTTACCGCCAATATTTAATTTTCGATTTCATTGGCTGAACCTATGAACAAACTCGTTTCCGTAGCATTACTTCGTGTATCCGCAAGCGTTTTCACGAAAATACGCGAGCGGAAACATACGTTTCCTTCAAGGAAACCCTACGGAAACATAGAAAAGGTGGTCCGGCTCCGTCGTAACCGCAGCCACGGAAACATGAATAAACGACATGAATCCGCTACCGGAAACACATGTTACCCGTTATGTTTCCGCAACGTTGTCACGTGTTTCCATAAAATTTCAGTCTGCGGAATCTTAGCATTTCGTCCTGTGTATGTTCTTTCTCTTCCTCCATTTTCCAAAAATATAAGTTACAACAGTAGTAGCAACACTGAAGCCATTAAAGGATCTGAAATAACATTAGCCAAAAGAGAATGTTTATGTGAAGCAAAGCTCCAAGGTCAACTTAATACAACAACAACAACAATTGCATCTGAAAGTTCTTCTTTGTAAACAATAACTACTTATTTGTTGCATGTGTTATTTTTTCCAATAACACCATCAAAGCCTTTGACTGCTGCTGTTGTTGCTCCATCATCATCGTCTGAGAGGTGAGTAACTGCTGTTGGCTTTGTTGCTGTTGCTGCTGCATAACTTTCAGCATGTCCGCTTCCTACTGAGCAAAAATGTTTCCGGATATTAGGTTTCAGCTGCTCTTATCATGAAAGTAAACTATCAGGAGGATCAATAGTTTTGTAGTTTAAATTTTAGTGACGTCATGTGAAAACCGGCAATAAGTTTAAGTTCAGAGAGCGAGATAAACTGTCTCGCTTATCTCTTAATTTAAGGTAATTGGGTTTTGATGAGCCCCCCAAGTGAATGCCCTAAATTAATATTTTTTTCGACATTGTTTCCATGCGGTATGTTACAGTGCTGCCTGCTCAACCCATTTTCTAGTAGTTGAAAATCTCAAATTGTTAACTTTATCAACGGCTTTATAAATACCAAATATGACTTTAGCATGACAACAGCGATTAGCGGTAGAAAGTGAAAGCGTTTCTGATCATGATCATCAATCTAATCTTTCGGGCTACGAACAAATTGATCCCGTTTGTCATACAGTGATGATGGTAGTCATAACTTGGTTCACCAAAAACAAATGGTAGTCAGAGAAACCATTAATCAAAGACATATGCTGTGTTGAGGGAAAAAGGGCTCAATTGAGCAAAAAGTTTGTAGAGGATATATCAAAAAACATCGCTTAAATTTGTGTTTGTTGCTTCATATCATTATTGATGTCAAAAAGCTGTTAAGAACAAATCTGAATTATACCACACGTATAAAAACGTATAAAATCCTGACAAGAAACTGATTTTATGCAGCTTTTAAGTCGCGAGATAGCTGCAGCTTCTAGTTAAATTAGGTTTTGAGCCTACCGACCAACCTTTAACCTTTACTGTATGATGATCACCACCTCAAAGCGAGATGAATACACGTATATTACTTCTGTTAGGGAAGGATATCTGTATCTGTGATAAGCCTGAAGTTTGCCAAAATCATTTACCCTTGATAGTCAAGGTTGGGATCACACTTAAAAAATGACTAAAAACCTCATACTTATTGAGTTCCAGGTCCGTCCTGTATGGGTCAGACGCGAACCGGGCAGGTCATTAAGGATCCGTAAATGACAGTACGGACTGAGAAAACGCCGTTAGTAAGATCTTTATTACATCTCTAGTGTGTGTCGGGAAGGATTTCTCTTGGCAGGGAACCAAGAGAATTTCGGACGCACCTCGAAAGCCAAACGAGTCAATTAAGTCGTTTCGGCGATAGATCATGTAACATTTTTGTAATAAAACAGCTTCAAATTTTTGCGGGCATTACAGTAGAATACGGCCCGCTAAACTGAACAATCACAGCGCGCGTGGTAACGAAGAGATTTAGTGACACGTTCACCGCTGCCTTTCATGTAATTTGTTCACCTGATAGACAAACTCTATAAAGAGCAGTTGGTTGGATACAACATACCAAAGTTAGGATAAAGAAATGGCCAATAGGTTATTATTGTTATTATTATTATTGTTATTATTATTGTTATTATTATTATTATTATTATTATTATTATTATTATTATTATTATTATAGTCATTCCCAGTTCTTCCACTTTAAAAGAAGCAGGAAATGAATATAACACAAAACACACATCAGTACTTTGTTTATGGATTTAAGGTTAAATACATAAGTAAATAAATAAGCAGATAAATAAAAAAATTGATACGGAGATAATTCTATAGAAACAATGCTCGCGAGATGAAATTGCGAAAAATGGTTTGTCGACAACTTAAAGTAATTCGTATGTGAACAATGACAAAGTAATGACTCGTTTTATCCCCCCAGGTATGACACACACCATTACAGCTTAGTTAGAAAGGATTACCGGCTGGTACTTAGTTCAAGTGAATTTCGGGTGGGATGACATTCAGGTTTAAAGCAGTACTCCCCGAACTGTTGTCCCATTCACCCTGGTGATTTGGAAGAGAGCGGATTAAGAACAAAGACAGCTGTAAAAGGCAAATATCTTACCATGCGTTCACCATCATGGCAAGTATTGTACAGCAAAATGTTTTATTTTGTTGTTCTCCTTCGCTTATTCTTAATTGGTAACTCATCCAGACTCGCCTTCAATTCACTTGGAGAGCTTGATAACTGTGCATGTGTCTCAGAGGTGTTAAAAATTCAAAATATATATTTTTTTTTATGTTCGTGCAACTAAGGTAGGAGATAATTAATGTAAACTCAAATTTGTGTTCGACCAATATTGAAGCGTTAGAACAATGTTCATAACAACTTATAGGAAGATCAAGACGTTTTGACAGACGAATTATTTGTTAACTACATACTATAAACAACATAACAAACACTTGTTGACAAGAGGACCTTTGCTCATCACCTATAAAAAGAGAAAGGTATCTTCTGAATAAAGGGGGTAAGTTTCTAAAGAAACTGTGGTGCTGTGTCGGTGGGAGTATTACAAGATAATTAGGTTTTATCAACTGGGTTGATAATGTGAATTGTCCACCGTAAAGAGATTCGGAAGCTGACGTTTCAAGCGTTAGCCCTTCGTCGGAGCGAATCAAAGAATTGTGGGTTGTGCGTGGTTTATATACAGAAATATGGAGCTACGCTATTGGTTGGTGCCTGGCAACGTGAAAAACAACAGAATGAATTAGTTGAATGAAACGCGTTCGTTGATACTGTGAGGATTAAGAGTGCCGATTTGAAAAATAAATCTTTGTTCAAGAGTTTTGCGGCTTTCTGTGCTTCCTTGATGTAGGGAGAGGCCGCAGACTGCCATATGTTGTTAAGAATGATTCGGCAGATTAAAGTGTCTAGCAACCGGTTTAGAAGCGTCTTTATCGTCTTTCTCTACGTCGCGAAGGTGTTCTCGGAAACGGTCGCCTAGTCGTCTACCTGTTTCGCCAATATATAAGTTGCAAAGTGTGTAAGTTATACAGTAGATGATTAGCAGTGATTTTTTCAATCAATACAACGGCCCTAAACCTGAGCTCTACCGTCGCTACATTGACGATTGTGTCGGCGCCACTTCCTCTACATGAGAGGAACTCAATCAAGTATTTAATAGATCGTTTTCACCGTCACGCAATAAAAAAATAAATCGAAAACTATCCAGTGGAAAAAGCTAAGAAATTGTGATGTTATAGAAGATAAAAAAATAAGACACTTCCCCAAGTTTTAGGTCTCTGCGTTTCCCCAAACTTCAGATATTCGTCGAAATGTTTCGCAGAAATTTACAGAGCCCAGTATGAAAACGCCATGTTGGTGTACCTCCATGGTACACCAATATGGCGGCCGGAAAATAGTGTAAACATCTGGAACTTGCTTTGGCTTTCTAGGCGACTGATTATCAGTACTGAAAAAACAAGTATTTACATAAGCACTTTTCCTAATGCTCTAGCTTCTAACAGGGCTCAAAATCATGAGATAAGTATATATTTTTCAACAAATTTGATCGTAGCCTTGTGTCACGCACCTCCATAACTCGGAAATTCAAAATGCTCTGGTTTCCAAACGAAGCACGCTATTGAGCTTCAAAGTTGTAAACATATATAAATATGTCACCTCTTATACCTGATGAGGATGAAAACTTTGGTGGATCTTTAGTTTTAGATTTTAGAAAGTGATGACGTCACGTGAAAACGATCTATTGGCAAACGAGACGACAGTTGTCAATTACAAACTGAAGTTACTCTGAGTTTTGAGTATCGAGTTGCTTTCCAGGAGAGGAACGATGCCTTCAAAGTTCGCTTTCTAGTTAAATTCTTAACTAAGGATTTACACGCTTCTACTTCAAAAGAATTCGACCGCATTGTGGCTCACAAAAAACGTGCACCGTTTCAAATGAAAATTAAAAAACAAGGAGCTCAAAGCTTGCAGATGAAAATGCGAAATGCTGAGTGGAAGTTAAAAGGAATTTAAAGTTGCTCACGGCTTGCAGCCGCTTGCAGCCGCTTGCAGCAAGATTACCCGAACTAGCGTCAAAGTTGGAAAAACTAGACTGCTTCCACTTGTTCTACTCCGACTAAAGGGGAATATCAGAGCAAGTTTTTAACTAATCAATCGTGGAGTGAGCGATGATACGAAATTGTTAAGGTTCACATCACTGAGATAACCGGAGATCGCTAGTAAGCAAACGAGCATTACTACACAGCATTTAAGTGTTGTTTAAGTATTTTTATAACAATAAGGCTGAATTGGTGATTTCTGTCGTTGTTTTGATTGTTAATCTTATTTTCTGCCTTTGTAACAAATGAGAATTTGCTTATTTCGCTGGGTGTTTTGTCGCAATTGATAAAAACTTGTTATTTTAGTGCAGTTTTAGCACTGCTGTTGTTAACAACGGTCTCCGTGAAGCAAGATTTACTGCAGACAAAAAACTCGTGTCCATTGCCTTTGTCTGAGCCACAGGGGATGATTTGGGTCAAATGTGTCAAACTTCCGAATCAAATATTTGAAACCCAGCTTACCGTGCGGAGTTTAGACAGTGAACGAAGATTGAATATCAATTAACAAATAAAAAAGCCTAAGCCGTGGATTACACAGTGAAAACTTATCTTTTCGATAAGTAACAACCATATTCTTTTTTTCTTTCATCATTGTAATTGTATTGTAATTTTGATCAACTGTATAGAAATCTTGTAAATAGTCATCAATTTTTTCTTTCATTATTTTTACTTAGTATTGTAAGAGCGCCGAGGCGTAGCGAGGCGCTCCAAAAACTGTAATTATTATTATTATTATTATAAAATACGACGGATTTGAAAACTCGAGGGGAATGTAGAAAACACGAGCCGCAGGTGAGTGTTTTCTACATTTCTCGAGTATTCTCAAATGTCCCGAGCTTTTTATCACGGTGTAATACACGGACTAGGCTTCTTCATTTGCTTTATGATATAGATTTTACGCGCGCAAAACAATAAAACACGCTTTTTCTATGTTTTATACTCTGATAAAACGTGGGTTTTTGACCAATCAGAGCTCGCGCAGGTTCCTATCTATGTTATAATCTCTGATAAAGCACGCTGTTTTAGCCAATCAGAGCTCACTTTATCTGGAAGGTTTAATATAATTTATAATAAAGACGTTTGATGCCAGTTATCAACGCCATTCGTACAAATCAATGATCACCATTAGAACAAGGCCTTAATTGATTTAGATATCTCATCCTGGGTGTGTCATCAACGTCAATCATATCATATTTGTATCGGATATAAACTTGGAAAACAATAGATGTCCAAGATTAACAAAAAGATCGATGATATTGATACAGATTTCTGCTTAACCTTTTTTAAAAATTTCTCTTAACAACAAACGCCGCTACATAATATTTTAACAAAGTGGTTAGTTATTAAAAGCAGTTTTCCACACATAAAGAAGGAAAGTAAGACCTGTAGACGTACGATCGATACTCAACTGAGCAACAAAACGTCTACAAAACATTTTTATGACCCTTCCAGCAGAATCCTTAAAAATTGTCAACGAAGAGCTGTAGCGGCATATTGTTTAGTTCATCACGTACAAGATGGTCATTCATTTTGTTCGAATAAAGCCATTCTGATTCATTTAATAAGAAGGGTAGAATATACGTAACTGCACATTAGCATCTTAACTTCTCTTCCAGGAGGGCAACCATGCGTGCCGCCTCATGAAAAAAATATATAACCCACGAGGTTAAGTTACTTAACAACTAACTCCTATATAAATCATAGCCAGAAATTCCGAGCCGTAACCCCCCGCGAAGCGTGACGAAACACTGCCATGTGCTCTCTTCTTATTTATAGGAAAATGTATGGAAATTATCGTTCAGTTGACCGCTGAAGAGATTAAGGTGGTTGAATTTCACAGTCCCAATCCAAAGTTCTTTCGTTGTGGCAATACCTTTAATTTGGAAGTGGTTTCGTTGTTGAACATAATATAATTCTTGCGGTTTTTGCTTTTGAAGAATCGCATAAAACTTACAAGAATACGCCATACTAACCTTTTAATTTCATGCAAACCATTGACTCTTTTTTTAAAAGTTTCTTCAACTTGCTAATGAGTGGAATCAGCATCCCAATGTGGAACTTTAAGACCACATGAAGTGCTTTCAATTTCCATATTATTAGGCTCTCTTCGACTTGGATATCTTGCGGTTTTTTCATTTAAAGATGCTTGAATTTCCCGAAAATTGTTCATCTTTGTGTGCACGGCTTTCATAATCGCTCGCACCGAACACTCACTCTACGCGAACTGTTTCCTCCGCCACAAGTGTACTTTTCATAACTAAACTCAACCGCCATAAGCTATCCTCCAGGCTTCTTTTGGCAATTTTTTGAAGGAGATTGAGCCTGGGACTTGGATTCCCTTGAGGGTTTTCGTTGCGTGACATAACAGTCACCGATCGAAACTGATTCTCGATCTGATTTACGGCAACTCAAAAGCGCTTGAAAAGGCCTCTCGTCGTACGAAAGTGAAAGAGAAAAAAGAGGAGAGTATCGGTAAAGTTTTTAAAAAGTTTGTTTTAGTGAAATTATCTTAAACATAAAGTAATAATTTCGAAATAATCTCTATGTTCTGGGCTCAAAGTTTGCTTGCCGGCAACGGCGCTGGCGTGACTTGTTTACGAGAAAGCCGTACGCCAATCACAACATTGAATGTGGCGACCTATGTAACGCCATTCATGGTTCGGAATTTCTGGCTATGTAAATAGTAAACGTGTGATTGTTAACAAACAGTTCACTGATCAACAGATAAACAGAGAACTGATCTAATCAGCCAAATGCACTTAGCCAAAGTGGGCGTGACTTTTTGATGATATATGTGACTACTAAATTGTGACGGTAGGTTTGAATTTGTTGAACGTGCAGCGCCAAGTTCATCAAATTAATCAGTTTCATTTCAGACGAAGCCTGGTTCCTCTCTGATTTCCCCAACAAACAGTGAAAGATATTTAGTATATTTCACTTGTGTTTTCATCTAACGTGGTGTCTTGAATTTTAAGAGTCACTGACTGGAAATATTGAGAATGGCTGGCCAGGTTCCAGAAATCAAAAACCCTGAAACATTGTCTAAAGAACGCTTTTCGGGAACTAATTTCGAAAATATCTTTTCGATTTTGTAACAATTTTAAAGTCTGAAAATTTCGCAAAAAACGAAGATACAGCTTTTAGCCTCATTAGATAGGCACAAAATATCTGGAAAATTGGAAAAGTTGTCAGTATTGGCATTGAAAAAATTAAAAAAAAAATAGAACGCTGCATCAACTTAGCATAAGAGCTTTCCTTTTATTCTATGTAGTAAAAAGAACAATATCATACTTCCAGGTGTAGTGTTAGATCCCAAGCTAAATTTCTCTGAGCATATAATCTCGATCTGTAAAAAGGCCAGCCAGAGAATTGGCGTTCTAATGAGACTACGTAATTTAATTCCTATGAAAGCTAAGTTAATATTATTCAAAAGTACGATATTACCATTCCTCGCGTATTGTCATCTAGTGTGGCATTTTTGCAAAGCGAGCGACACTCGAAAGCTTGAAAGACTACAAGAAAGAGGACTTAGGGCGGTTTTCAAGGACAATAATTCCAGTTATGAACAATTATTAGAGAAGGCAGATCTGCCTACCTTACTAAATAGACGCTTACAGGATCTTTGCATCCTTAAGTATAAAGTAAAGCATAAACTGTGCCCTGCATACATACATATACATACATACATTACTTTCTTTACCCTCGGATTTTAGAGTAGCTTATGCAGCTAATATCTCCGAGCATTTAACCATTAGATGAGAGATAGACCACCACACCGGGAACTACGTCCCCTACTCTTTTCGAACAGTGTGTGGGTTCTTTTACGTCCCACAGATTTAATTATGAAGAGTTGTGAGACGGGGCCTACGGTTTATCGTCCTTATCCGAGAAGACTAGAAAGTCTAACCATATATAAGCAACATCTTTAAAGAACCAAACAGTAACTACAATCTGAGGCAGACAGATTTCTCTATACCCAGGTATGAAGCAGTCAACTACGGCAAGCATTCTATTAGATATCTAGGGCCTAGGCTATGGACAGAACTACCCAAGAGTATCAGGGACGTCACTACCCTAATGTCGTTCAAAGGCAAGATCCGCCAACTTAATACAAGTGAACTTTTAGATGATGGCTGCGCAGGCTGCAGCCTCTGCTCTTCTTGACTTCTATATATTTTTTATTATAATCCCGTAATTAGATAACTATGTTTTTACTTTATTAGATAACTGTATATTTTTACTACAAATCCCGTAATTAGATAACTGTATATATTTACCTATCACTTATATAGCATTTAGTTTGTTAATTTTTTTCCTAATTGGTGTCCCCAAATTAGTAAGGGATTCTTTTTCCCTAGCTAGATGGCTTTGACACTTTAATAAAGTTTCTATCTATTCTGTCTATCTATCTATTTGTCGATTTTCCAATGATTTTGAAGGGTTCCGTTGACTGTCTTTTCAAACCCCTATGAAAACCGCAAACATTGCATAGTTTTACGCGCTTAGAACACACCTTGCTATTTCAGATATGGAGCTAAAATAAGTACTGTGAAAAAGTGTGTCCTTTCTACCCATAATAATATATTTGGGTAATCTAGGTTCACCCAGGTAAAATGCCAAAGTTCGCGACGTCAGTCTCTTCTCAAATTTGCATAATGCGGTATGTTCAAAGAGCTGTATTGTTGAGCACCCTAGTTTGTTTTTGTTCCATTTGTGGGCCAAACTTTATGGGAAAGATACAAAACGAGAGTTGATCCATGTCTTTACTCCAACATGGTCTTGTTATTTCACGCAAGGTACATAAAACTCTAGAAAAAGCCCAAAATACAAGTTAAACGTTGCATTGACTAAACACGCTACAGGCGTATAATAACGGAAATGGTGGTATTTCTAAGAATTTAAAGTCTGAGAATTTCGCAAATCACGAAGATACAGCTTTTTGCCTCGTTAAATATGCACAAAATATCTGGAAAATTGACAAAGTTGTCAGCATTCGCATTAAAAAAAAATGAAAAAAAAAAAAAATAGAACACCGCATCAACTTAGCATAAGAGCTTTCCTTTTATTCTATGTAGCAAAGGAATTTGTCAATTTTCCAGTCATTTTGAAGGGTTTTGTTGACTGTCTTTTCAAACCCCTATGAAAACCGCAAACATTGCATAGTTTTACGCGCTTAGAACACACCTTGCTATTTCAGATATGGAGCTAAAATAAGTACTGTGAAAAAGGGTGTCCTTTCTACCCATAATAATATATTTGGGTAATCTAGGTTCACCCAGGTAAAATGCCAAAGTTCGCGACGTCAGTCTCTTCTCAAATTTGCATAATGCGGTATGTTCAAAGAGCTGTATTGTTGAGCACCCTAGTTTGTTTTTGTTCCATTTGTGGGCCAAACTTTATGGGAAGATACAAAACGAGAGTTGATCCATGTCTTTACTCCAACATGGTCTTGTTATTTCACGCAAGGTACATAAAACTCTAGAAAAAGCCCAAAATACAAGTTGACTAACCCTAACCCTAATACAAGTTGGTCTTTTAAAGAAAATTTTAGCAGGTGTCTCGAATTTGATCTTGATGGAAAATCAGTGAATGACCCGAAAAGGTTTTATTAACGTTATCAAGCTTGAGCAATCAAACAGATTTTCTTTAAAAACAGAGTAAGACTGTTTGCTGTCTATCCCGCGATGTGACCTCAATTGGAATTCGGCCAGGTCGAAACGTCGTCTTTTTGCCGTGCAGAACTCAATAAAATTTGCAATGTAAAATGCGTCATTTTTTCGTTCTCGTTTTTTCACCACACGATATTTAGGGCAGAAATGATCTCTTTTAATTAAGGGCGGAAATGGTTAAAAGAATCTGCTTCCACATCAACAAGTTTGTAAAAGAAACATTTTCCCTCCACAGCCCTTATAACCAAAACGCCTTTTCTCTGGGTCTTTTAATGTATTAAAAGTTTCTGGTATTTGTGATTGCCTGGTATGCCGCACTTTTTCCTTGGAACATCACCACCAACAAAGTAATAGCAATCGTGGTGTGATCTGATTTGGAGTAAAATCTGAACGAGACACGCAATTTGATATGGGTGATACAAAATATACCAGCAGTAGCCACAAGTCATACACTGGCATGGAACCTTTGCTCAAGGTGTTCCTTATTTAGTGAAAAAGATGTGCCATTGCTTTCAAATGGAAAAGATAAGAGTAATATATGATTTTGTGGAGACAGAGAAAAATATGTCGGCTTTCACCATTGAGCGACAAAATTGTAAATCAAGTCA
>OZ026607.1:13846140-13958640 GCA_964020085.1 Micromussa lordhowensis
TGAGTTTGTATTAATTTCCATTATTTCTACTTTTTTTTTTTCTTGAAAGTGTGCCAGACGTCGGCGGAATCGGTGAGGTAAATGAGACTCGCCTGTATTCCCCTCGCATCGACTTTCTCTTATTAGGAGCAAAAAACTGTATATTGTAATACGTGAGGAATTGAATCTTGTACAACTCTTCCGAACAGGATCTATTTACGGCGTACGTGATCAAGATTCTGTGTTTTAGTCAAGCGACAGTGACGCCCTCTTTTTATATAGCTGTGTACATGTAGTCAAAACAGTTCAAGGTTACGCGACAGCTGATTAAATTTCCGTTTAGTTATTAAAGTTTATGCCATCAAATGATGACCCATGGTGAATATTGTTAAGGATATCACGTGTTAATTACCTTAAGTTAATTAAATAATTACGCGGAATGAAAGGGGAATAAACAGGCTGTTTTACCATGATTGTAGATGCTGAATTTCCATTCCATCGGTTTGTTTTTTTAGGGGAGGGGGGAAAGGCATCGTAATCATTAATTACACCTGACTGAGCACTAAAGAAACAAGCATAATTAAGGAAACCATCGAAAAAGAACCCTCTCGATAAATAAAGAAAATCCATTCAGAAATGGAAGTTTCTTGTCGGATGTTGAGGTTGCCTTTTACTATGAGTTCAAAGGGACCTAGATTTTAATGGAGCCATTTATCCAACCACATAAACAAATCTATGACTGTGAGATATGTTGCGCGCGAAACGTGTAACATAAATAGCCTGGACTTAATCTGTGTTTTTTATAAGCGAAGACAAAGCAGGTCAGTTTCACTTTAATATGCCTAATACGGCAAGGCAACGAATCGGATCGGCTCTACGGTATTTCTTTAAGGTATTTCTTTGCTGTCTTGCTGCCTTTGCTGTGAGTGATCTACACCTGAATGTCGGGTACAATGATAATATTTTTCTGCTATGAACGCGAGGAGTGTATTCATAAACAGCCTTCATATACACTGATATACATGAGCAGCCCATCATATTTTGCCGCCCTCCTTCAAACTCTGTAATATTATTATTCCAAGCTGCACGTTGTGGGTTTTCTCTAACATTTTGAGCTACCGAGGCCATCAAATTGCGAAATAAATCTCTGAGTATCGTGCTGAAGAGCTCAAAAGCACCGTTGTTCCATACGTCGCTCTCAAAGAAGTAGCGCATGGAATGGTTTGTCTGTCTGAGTCAGCCCGGGGTTAAATTTTCATGACGTCATTAGTGCGCCACGTTATTCGCCAGGCAATGCTCTCCCTCCTTGATCCGCGTCGGCGCGCCTAAATCCTGAGGTGATAAGAGCATCTTTCTTTTGTGTTGGTAAGTCATTATCCAAAATTGCATTTTCAGTTGACCTTTATTTTCATAGAATTTAGTAAAATCGGATTCTCAAGAGTTAGTGCAGTGTACATGCGTGGGTCGGGTTTTGCCAAATAAGGCAGAATTTAATAAAAAAATCACAATATTGAAAGCTAAGGCAGAATTTAATAAAAAAAAAACACAATATTGAAAGCTATGTAACATGTATCATCCTGCGGAGTTCGAAACAAAGCAATCACACTACTTTAATCCACCACAAACATCCGAAGAACGCATCTTTCAAAGTAGGTCGTAACAACTGATCTCTGGCTTGTCATTATCAAGTTGCTTTTTCTGCTTTCAATTTAGCCATTTTTGCCATGTTTTAATCGGGGAAGCAAAAAAATCTTAAAAAAATTACGTGTGCAGCCAAATTATTCATGCACCCATTCAAATTGTTAAGCACTCTCTGTTCTTTTTACTAACATATTTGCTTTTTCAATGTATATACGTCTTTTACTTTTTTGTGGATAAATTTCTTAAGAGATGTGTTTATATCACCTCTTGAAAAATGATGTGAAAGCTGTCAAATCGTCATCGTCGCTGTTCGCCTAAAGGAAAAAAAAAAAAAAAAAAGATCGAACTCATGATATTAATTTTGTTCATATACAGTTTCACTAGACCTACATGTACCCGCCTCCAGGCGATATTTCGAAATAGCTGCTTTTGATCACGGGCCAACAACATTCAACATTGTAGAAATACTTAAGATCATGCAAGGGAGAATGAAATCATATGTTTTTCCCTAGTCCACTCAATAAACGAGCTTATGTTCACCAGTTATGTGGAGAGGAACAGTTAGTCGAGGAAACGACCATGTTTTTGAATTCATATTTTAACTCTTTCTCAACCGAGACGTTGACGGAATTTAATTAAAATATCTACTTTTCCTCAGGTTATAAAACTTGATATGATTAATTCTTTAATTCGATACCCAAGGACATTTCCATGTAAACAACTAAACAGCATTGCTTGGCATAATAGATATCAAAATATCGTTCTTTATTAAAAATGGTTGTTATTTAATTGTTACATAGTGTACCTGGTTTACAATTGGCTCAAGTAGATTTAGGGTGTGACATTCAGGTTTAAAAGCAGCATCCCTCGCGCTGAAGTCCCATTCACCCTGGTGATTTGGAAGGGAGTAGATCGGGAACAATCAGAGCAGTATAAGAGCTAACGTCTATCATCATGGTAAGTATTGTACAGTAGAAAAGGTTTTGCTTTAGATTCACAAATTCACACACTTAAGATTTACTTAACTTTAATTTCGCAGAGTGTAATTAAATCAGAAATGAATATCAAGTTGCGTTTAGAAGGTGCTGTAAACGGGCACCCGTTCGTGATTGAAGGAGAAGGAGATGGCCAGCCCTACGAGTGAGTAAAAGGTTTAAACTGTTTAACCACTGCCGATTCAGTTTCACGGTTGCATTGCTTCGAACAGTGCTTAGTAAAATAAAATCATAGCGAGATCAATGTTGGTCAATATTAACGCTTTTTAACATCTGTTAAACATGTCAATTCGTAGGCCCTGGGTATTTTCCATTTATATCCGAGCAAAGCAAAACTTACCTGAAACCAAACGTTCTCACTCAGTTCAGCGGGGGTTATATTAGATTAAAGAAAACACACCCTTCACTCGAGTTTTTCCTTGTTTCTTCAGTACATTCTTTAATTTTTACTTAAACTATCCTTTCTTTGCCAGTTATAAATTTTGTATCCTGCTGAAATAAAAAGTCGTTTTGATGTCATTTTTCTCAAAAGTAGCACTGAAAAAGTGACACCCTTTAAAAGACCGAGCAACCCCTTAACTCGATCAGACGGAGGACTTACTGTACTGTTTCCTGGTGTGAAAGAATGACACCAAGTATATAGTTACCATGCAGGCAAGCAACAACTCTACGGTTTTGAATGTTTGAGATCAGACTCTTAATGTTGAAAGCAAATATTTACTTGCTTAATCGGGGCAAAATTCGATAGCAGAATTCTATCAAGTTAAAGTAGTTTTATTTAGAAATTCCAAGCTGTTCTCCCTGTATATTAAGACAAGTAGATTTCTGCCATGCTTACTTCAAATTCTCAGCACTTTGTGACGGAGAAACAAAGTTTTGCATTGCATACACCTTTTTGTTGTTTTGTTTGCGTTTTAGGGGAACGCAGGATATGAAACTCACAGTCAAAGAAGGCGGACCTCTTCCTTTCTCCTACGATATCTTGACAACAGTATTCCATTACGGCAACAGGGTATACACCAAATACCCAGATGATATCGTAGACTATTTCAAGCTGTCGTTTCCTGAGGGGTATTCCTGGGAAAGAAGCATGGTTTACGAAGACGGGGGCGTTTGCATCGCCACTAGCGACATAAAGTAAGTGAGATGCAAAGCTGATGTCTCCCAGGAAAAAAATGTAACCCTGTGATTGATAAACTCTGTTTAGTCCCAATCATATCACTTTGATTTGCCAACCTCTTAATCTTCGATTAACATTTTGTTGGAGGTTACGACAAAGGGTATTTACATCGCCACAGAAGACATAACGTTAGTAACATGTTGTGCTAATGACTCCTCGGGAAAAACGTACTTCTAATCAGATCATTATGATCAGTTTGTGCCTCTTTTAGCTATTCATTATCATTTTGCTTAAGTTCATTCATAGATCTACTGATACAGTTTTAACTTTCCAATTCTTTTGTTGTTGTTGTTTCTTCTAAATGGAAAGTGTTATTATGAATACTTTAAATTAGTTCAACGATCTTTTTCAAAGTGGTTCGCTCAGTCAGACCACAAACAAGGAAATAAAACGCCGCCGCAATGTAAGCAAGACACCAAATTTTACGACCTGGACGCCTTTGAAAGACGCGTTGTTCGGATGTTTGCGGTGGATTAAAATCGTCTTTAGTGTGATTGCTTTGTTTCGAACTCTCCAGGGTAGTCGCCTCTAAAGACCATGACACATGTGATATAGCTGTCAATATTGTGACTTTTAATTAAATTCTGTCTTAGTTGACAAAACCCGACACACACATGCGCACTGCACAGATTCTTGAGAATCCGATTTTACTAAATTCTATGAAAATAAAGGTCAACTGACCAACACAAAAGAAAAAAGGTTCCCAACAACTAAGGATTTGGGCCGACACGTACCTGACATCCCTGAAGGAGAGGATAGCCTGACAAATTAGCCAAGGTTTATGCTAAATTCTATGAAAATAAAGGTCAACTGAAAACGCAAGTTCGGACAATGACTGACCAACACAAAAGAAAAAGGTTCTCATCACCTCAGAATTTGGGCGCGTCGCCTGAAATCCCTGACAGAGAGAATAGCCTGACAAATTGGCCTAGTTTTATACTTAATTCTATGAAAATACAGGTCTACTGAAAATGCAGTTTTGGACAACGACTGACCAACACGAAAGAAAAAGGGTCTCTTCGCCTCAGGATTTAGGCTCGCCACCAGAACTCCCTGAGCTAGGATAGCCTAACAGATTGGCCTAGGTTGACTTGATATTAAACTAATACAAATATGGAAGCATTTAATGACATCAATGTTGATAATAATCATAGCCTGTGGAATACCCCTAAAAAGGTACATACACCTTAAGGCGGGGGTAAACATGAATAGGCGTAAAATTTGAAGTGATATTGAAAAGGAAATTGTTAAGATTAAGATGGGTTGAAAACACTACCAAACAATAGATCCCCGCAAAAGAGAGCCGCAGGTTGCTAGGGGACTGTTTGGTATTCGTCTACAAATTCTTCACTTCAAATTTCAATTTTCCAAATCCATCAAATCTTCAACATTCCATATTTCCCTCAATTTAACCTATCCTTTGAGAAAAAAATCTCTTTCCCAAAATGCCCAAAAATCACAGTGGTTAATGAGATGAGCAGAGAGATTTAGTGTCGCTTGAAAAGTGACCGAGATATTGGCAGAAAGGCCGTGTTTAGCAACCTCAAACAGCCTTCGCGTTTACCCCTGCGTTAATCCAAATACTTCCTATATCTAAGATAACTGAAAGAATTGACACAAAAAAAAAACATGGACCAATAAAGAAATAAAGAATAGATAAATCCCCTATCTGAATTAAAATAAGTGTAACAACAATAGCCAGGTGCCCCCGTTCTCACCCCTCCCCCTCCCCAACTGGCATTAATAAATAGATCAAATCAAATTGGATAGAAAACAAAAGTTTGAAAAAATCGTGGTTGTTCGACTTACCCACTTTTTCGTTTTTTGGAGACGATGAAGATGACAAATGCGGACTCAAAGTTGACGAAGTACTCGTGCTGGTATGAGTGGAACAGTTCCATCGGCTTTTGGCGTGCTTTCCGAAGAGTGAGTTGAGAGAAGATCTGCTTGGAAGGTTCAGGCTTCGAATCAGCCGGGGCTAGATCATCCCTGGCATATATGGATCTGTCGCTACTTCTCAGAGTAGACTCAGTCAAGAAGAGAGCTCGACATTCGCAATCGTCGGTTCAAGACAACCTTTAGTCACTAATTATAGCTCAAAATAGTCTGATCAAATTTAGTGTTAGCTAGAAATTAACTCGAGATATCTGCTAAGTTTCACCAGCGGTACATTTCTACAATGACAAAGGCAGTTTTCCCTTGTCCATAAGGTGTCCGAAAGAATGTGTAAATCTAATTATGCAACTAACGCTTGCTCGTAACTGGAGACAAATCTACGGTCGTTTCCGTAGTAACAAGAGCCCCCGGTGCGTGCATTAAAATGGAGCCTCTAGTTTGAAAACGCTTATAGTATTACTGTCCTTCTGGTATAACGCTCTTATATACTAATGTAGAAGTCTCTATTAAATTATTTTGCCAACCATGTTAAATAACGTTGCTTCTTCCCCCTTTGCTTTGCAACACTCACTATGTCTCACTTCTCATTCATCAGACTGCTGGAAGACGAAGACAACTGTTTTTACCACAAAATTCGATTTGATGGTGTGAACTTCCCTACCAATAGTCCAGTAATGAAGACCACGCAGATGTGGGAGCCATCAACTGAAAAAATGTTTGTGCGTGATGGAGTGCTGAAGGGTAATGTTACCATGGCTCTGTTGCTTAAAGGAGGTGGCCATTACCGATGTGGTTTCAAAACTACTTACAAGTAAGTTTACTGTGCGTTGAAGTGATTCGGTGACTTGGAACGAGGAGTAAACGAAAACAGAAGTTGCTCAAAAAACAATTATGCTTAAGTGGGCCCTGTTAGAACGTAGCTCCGACTGCTCCTTTATGACTGAACACGAACAAAACCAGTATGTACATGTATCTCAAGGCAAGGCTCAATTATTTACACAGCCATGAACATTACCTCTGGGGAAATTTGACAATTTCTGTTTAGTCAGCTTCGAAAGAAGGTCACGATCAAGCGGTATCGCATTGTTATATTCTGATGCACCCAGCCCAGTGTCACTGATCCGAGCTCATTTGCTCCTTTTCAGAGCTAAGAAGGATGTCCCGTTGCCAGACTATCACTTTGTGGACCACCGAATCGAAATTACAAGCCACAACAAAGATTACAACATCGTTGATCTGTATGAGCATGCCGTGGCGCATTCTGGGCTGCCGACTAAGGCAGGCTACTTAAAGGCTTAACGGTTAAAAAGCCAATACGACAACAATGAGAAAAAAGAGTGATTGTTTTTGTAGATCTTTTTCTCTTTTTTTTTCCTGTACTTTTTCCCTATAGAAAGAAATTAACTCGCAAATTGATTTGACATGTTAGTTCCAGAATTTGCTCTTTGAGCTCCCTTATAGACAAATAGAGGTAAAATAAAACTGTAGTAAGAATAAGAATAAGAGTAAGAATAAACTTGATGTCGAAGCCAGATTTTGTAGAGAACGCTTACCATAAAGAGCTAGCTTTTAGAGGATTGAGGTCTGTGGAAATTGATTTTTTCACCCCCCCCCCCCCCCCCATATCTCTTCTACCACCTGTTTTTTCTTTCTGATTATTTTGGTTGTAACGGTAAGCTGCGATAATAAGTTTTTTTCCCTGGGAAAGCTCTTATGTAAAGACCTGGAGAAATTCTATTGCTGTGGGGATCAGTATCGGAATCAGTTACAGGGAAATTTCTTTAGAGAGGCCAACAGCACTCAGAACTTAGGTCCAACAAAAAACGTTTTAATCCAAGAGCACAAAAAGGACGTAACCGGTATATAACCCAATACGTTACAGTGGTATCCGACGTCCCACCACCCGGGACGTTACAAAACAACAACAACAACAACAACAACTTTATTAAACCAAATATAGTAGTTAGTGGATGGCCTACCCCGCAAATAGCTAGAAACAGCTAATCGAGGCGGGGTAAGCCAAATACAAGAACACACCTATTGAAAGACAAATTTACACAAGAGCAATTAGTTTAACAAATTAAAGGTACAAATTGCAAAAGGACTGATTATTGACAAATATCTATTGACTAATAATTAAAGACCAGCAAATCTACTCGCAACTATATTTTGCATACTAATTAGAAAGAAACACAGTGTACAAGGAACTTGGTTATTTACCAAAAAATAGACAATATATATTATTAGTCAACTTCTCCAATTTTCTTAATTATCACAGGGATCTGAATATAGTCATCTTCGTTTTGCAAAATATTTAATAGCGGCAATGTTTTTTTTTTTGCAAAACCCTCATATGGCATGGTATCTCATTCCATAGTCTTACCCCGAGTCGAGAGAAAGAACGCCTTTGCATTTCCAGTCTACAGTTTTGAACGTAAATGTTCCCAGAGGTGGATGATCGTGTATTATACGAATGAATGCTGGATGTTTCCTTAAATAAATTCAACGTGTTGATTGGTGCATTGTTACTATTGATGTCATTCATTAAACCGGCTACACATTGATGATATAGAAATGTTATGTGTTAGCTTCAAGAAATAAATGAATTGCATGATCACGAACATCTGCGAAAAACAACAAACGAAGAGCTCTTTTCTGGAGAATTAGAATTTTATTAAGATACGTCTTACCTGCCTGACCCCAGGCTGGAAGACCGTATGTTAAATAGGGATAGGTTAGTGATTTGTAAAGACTCAATAGTATTTTCCGAGGTACATAATGACGTAGTTTTGCTGTACGCTAGACTAGAAACAAGTGATCTAGGCGTTCGTTTAGAAATTCTAACTGCTATTGCCTGCAAATAAACTCATTGTTGTTCTACGATATCCCACCACAGGCAAGTCATTGATAAAAAAAGACATAAAAACTTACAACTTCAGGTAGTTCTCACTACAAGACGTTGCACGATAATACAGATAGACAGGTGGTTACCGTGGTTATTGAACTTTCACTTAACTCCTATAACAGTTGGGTTTTACGGTTACGAATCTTGACAAATTCACCCCTCACAAAAGTACACCAGGAAGGATTTTAAAAACGAAAATCAGTCGATCCGTCTGTGCAGTCACTCATTTACTCATATCTTCCCTTCATTAAAGTGTACTTAACCTCCCCTTATTTTTTGGGCTGTTATTCAGCTTTTTTTTTTCATTATAACACATCACCTTTAAATTACCTCATCATTAACCACAGCCTGCTTTCACAGCTTTCGAACGACGAACGATGATGCTTTGCTATGCCTCAGGGTTTTCTCAAAAATTGCCTCCGATTTGCAAAGCTTAAATCTCATACCTCCACCGTGATACAAGGTAGAGTGGATGAAGCCCCTTCCCTGCTTTTTCGGAAGGCCGTAAAGAGTCCCACAGCTTTAAATTTCTGAATTGAAGACATGATTGATCAGTTATACACACAACTTAATAACTATAGTGTAGAATATTGCATGAATATAAGAGCCAAAGTTTTTGTTATTCCTTATGCGAATTGCTATACCAATTGTTTTTGTTTCTAAATTAATTTTAGACTTTATTACAAACACCTAGGATATATTAATTGTACAGTATACTGCAAACGAAAAACGGAAAAAAAAACTACCTTTCTACATAACAAAAGATAACATCATGTATTGACAAAAAAGTTATTCCATCGTTTCCATTTGCTTAAGATTTTTTCCTGATGGAAAAAATCACATGCAAATTTGTCAATATTATAATGAAAGTTGAGGTAGTTTTTTACGCCTGCAAAATCGGGGTCACGTCCGTTCATTTTACTTTTATATTTAAAATACCTTATTGCTAAAATAATACAGTTACTTGCAATTTTACAAGGCAAACAGTTTGTGTACCCCAAGATAACAGATTTAATGGAGACCTATACTTCAATGACAGGACGAGTCGGATTGATATTAATCGAATTAATATTGATCCTAATGATTATTATAATCGATTAATGGATTATTATAATCCAGTAATAGATTATTATAATCCAGTAAAAGATGTTATAATCCAGGCCCGGGATGTTCGAAAGGTGGATAACGCTATGCACCGGACAAATCACTATCCAGTGGATAGCGTGGTTTGTTTTGTTAACACTTATCCGCTGGATAGTGATTTATCCGGCGGATAGCGTTATCCAGCCTTTAAACAACTGGGACCAGTAATAGATTATTATAACAATTACTGAGGTCTGAGCCGTGCCCAAGTCAGTTAGGATAAATATTTATCTAATCCCACCATATATAATTGTTTGAAACAGCTGAAATAGTTTTTTCGTGAACTTTACATCATATACAGTATGCTTACCATGTCAGTTCCTAGATAATATTTTTATCCACAAAAGGACAGCACCAGGAGACGGCACCAAAGAAGGCACCAAGAGACGGGAGCAATTGAGGTTCATAGTTGCCATCGTGATATGCCAGCTCCGAACCTCGAAACAGTTAGTGTCTTTGTGATTGTCGCTATTCCTATGCAGCTGGTAGTTATTCTCTTTCTTAAGGTCCCCTTTTTTGTAAGAGCCCATGCCCACGGCACGGATTCGCTGCCCCAGAGGCGCTTATTCCTTTTCATTTACTTCTAGGGTCAACATCGTGGTATCTACCAGCTTTAGAATATGCAAGTGATCGTCATGTGACTGTTGTGATAAGTTTTATGTCCCGTCAGTCCCGTGTTATGTCTGCAGTGTGTCTGTCATATAGATCTGTTACATCCGAACATTTACGGGAATTTTATCTGCATTGTAGTAGAGATTAACATTAATCCGGATGATATCATTAAGAATAATCTATTCCTTCTAATTCCAATTCCTTTCAAGGAGGCGTGGCAATTGTGATGTCACAACAAGCAGGCAGATGTCTTATGGAGTGGACCCCAGAAAGCAGCCGAATCATCAGGGCAAGCTTAAGGGTTTATCCAAAATATAGGAAGCTGACGTTGATACAAGTATAACCCTCAACCAACGATGAGAGCATGGAGAGCAAAGATGATTTCTACGAGCATCAAGAGAGTACGGTGCAGAAGTGTAACAGAAATAACACCCTGCCTATAACTGGAGACCTAAATGCGAAAGTGGCGAAGGGAACAGCAGAAGAAAGAGAGGTACTGGGACAACACAGCAAAGTAAATAGTAAAAGTCATTGGTAGCCCTACATGGTCACCTAAAGTACTGAGAATCTTTGCTCCAAGTACTAAGTTTCTCATGGCGTTCTTTTCCCCCTCGGCTGTGTACTTGTGCATGCGATGTTTTTTACACAATAACTTCAATTGCCGAGCATTATAATACTGAACGTAGCTCCCACTGCCAAGGAGATACTCAGACAAGTATTTTAAACGTTCTTTTTAATACGCCCGGATAAGGATCTTGATGCAAGCTGATGAGTTGATGGTGATAGCTTTGATTGGGTGAACAAAGAAATTTACCCCGGCCCCTCGCCCTGAGCATCCATCGTAGGCTCTTTGGTTCAGTTCGTAGATCTGAACTTGGTTTAGTTGGAGAAGGAGAGAAAGGTTTCCTGTAGTGTAATTCGTTTTTCATTGCGGGTTTACTTAATTTAGCGGCATTCCCGGTTTTATCCACTCACATCTTCAATCTTCCATTTTTTCCTCCTTACGTCTCTCTTCACTCGTGTGTAGACTTGATCCGATTTAAAATGAACTAATTTTGTCCCAGATCATTGGCGTCGGCGGAGTCCGGGAGCCCGCCATCATTTGAAAGCGTCGGGAATTACTCGACCGAACACACTATTTACTTTCACTCTTTACTTCATCTTAACATATCGAGAATAATCAGGATGTAAGAATTCAAGCTCCCCAGGCTTTCCACGTCCATGGATGCAACATCTCTATCGTCAACAACAACTACATGCGTTGAACAATAATTCTGAAATCAAATCAAGCTGATAGATTACTATTTTTCCATTGACTTTAGTGCAAAAATAGCAACTGAACCAGTTGATCGGTTGTCTTAAAGAGTACTTTAAATAGCCTCCTTTAGAGAAAAAAAAATTGTAAAGCTCCCGCACATGCGACATTCTACGGTTGCGAGGAACTTTTAAGAATAAAAAGTAGCGATATTAATACATGACGTTTCGGTGACGACATGTCACCATTATCAAATGTAAATAACTATTAGTTCAATGGCGTTATATAAAGGAAAGGAGGTGTGAAAATACATTAGAATAAAGTGGAGGCGGAGATAAACAAAAGAATCAACATAATTAAGTAAAACGTTTCGCTGGTATGGAGTCTTTTTGAGTGTTCAGAGTTGGTTTCTTTTTCCTTATTAATAGCATCTCAATAACATGTGACATGTCGTCGCCGAAACGTCATGTATTAATATCGCTACTTTTTATTCTTAAATGTTTCTCTAAAACTTGCGAGGAACTGCAAATTTGATCACGTGTTTTAAGAATTGTAAGTGAGTGCGCCTGCCCGTATTTGTACTGTTTTGGCGGCAAATAAGAATTAAAGTCCAGCTTTAAGCTTGCCTCGATAGTTTTTTGACCAACTAGTTGGATTTTACTAAAACAATTATTCCTCTCGCCTCATGGCCTCTGAGTCAATAGCCCATCCGGCCTTCGGCCTCATGGGCTATTGACTCAGAGCCCTTTCGGGCTCGAGGAATAATTGTTAAATAGATGCATGTAGATACAGTTGTGGAAGTGCGTATATAGTAAAAAAGCATTAGATTTCTAGCTTCCAAAGGCTTTATTCTGTGTGTTTGAAATGCCCTTAGCTGCTTCCCAATTAGCGGATCCAGTTCTTAAGCTGTGCGTCTTATACTGGGAAACATTCAAATTGCGAAATTAAAGTTTTTCTGTTAAAGCAGCCACAAAGCAAGATCAAGATATTGGGGAGGCATCTGGCAAGCAGAAAAGAGGACCGGGAGACTGTCCCTTTAATCTGGGCAAACAGGCCTCTCTCGGTGTATATCTACTGTGTCACTAAGCTTGTAATTCCTGAGTGTTAGCTTAATCGCACTGACCGTACCCTTTCTGGTTTTCAAAAAAATACTATTTGACTGATAGCCATGATATTTTGACGGGGTTAATTAGCTCGTGATGTAATTTCACCAACTCTTATAGCAGCAAAGAAAGCTATGCCATAGCATACATTGCTTAAATAAATTCCCAACTATATGATGATGATTTTTTTTGCGTTCACATGCTAATACTATATCTTCAAGTATTGGCAATGTGACGGGCAACCGAGAATCTACGGGATGTTATATTTACTGTAGCCCCACAGCGCGACCTGAATCATTTCGGACTTAGTTGGGTCAGACAAAGAGGCTAATGGTTTAGGATAACCGAGTAATGATATGTACCTTGCAACTGTGGAGGCTGCATATTTTTGCTCAGGTAGAAAAGCGATGAACGGGGCCAACGTATTAATCGGGGGTTTTGGTTATCCCTTTTATAATGTTTACGAATCTGCCATGGACGACGCACTACCACTTTCAACGCAGTGGCACTCAAACTTGCTTCCCATAACTGGGCTTGTCTATTACCCAGTTCTCGGGGTTGGTGTTGGATCCATACCCCTAGACAACGTTTGGAATTTGTTGACCTGGAATCAAGACAAACTATCAGCTAGCCCGTTCTTTACTTCTTAAATATGGCGTGCCCTAAAGAAAATATTGTTCATCAGGCAAATAAGAACAATTGTGCACAGTAACCCTAGAATCTCAGTCTCTTTCGCTGCTTGCTTATTGCTGACCAGAACTAGTCTCTCGTTATTCATTAAAAAAGGTCTTCTTCTTGTCTTTCAATCAACCACACTATGTACTGAGACTGACAGCAATTGGAATAAACTCCAGAAATATTTCCTTTTTATGCATCGAGCCATGTGCCACTTGCCCAGTGCTTGCCAAATATGATGCCATATCGGCTAGATTGTGCAGCATCTGTGTAAAACTGTAAGTTATAAAAGGTAGACCAGAATTCCTCTAAGAAAAAAATTCTCTATCTAAACTGCGTCATCAACTGTGGAATATATATCTTATTAGACGTTTTGGTGTGTAGTATCGCTGTATATTTTTACGAGTTGTGCAGTATTTTGACGAGCCCGTAGGGCGAGTCAAGATACAAACAACGAGTAAAAATATACAGCGATACTACACACCAAAACGTCTAGTAAGAGATTTATTATCCAACGATTTCTTTTCCCAAAATTCTGACTTGCCAAGGTTTTGATCTTCACGCGGCTGGGAGGAATGAGGCGAGTACAAATATCTGTTATTTGTACTCGTTTCGCGCGATATTTGTACTCTAGGAAGCAGAGTTGGATAATAATATACTTAAAAGAACTCTGGAGGAATAAAGTCTTTAACTGAACCACCAAAGGAAAATGACAGATGGTGAATCATTCTCTATTCACCTTGCACTTTTTGTGAATAACTCACAAAGGACACATTTAAGGATTATGTAACGGGGGATTTTCAAAAGGTGCAAGTATCCGACCTGCTTGTACTTCTTTAGCTAACTTGTGATCAACAATGTCTGAGTGCTCAGACGCTGAAACAAGTTTGTTGGAACACAAGCCATCGCAAGGCCCTTGAAAATGCAAACGCAAACAATGTAAAAAGCAAGCTAATAAATGCTTACGAGAAACCTCCTGTTAACCAGTTAAGTACACTTTTAGGCTCTTGGCCTTGACCGGGGTTGGGAGTGGTTCGGTTGGTAGGACTGCTGTTGAAAGGGCCATAGTTGGCACCGGAAGTTGGTTTAGTCCCTGAATTCCCTGCTGGATTGCTGACGTTTGGAAATTGAGTGGTTGTTATCTACTACCACCTAAGACTTTCCACCAAAGTCATCAACACATAGTACACGAACTACTGTATACAATTTATACTAATGGGTGCACTCATAATTCCAGTTCATGGAGTTTTTTTTGGCTTCAACCTCCTAGCCTGGTTTCGAATTCCATCTCTGATTATTTATCATGTAACTACACCGCTTTTTTTGCACGGCAAAATTGTGCGTGTTGATGCTTTCATCTTTTGTGCTTTTTTTAAACCAAAGCCATTTAAGACTTTCCAGTCATGAAATTATATTTTCTACAGTACACAACCTGCTTTACATATATATATTTTTTCTATTGAGTGCACTCTAACTTCCAGTCCATGGAGTTACATGGTGTTTTTGTTGATTGTAATCTTCGGGAGGACAGGGGGGAGGGGTGGGGGGGACTTGAGTTTCGAATTCCGTTTCCGACCGTTTTGATGTAATTTCAATAGCAAAATTTTGCGTGTTGATGCTTTGATCTTTTATCGGTTTTTAATCTGATTGATACAACTTAAGACTTTCCATTCATAAAAAAATATTGTGTACAGTACAGGAACTACTACTAATGAGTACGTGATAATTCCAGCTCATGGAATCGCATGGTGTTTCTGTTGGTTGCAAACTTCCGGTTGGAAATAAAACAAAATTTCCGTTTCTGATCTCTGAAAAATTTCTTTAGAAGAACTAATGGCATTGACATGGTATTGATGTTGCTTTGGTCGTTAATTGCTGCCTATGGAGTATTACAGGTTTTTTTTTGGTTCCAATGGCTTGGGTCTAATATCTTGTCCACGATTATCTCGAAATCAAAAACAAAAAAAGAATAGATTTTCTGTTGGTAATCAGCCCTTTGAACTAGTGCGTGCACTCTTAATTCCAGTCTATGGGGTAACTTAGTGCTTTTGTTGATCGCAATCTTCGGATGGAAAATGGAAAAAAAAAGACTTTCCAGTTCCGTTTCTGGTCATTGTCGGTGGACTTTGAATGCGATTCTTGCAAGGGAAAAGTTTTCGTGTTAACATTTTCATCGTTTATTGCCTTTTAACTAATACCACTTAAGAGTTCCAGTCATGAGATAATCTCTTGTATACTACGGTACACCGACTACTTCACGGAGTTTCTAATAATGGGTAAAGTCTTATATCCAGTCCTTGTCGTTATGTCGCCAGTGTGAACCACGCGTTAGTGATATTGGTATTGTCTCTATTTAAAGGGCACTGATCTTTTGCTACAAATGACGATTGCAGATAACAAAAATATAGTCGAGCTTGGAAACACGTACATACTTCGTGGTACCGGGAGCGGAGTAATATGCCAATTTTTTTTTTAACAATGGGCAAATGTTTTATCATCCGCTATGTTTTAGGGTTCGGGATCCCACGATATCAATTGGTTCCGCCACTATTAACCCTTGTAGAGGCTTGCAGCTCAAAACAGCATGCCTCGCCGTGATGCGTGGGATAAAAATTTTAAAAATTATGATATACAATGTGTCTTTTCAGTTCTCATTTGTTGTTCGCCACACGGTATTTAGGATCGAAAATTAATTAAGGGTGCAATGGTAAAAGGTTAAAAAAGAATCTGCCCCCCTATCAACAAGTTTGTAAAGGCAGCATTTTCCCCAGGCCGCCATTATAACACAAGCGCCTTTTCTGCTGGTTTTTAAAGGTACTAAGAACTTTTCCTATTTGTGATTTCCAGGTATGCCGCACTTTTTTCTTGGAAAACCACAACAACAGCGATCAAAGTCACAGCGATCGTAGTGTGATCTGATTTCGAGTAAATCTGAACGAGACACGAAATTTGATATGGGTGATACAAAATATACCAGTCAAGTCATACGCTGGCATGCAATCTTCGCTCAGGGTCTTCCTTGTTTAGTGAAAAAGATGTTCCATTGGTTTCCATTAGATGGAAAAGTTAAGAGTGATATAAGATTTCGTGGCGACAGAAAATTATGTCGGCTTTCACCATTTTAGCGACATGATTGCAAATCAAGTCAGTGAAGTTAACATGTTTTGTTACGACGCCGCCGAGTTGATGATGTCTGTTTGAACAGCAAAAGTATTTTGTTAGACACAGAACAAAATGAAGCTTCCACGCCGAACAAGCTAGGTCTAGCTTCACTAATCAACCCTCAAGGAATTGATTTCTTATGGTATTATGTGCCTTCCGGGAGAACTCGTCGATCAGTTCGGTAAAAGTATAACCAACAGGTTTGTATGCATATAGCGTTTGCTTTCTTTCAAATTTATAACCTTTATTCGAAGCAGCTAACAGCAGCTTATCTGTACTGTAGTCAGTTTGAAAAACCAAAAGTGTAGGGGTTCTATCACCCTCTCCTTTGTACCACCGTCAAGGTACGAGTTTGTGTGTACGACGATGCGTTAATTAAAAAATTTCTCTTAAACGAAAGAGAGTTCAACGGAACTGCTGCATATGCCAGACTAGATTTGTACAAGTGTGCCAAATTTCGGGGGTATCGTGGAAGTACACCAGACTAGCCTGCATGGTCCTCATATTAATTCTCTGTTACAACGACTAAAAACACGTATATATCATATTGTATCAAGTTTTAAGTCATCCTTTCTGAACAGGACCTATCTAAGCCTTGCGTGATCAAGATTTTGTTTTTTTTAGTCAAACGGCAGTTCTTCCACTTTTAGTATAGTTGTGTAGTCAAAACACTTCAAGGCTCCGCCTCAGCTGATTAGATTTCCGTTTAGTTATTAAAGGCATTGACATTAATTAATCGTTTGCCGCCTTAGCAAGGGAAGACGTAATAACAGAAAAAGGACGACTTTAAAGAAAACAAAAATTGCTTTAAATGGACGATGATACCGATCAGGCTGTCTAACTAACAAACATGAGATGTTTATCAGATATAGACAACATCCATTGTCAGCATCGTGGTTGTGACTATTAACATATATATAAGATATGACCGCGTATAACCTCTAAAAGCACAGCTTCTTTATTTAAAATAACCTCCCTTAGCTTGCCCTAGGGGTGTTATCTTTGCGCATTTTTTTTCCTCCCAAACATTAAAATTTCTTTCAGTACTCAATTGTGTTAGGTCGGTCTTACAATCCTGAGAATCTCATAAGTGGTATCGATTTCGCTGCGAAACTATTTTTGTTGATAATTATTGCTTGTTTTCTCATGCCCTAATCCAACGGTATTTCCTGCGGTAGGGTCTGGCGGGTAAAAATAATCATTATAATAACCACCAAATCCATCCATTCAAGGGCTAAAACACGAGCCATAGTGAACATCGTCAATTACCTTGCTAAGCAGGGAACCGATGTGGAATAATGGGGAACAAACCGACTGATTCACCATAATTGTAGAAGTTGTCTATGCTAAAGTTGGGCTAAATCGGGCCGCTAAAATACGTGAGTTACAAACCACTATCTCTTGTTATTGTGGCCTGTTTCTTGTCATTTTAATGTTTAGTCTAGGTTCAAGCCACATGGCATTTTTTTTCAACCCCTGCACGTGCTGGAGTAACAAAACGTGTATTTTAATTTCCATTCAATCGGTATTATGGGGGTGGCACCGTAATCATTAACTACACCTGACTGAGCGCTATAGAAACCACCGTAATTACGAAAACCATCGAAAAAGAACCCTCTCGATAAATTAACAAATGGAACTTTCTTATCGAGGTTGTGGTTACCTATTACCATGAGTTTAAGTTCAAAGAGCGAGATGAACCGCCTCGCGTAACTCTTAATTTAAGTTTATTTTATAATTGTTTTTCTATAAACCCCCCAAGTGGATGACCGAAATTAATTAACCTTGTCAACATTGTTTCTATGCGTCAAGTTATAATGTTGCCATCTCAGGCATAACTTATTGTTTTTGGCGTTGAGAAGTTTAATCAACGTCTTGGCACATACAAAATATGAGTTTATTCTGACCACTGCGATTAACGGTATAAAGAGTTTTTGCAATCATGATCATCAATGTAAACTTTTGAACCTCTTAAAATTGATCCTGCACGCCATGCTGAGATGATAGCAGTCATAAGTGGTAGTCTGAGACAATTAATCAGAGACATATACTGTTTCTAGGTGAACAGAGTTCAATTGAGCAAAAAGGTACATGCATACATGTATATCAAGAACCCTCGCTTAAATTTTTGTTTCTCTTGCGTAATATCCCTATTTCTGTGGACAAGCTGTTAACAAGAAATCTGAATTATACCAAAAGTAAATAATTATATGCAGCCATTTAGTAGCGAGATCTAGCCTTCCAGTTTAATGATTTTTTTTTTTGACCTATCGACCATCCTCTAACCTACACTGAAGGATGATCGCCTGAGACGACGAGACGGAGAAAACGGACGGAGACGGCGAGGCAAGTGAGATATTTATTAAATCCTTAATATGATGAGGGTTCTGTGACAAATTTTTTGTGACACCCTCGGCTCGTGACACTCGCCGAGGAGTCAAACAAATTTGTCACAGAACCCCTCATCATATATGTGTGTGGTAGATAAACGAGTTCTTGTTTGTGTCATAGAATTATTTTTTTTTATTTTGAAGAAATGTGCAGACCTTATAAAAGCAATGGCCGCTGCAAATTTTTCGAGAGATGTTCTTGAAATGTTTTATCGCCCGATCGAGGAGAATCAAGGACTTCCAACCCCAATTAGCCCAAGCATAATTGGTGTGTTTGAAATTGTAAGAAACAATTTTGATCAATGGCTCCGCGTGTGGAAAATGCGGGCCGAAAAGGACAACAAAGACCTGTTCAATTTTTTTCAAAAAACGAAAAAATCATTTGTTAGTGTTTGTACGAAGGAAGTTGAGTCGCTGAAGAGCGTTAAAATTCAATTTAGCGTTCTTGTGAGATTTTATATGATTCGAGATGAAAAACTCCAACAAATGGACCATTATTTCAATCGAATGTGGCCAGTAATCTTGAATGAACACAATATGGATATATTAACTCCAACGTTGAATCAGTTTATTGACGAGGTTAAGGGCGAGATAGAGGCCTGGTCTGAAAGAGGCTCGGGATGGATAATGGACAAAATTTTGGAAGCTTTCATTAACGTAGCGCGATACCAACCAATGCGCGGCGGAAGTTACATGGATCTGCCCACAAAGCTGAAAAACAAGAAAGCGGTTCTTAACATACAAAACAGAGACAACGAATGCCTGAGATGGGCAATTCGTGCAGCGCTATTTCGACCAATGGGCAATATGAGAAGAACATCGAGCTACCCAACAGAAGACGGCCTAAATTTTACCGGCATTGATTTTCCGACGCCCGTTTCACAGATTGATAGGTTAGAGAGGCAGAATCAGAATCTCGCGATTAACGTGTTCGGATGGGAAAAAGAGGAAGTAGTCGTGCACAGGCTCAGTGACAAAGTGGGCGAAATACCAAGAATCAACTTAATTCTAACAAAGAAGGGCGAAAACACGCACTACAGCCTTGTTAAAAGACTATCATCTCTATTGTTTGACCAAAGCAAGAATTCTAACAGCAAGCATTTCTGCGAACGCTGCCTTCACGGCCATTCAAGGAGTGGTTTGCTCGAAAGGCACAAGCCTGAATGCAAAGGACTGCTGAAAAGCCCCACCAGAACGAACATGCCGAAACAAGGCGAAAACAAGATTTCTTTCACAAACTACCACAAGCAGATCAAGGCGCCCTATGTGGTTTATGCAGACTTTGAATGTCGTGTGAGAAAGATAGCCACATGCGAGCCAGACAACGAACATAGCTTTACAATGAAAACAGAGAAGCACGAGCCCTGCGGCCTTTCTTATGTGGTTGTGAGGAGTGATGGGCAGACTTTTCGCCCATACACTTACAGGGGCGAAGATGCAGTCTTCGTATTTCTGAGATACCTTCAGAATCATGAAAGGAAAATGCGAAAAGACATGGAAAACAAAAGGCCGCTGGTTATGACGAATCAAGACTGGCAAAAATACAAGAGCGCCGGAGAATGTCACATTTGCAACAAAAGTTTGTATAAGGCCTTGTTTTTGGACTCTATATCTGTGCACGACCCAGACACCGGAAAGTATTGCGGGCAAAGCCACAAAAGATGCTTCTTTGAGGCAATGAAGAAATTGAAATTCATAAGCCCAAAAAGAGAAATAAAACCAAAAGATGCAATCGATCAATGGATCGCAAAAACTCAGGAAACATGCTTGTTTTGCGCAGATCCGCTGATTGTGCCCAAATTCAAAGATTCAGTGAGAGACCACGATCACATGACAGGAAAATACCGCGGAGCCGCGCACAATGAATGCAACTTAAAGCTCAAACTAAACCCGAAAACAATGTCAATACCAGTCATCTTTCACAACTTGAAAGGCTATGATGGCCACCTGCTGATGCAGGCGATGGCGAGGGTTCAGGAAGAAATCAAATGTATCCCGACAAACACCGAAAAATACATCTCATTTTCATTGTTGTAGTCCCGCAAAAATGGAAAGTATTGTTTCACAAAATTTAAGTCTAGAGCTAATCTCACAAATCCTAAAATACATCTCTGAAATAATGTCTATAAATATAATTCCAGGTTATAATTTTCTATAAAAAAAGAACCAACTGCTGCAAGATAATCACCTTTTTCTACTTGTTGTCGTCTTGGCTTTTCGTTAAGCTTTTAGTTGCCCTGTCTCGGCACGCTCATGCAGCTTGTTGTAATCTTTGTCATGGCTTAATATCTCAATGCGGTGATCCACAAAGTGATAGTCTGGCAACTGGAGAGCCTTCTTATCTCTGTAAAGGAGCAAACGAGCTTGAGTCAGTGATACTGGGTCAGGTGCATTACGTACATTATTCTAAGCTGGAAGCACAAATATAAGCAAACATATACAATGCATGCATTTAAGGTATCATGGTAGGAGGATTGACAGTGTTCGGAAATCGCGCTCTTACGCTGACGCTTTGAATGGAAACCCCATCAACCTATACATTTTCTGAAAGCTTAATAGTTATAGAATACAATCATGTCTTTGAAATTTTCTAAAAAGTCAATGTCGCAGTGATATTTAAAGGAATGCTCAGGAACACTGCTTCGCTTAACTTGGCTCTCTTCCGCACGTGAATCATCGGAGTGACGCGATTAACATCGGAAATGTTTTCTCGCACATCACCCTCAAAAAGAGTGTCTGCGATTTTCAAGATGTGTTTTTTTTTACAACCTCCTAACGTTTGCTATTGTCAATTGGAAACGGAAGCGAAATTAAACAAAGCCCGACACTCTTTTTCGAACGAAGTATCCTTGAACATAGTTGCCGATTTTCAGCTAATTCCGTCGAAAGACGCGCGTAAACGAACTAAAAATGTTCACTTTTATGTGCAGTTTTATTTTATCCAGAAAAAGACGAAAAGCGTTTTATGAGATTTATATGATTAGGTGTTAAAAATCACCGCATGTAAGATGATTTAATGACGCATTGACAGATGGCGGCACGGGTCAGGTTACAACAACAATGGCTGATGACAACTTGAACTAAACAGAAGTCTAGAATTCTCGCACGAAATTTCTATGCTTATAACAGCAAGCTATTGTTTTCTTTTAACAAAATGGAAAAAAAATATTCCCTTTGATCAGTTCTTGTAGGAGTTATCTTTTTTTCAAGTACGCCCTGACACCAAACTTCCCCATTACCTCCCACCTGTTAGTGTTGTTGTTCCCTAGCTTAGCGTTGAGATCTCTCATCACCAGTATCATGTCATGTCTATTGCAGCTTGAAAACGTGTCCTGCAACTGGTTGTAAAATTCATATTTTTCCTCATCCATCGCATCCTTCGTTGGTTGCTTGTATTACCGTCAGCTTTTTGTATTTGAGTAGAATCGTGCCTTAATGATCCTTTTGCTTATCGGCGCAACATCAAGGCTCTCTTTGCCCTCGTACTTATCATAATGGCTACTCCTCCTTGTTGCAGTTCGTCATCTCCCACATACACCACCTTCGCGCCACTCTGCAGTGTTATTGATCCCGTACGTTTCCATCTGGTTTCACTTATCCCCTGGCGCTAGAAATCCATATTTTGCCATCTCTGTGGCCACTTGCGCTGTCCGTGTTGCCTCCACCATCGTCCTCTCGTTCCAGCAACCGATGCTCGTTTGTTGCTTAGGGGCTACTATGGGGCCCATCGGTATTTGGGCTTCTCGCCGGTTTTGGCCCAAGTCAAATTTGGTGTTGTGATGATGAACAACAACAGGGGGAAAAAGTGTCGAACTTGGGCGCCTACTGGCGCACACAGACTGCATGATAATGATGAAGTTAGCCCTGACACTCCGAAGCAAGTAGTAGATTTAATCAGTCAGTGTCAGGTTACAAGGCATTTCTAAGATATGTTTTCCACAATCTGTGGTCTTAAATATTTCTAAATATGTATACTTTGCGATGGTTTGGAATTAAATCTTAGCCACGAAAGATGTTTAAAAAAATGGTGCGTATTGTGGTTCAGTCCCGCCTTAAAGTCAGCAAAATACACAAAATAGCGAGGGCTATGGCAACTGAATGGAAGGAAATGAGCTGACACAAAATCCAACTACGAGAAATCATCAACATAAGACTTGTTGGTTTCAAGAAATACATGCAGCCTACGCGGTAATACTGACAGTTCCTCTTATTGTCTGCATGTGCCGTCCATAAACTGGTATTGCATGGACAATATTAATGATTATTTTCTGCTCGCATCTTTTAAAACGTCACTGTGCACTGACATTCGCCAAATATATTTAAATATTGTGTAATGTACACCATGTCAACAGTCACTGCAATTTTCCTTTTACTTTCATTGTAACTTTTTTTAAACTATTCGCAATATCATTTTCGCTCACAAAAAGACATTATCCACATTAGACCTGTCGCAATTTGCTTCCGGAATCTCTATGAATTGACAGGGATTGATAATTTAAGCATATGTACTCGTCCACTACTGTCTTTGCAAGTGTTACTGCTGAAGTGTTCCTCACTAGGAAAGCCTGGACAAATTTATTGAAGTGATCGAAAACCACCAGCAGCCACTCGTTACCCGAGCTTGAATTGTTTTTAGCAACTTTTTGCAAGAATTGACCTGACTTGATGTTGAAAAGGTGCTTTAGGCAACTTGCTGGGGTCATTAATTTCAGCACATGGACCACGCCTTCTAATATGATTTTCGACATACACGCACATGCCATGCCAGTAAAATATCTTCCACACCATCTCCAAATTCTTCGACACACCCAAGTGACCGCGTGAAGGACTACCGTGAAGGGCATACAACACTCAAATTCACAAGTCTTTCTGGAAGCCAAATCTGCTAGTAGATCTCTTGGCCTGTCTCTTCATTTTCCCAGCTCCTGAACACCAGACTTTCCTTGAGAAACAGTCTCCCCCACTGTGAACCAGCATGGCATCCTCCTCATTCTCTTCGGCCGAAGCGGTACCTTCGAGGTGTGTGTGTGTTCTACCTCGAAGTCAAAATCATTCACCCTTTCTAGCCACCGGGCAACCTGACACCTAGGGTTCTTGAAATTCTTCAACTACTGTAGAGCAGTATGGTCAGTCCTTAATACTGCTACTAAGCCAGTATCGCTACCATCAGTCGCTAAAATAATTGGCACATCCAACAGAGGAGACTCAATGATGGGGGCCTTTATCAGCTTCCTCTTGATGGTTAGAAAGGCTTCTTCATATTCAGCAGTTCATCTAAAACGTTTGCATAATTTATGACGTTTATTGGATAATAACAGCATGAAAACCAAAGAGCGGAATGATTACAACTTTAAGTCTTGACCGTCAGTGTTCCACAAAGTGTATTGCTGGGAAGTGGACTCGTTTCTAGTTTGGATAATCTTTATTTAAAACACGATCAATTCATCAGCTGATAAAAATACACATCACATACGCTTAAAATATTTAAAATTCAAAACATATACTCGATCGGCTCTTGATATACTGTAACACTAAAAGCTGTTTTCCGCGAATGCCGAAACTCACAGAACATTTGGAGCAAAAAGTGAGAATTCCGTTTGAAATGACAGTTAGTGCGACGCACCAAGGAGTTTGTAATGAACTGTACAAACTAGTTTGTAAGATGGCCAAAGACGTCGACTTGTAGCAAGAAAGGTTTGACCTGTTACTGGACACAACTTTGTGTGAAGATTGTATCGAGAAGAAGGATGGGTTGTATCAGTCCGACGATTACTAAGCAGCCAGAGACTGGAATCCAGGTAAAGAATGTGATCTGGGAGGCTGTAAATATTCAATTACGGCTTGATCTGTATAAAAAGATGATGACCCATTTGATTCTGTAAACTAGATTGTATAAATGATCGAAAAAGGAATTAATAAAGTTCATTGGCAGCAAACACATTGTCGGGTCAGTTGTATTGGTGTTGGTTGTGTCGAGTGTGTGAAAGAGCGTATCTCAAATATGCACAAGGGGTGGTCATTCCTCCTAAATCCAGTGCTGACCCTCTCAAAGAATTCAAAGCCACGGACGTAAAGAACAAAAAAATAACACCTTTCGTTTTCTCATCTTATGTGACCCAAACATCAACCCCACACATACGAGTGGTACTTGACCATCCGAGAACACCACCCAGATCTCGTCAAGGCTTTTACAGTTTGAAATCAGCGATGCTATGAAGAAATCAAAAGCCACCAAGTTATTAACATCTTATCACGACCCTCGTCAACCTGGTAGTTTGGGAGGAGTTTGCCTTTTGGTCGAGGGTCGAGGGTCGAGGGTCGAGGGTAACTAGTCGAGGGTCGAGGGTAAATGGTCGAGGGTCGAGAGTAACAAGTCGAGGGTCGAATTACTTTTGAATGTCGTGAAATCAAATTTCGGGTTTACTCGAGTTTCCGGTTTCTGTTTTATTTTACATTAACACCTGGTGGTATCATGTGTCGTTGTAACACTCGAGTAAATAATATTGAATATTGATAGGAGAAACCCAATGGTTTTCTTGTCTAACATTTCACTCGCTTATGACTAGTCAAAAATATTATTATCTCGCAACTGACTAAGCATGACAATAAGCTTTATCGACTCATTTAAAAAGTTGTTACGGTGCTCGTAATGTGTATTTCCAAAAAACCACCACTATTTTGACAAACCTAGTTACAAGAAGTACCGTTGTTTTGCCTCTTCCTTATGAAATTTTGAAATACCGCAGGCATGCGGCAATTGCGCCCATTCAATTAAAAGCCTACTTAAAAACAACATTTAGGCTGTGAAGCTTGTTGACGTAATTGCGCTGGCCATCATCTAATGAGTTGTAAAGCTCATATCTGAGGAAAACTTGGCCAGGAAAAAGTGGATTCTTTTTGGTTATATGAGTCGCTATAGGATGATAATACGTGTTCGAGTAGTCCTGACTGTGTATTAGCTGACCTGTTGTAGAATCTTTTCCGGTGACCCTTTTGTCTACATGATTTATTATAATATTACAGGGTGGAGTTTTGTATTTATCACCCAGGTCGTTCCCACACCCACAACATTTTCTCACTGTCAGAGGCGTGATGACCAACTCGTAGATACTTGGCGACATACTAGAATTCCATGAGGGCTGTAAATTGAAGGAAAGACGGTTGATGGAGAGGCAGCTGAGGAAAAGGTGGTTGAGGAAACGCTGGTGATTGAGGAAAAGTCTGGATCCTCGGCTGTATCATATTGGGAGCGCTATAAAGAGCAGGGTAGTTCAGCTGCCAATTAGGCGGGGCAATTGCCGTGCTTTGACTGATTACTCGAGGCAGTGGTAAATCTGGACCAGCACCATGGGGTGCAGGGTGGCTCGGCTACCAAGTAGGCGGTGGATTGACACTTTGACTGATTACCTGTGGCGGTGGTAAAGCTGGACCCTTTGATTTAGTTGTCTTCTTTTCCCGCGAAGGAGGTTTGTGTGAGGAACCTGCATCAATGAACAGCCCGTCTGGAGAGGAAAACATCTCCTTCCCTGTTGACTTCGCTCTCCTTACTTCTGCTTCATGCTGCTTACGTGTGCGGTCAGCAAACGAAGGACCCTTTTTTCCGGGTGTAGCGCCGGTCAAGTACGCTTTGATCTCCACGTCAAGCAGCAAAGCGTCTCGTGTGTCGGCTTGACACGCGTCTAGCAGAGACAAATTCTGGCGGTCTCGGTGAGCTCAACCGGCGTGAATCACTTCAGCCTGGTTCATTTGTGGTGCATTGGGGTTGGTGAACGCACGAAAACTGAACCCACGTCGCTCATTCCACCACGATACCCAGTCTTTCAGGAAAGCCCTGCCATCATCGCCGACAATAAATAGGTCCATACCAGACTTGGCGGCCTGGTATCCAGCAACAGTTGTGCACAGTAACAGCCTGTCACACAGTTGTTTAAACTCGTCATTGCTGTTACTGTCTAGTTTTTGAGCTTTTTTTGTTTCTGTGGTCTTTAAAGTGAAACCCACACGATTTAATTTCGGCATCATCTTCAAACACCTTTGAAATTCCCGCTAAATTAGCGCCTGCCATGTCGCTACACCAACCTAAAGGGTCAAATGCAGCACTATCGGAACCGGACACTTTCCTGAGGGCCTTATTAAATAAACGCCAGAAAAGTTCGACGTTTACGGTGTCCTCGATCAGTGCTTCCATTTTAGCCAGCTGTATCTGTTTGCGCAGCAAGGGATGATACACAATAGCTGTTAGCGTGATAAACCCGTTGCACCATTTCCTTTTCCCGTCGACAAAGAAGCAAAATTCCTTGCTCAGAAAATGGTCCCCTTTTTTGTCCATGTTTAATGCCATTTTCATTTTCGTCGTGCTCGTCTTGAATACAAAGGATGGCATGTCCGGGTTCCCTCTTTTGTCATTGATTTTGTACACATATAAGGGGTCTTTTTTATCTGCATACTCCTTAAAAGAGACAATGGCCTCAAAGTTGTGACCAAAAGGCTCTATGTCCTTCTTTAGTTTCTGCTTCATGTTAGATACACGTTTCCTATCCAATACGGCACTGGTCTCTCTTTCGACTGCGTTCCAATCCATTTGCTGTTGAAATGCGGACATGACGAACGCCGACTGTACTCCGGAGGGCTTGATGTTTGGCTGATTCCGTATAATTTGTTCTATGCTCGTGACGTCCTTTTTTCGGAGACTGTCATTGACGGGACATGTGTGATTACCAATATGGTAAACAGTCACTACTTTACTACGATAACAAAGATACCTTCGCGCACTGCATGCAACATATTCTTCCTCAAGTAAATTAAGGCAAGGGCCTCCTTTATTTAAGTTGAAATTTACCTTGAAGAGAGAGCTCTTGAAGAGGACATTCCAGCTGATCCGAATCGTTCGCCATATTATTGTTTTTAGGACATGCAAGACTACCCCTCACGGGTTTCAGGGAGGCCTTCGAAGTAAAACAGTTTTGCTTCTTTTCTTGGAAAATACGAAACTAGGTAACAAAAAAACTAATGCAAACTGTAGCGACATAATTAGCAATGAGTTTCTGTGAGTTTCAAGCTGTCAAATGAAGCCAAAGCCGAGAAATCCATCGATGTACGAGAAAACGACAAGGATGTACGAGAAATCGACGTACATCTGGCAGAGGTTCTCCGCCTGATCGATCCATTCGACTTTGTGCCTGCGGTACACTTCGCACAGCGGATTGATATAACGAATGCTTGAACCTCTGCGGAGGAGAGAGGAAAAGGGTGTCAATTTTTGTCAATTTGGCATGTCAAAAATATGCAAATTAGGTCACGTGACCTCTTAAAGCCAAAAAATCGTTTTTGTCAAATGGGAACACGTTTCTTATTTCCTAAAACTTTGGTGTTCATTTCATGATTTTAAGGCGAGGAGATAGATCTTTTCTGCGCTTGGAAAAGTCAAGATAGTTTAAAAGAAAGTTTTTACAAGGCAATTACTTTTATTGGGGGACTGGGAACTAGTATAAAAAACAGTTTATTTAAAAAATCCAAAATATACCAAAAATCTGCGAACGCCGTACGGAGACAACTTTCCGACCTAAGCCGTAAGATCAGTGCGGATATTACCCCTGTCTACACGAGCAAAAAGATCAAAGAAGAGATCCGGATCCGTGAAGAGAAGCCACCCCTTGTAAGCCAACAGTGCGTTGTGTACCAATTCAAGTGTGACCTGTGCGACGCAGGTTATGTCGGATATACCTGCCGGCACCTTCACCAGCGCATTGAAGAGCACAAAGGGGCAACCATCGGCGACCATCTGAGAGAGAAACATGCATTGGAACCTAACAACATCGCAAAGAATTTTAGAATTCTGAGAAAGTGCCAGAACAAGTTTGATTGTCTTGTTTTTGAAATGTTTTTTATAAAAGAACTGAAACCTTCGCTAAACAAACAGTGTGACTCTATCCGCGCCAAATTATTTGTTTAGAACAGTTCTTGTAATTAATTATTTTATGTCTATTGTTTTCTCTAGCTACCGTTCATTACTCCATATATTTTTAGCACTTTTTACACTTTTGTACATATTTTTATCATATTTCGGCGTTCGCCGCATTTTTATCTAGTTTTTACATATTTATGCTAATTCTTAAAACTTTTATTCTCACTTGAAAATGACCTCCGAGGGGTCGAAACGTCGTGACTTTTTATCGTTAGTTTTTATTACAAAATCTATATCTAAAAGACTTCTGATTAAGATTTAAAAAATCAATGAAATATTTAACAATTGCCAAGCACAGTCCCTTTGCTGTTGTCATTAGAACGTGTTCTGTACCAGTTCAGTTAAAACCTTCTTTTTACAAAGTGTTCCTATTTTTGCTTAAAGATTTCCCTCGGTTTTTTGGCCGTATCGAGTCACATGACCTAATTTGCATACGTTTGACAAGTCAAAAAAATCCCTTTAGAATATTTATTTGTCTACTAAGAGTTTATGTTGTTACGAACAAAGTCTCAGAAGATGGACCACCCCCCAGGTTTTTTGGGAAAGTAACTGCTGACCCAGGCCTTAATTTACCTGAGCCCACAGCCTTTGCAAATCATTTCACCTCCTTCCTTTTCGAACTGCTTTGTATTTGTTACACCAAATTCCATCTTAAAATGACACTTTTTTGGGGCGCACTTGTACGACCCCTTGCAATCAGTAAAGCGCACACGGCCATGGTTTTTGCATTCACTGGGGCATTTTTTTTTCCATTTTCTGCCATCTTGAAGGCCATAGAGCTTTTGTTGGAAATCCTTAATTTCGTATATTTTAAGTCCATTGATTCCAACGGGTAGGGATTTTACTGTCTCTTTTTGTACATTGACCCATAGGGATTTCGATATCTTACGTTTTTTCAGCTTCTCGTGAAAGATGAAGTCGTAAGATTCCGCTTCCGACTCTTTTTTTGCTAAGAAATGAGGAAAAAAGGTCAAAACTAGTTAGTGTGTGAAGCTAATAGTGGTATGACTTTAAAAGTTTTATACCATAGCTTCACATAACAGACAGATGTAAATTTTTATACCTGCTTTTAATTAAATCTTAAAGAGAGCTGTCGTCTTTGAGATCTTTATCGGCGACTCCTGAGCCACTATGCAAAAGAAGGTTTGGACGTTGTCAAATGGCCATAAAGGACCAGGTGAACTAAAGCAATCCATCTGAAAGAGCTGGATTGTACGGGCTAGTCACTATTCCAAAAAGACGAAGTCAAAAACGCTGACTTTTACATCCATTCAAAGGCAAGGGGGAAATTCTTACTTTGAGGAGCCTATTCCGTTCCATGAGCCCCCCGAGTAGAGATATTGCCTCAAAGAAGTTCCATTTAGCATACCCCACAAAACTTCTATAAAGCAATGTTCCCCGAAATGTTTCTTGAACTGGTTACGGCAACAGTGTTGTATGTAATGTTTTCAGGGTGGTTCAAACAGCTAAGTAATCATTATTATTATTATTTTATTATTGTAATAAAAATTATATTATTATTATTATTATTATTATTATTATTATTAATACTAGTATTAGTATTAATATTAATATTATTATTATTATTATTAATAGTAGTAGTATCAACTCAAATGTTATGGAAAAATCGTTTCCTGATGACCAAAACCTTGCTGTACTTGTTGTACTTGTAGAAATGTGAGAAGTTAACGGTATAACCTGTAATGGTTCACTGAGCAAACGCGTGGTTGTGCGCAACAAGTTGTTTTAATGGGGGAGTTCAGAAACATTTGTCGGAGTTGTTGTTGCCACAATGTTTTCTCGGGTAGATAAACGGGAAAACAACATGGTTGCCTCGTTTAGCCAGCACGTTACAAAAAGGAAGAGGCACATTGCTCGCTACTGGCCCACTTCCCATTCTCGTCCTCTGAGTTGCTTTCAGAACAGGATTTATGTGCTGGTCCAAATTGTGATTTACAACAGTTTTACCTGAAAGCAGGTCGTAGCAATTCTTCGTCTGAATCACCCCCTGGTTCTATTTTGACGGGATCATCAGGGCATACCGTGGTACTGAAATAATAACGATAACGATAACAATCTTTGATGACTGAAGGCGTAAACAGAGTTACTTGCTATTTTACTTGCACCGCCTATAAGTTAGTTCTGCCGGAATTCTCAGTTTTGCATTAAATTGCAGTATCTCACAGCAAGTCTTTTTAAATCGCGGTGATTTCAGACCCGAAGTTCTCAGTTTTTATCACTTCAATGACTGGACTTTCTTTTACCTTGTTTTGTCATTAAATAGATTCTTGGCTTTCGCATCGGAAGGACGATGAATCTGCCCTGTTTTCGTCGGTGTGTTCTCAGCAGAGAGCTAAGCTGGTCAAAGGACATGGTCAAATCTATAAGATCAATTTCTTTCTCCTTCTCTTCGTTCTGTCATTGGGAGAAACAAGGCAGTTACATGTACATCATTATCATTCTCGGTATTGTTTCTGTTTATGACTACTTTATTATTTAATGCCATACGGCGAGAAACGTACCGATGAAGTACGCCGTCTTTTAGTCCTATCAGCCACACTCGAGTCGTTCGATTCCTTTGGCGTGCTATCTTCGTCGGCTGATTCCTCTGAACTTCCAGTGCTCACGGCTTCTTCACGGTCATCTTTATGAAAAAGACGATACTGGGGATAAAGAAAACAACTTTATCAATAATCTGACATCAATGGAAATAAAAGCATTCTTTTCCTCTTTCGATGCTCTAGGGTCATCGCCCCATTCCTCAATCGATCTGCGGAATACTGATGCCAACAATGAACTTAATAAGCGTTTGATCTGGTGGTTCTTATTCAATTTCCCCAAAGAATTGGAACTGTCTTTATTCAATCATTACTCCACTCATTGCCAGAATCTACGAGGTCATAACTTGAACTCGCTACCCCAACAACCCGAACACGGCAGTTAGTTTTCATAGGCGGCAGGAAACTTACAACTCTACTCGGAAGCCTCAAGATGGATGTCGAGATCATTACTCATGGGAGCATTGAAAAAACTTATCTTCACCTGTGGTTCACCCCTCCAAACAGGAACTCCAGGGTTGTATTTTTCCTCGCCCAACCATTCCATTTCTGGGATTTGCCGTCTTCGTTTCCTTATTTGTGTCTGGCAAAAGAATCAACAGAATTTTGTAAGAGCATGAAAGGCACATTAACCAACTACAGATATTTGTAAAACTCTAATATAAATAATATAAATTTTAGGGAATGCCTTCCAGCTGAGCTCCGCCATTAACAGACAAACCCGACGATCATACGTTCCCTGCCTTCACTGTCGTCGAAATCCCGCGGGGAATCTTAGTGCCCAGGGAAGATCCCCGACCTCGTTAAATGGCTGCGCTATAATGACATTGCAAGCTAATGGACAAACCATTTTCCAGGAACGTTTATTTAAGGTGCCATTCCCTTGAGACTTCTTTGGTGACAACAGTTGTTTTTTTTACAGCCGCCATGGCTAATACATCATCATCTGGGGCACTGGTTGGCAATTTAGTGGCGTCAGCATAACTACCGGTACCCTGTAAAGAAAGGTGTATAGAGCTTTCATCAACTTATATTTAACAATTACATTATGAGCTCGCGATTTCTATCGCGTGATACTTGACGAGGGCGCAGCCCGAGTCAACTATGACGAGATTTAAAAAGACAAAAACTAAAGCGAGGCATTGGTAACTAGCTAGACAACAATGGAAAAAAAAAAAACCTACATCCGGTGTGAATTAATAAAGAAGGAGATTTTCACTACCGACGTTTTCATTTAGGGCGGGTTTCAAGTCCCGTATTAACAATGTTTCCTTGATTTTACACTGTTAATCACATTGACCACTTGCTAAGATCTCAAAATGGTCCCATTTGATGTTGTGACCAGTGGAAATCGAATGCTCAGCAACAACGGAGGCGTGACCAATTTGAGTGAGAGCTTTGAAGTGCTCAGTCTTTCTGTCATGTAATCTTCTTTTAGTTTTGCCGATGTAAAAAGCATCACAATCCCAGCAACTGGCTTTGTAGACAACCTTAGATTTCTGCGACCGGTTAAAACGATCTTTATAACGAAAGAAAGACTTAATTCTACGAGTGTTCTAAAAAACAACCCTGAGGTTGACGAAACCATAAAACTTATTAACACAAGATTTTAATCGGCGTGTAATAGCATCGCTATGGAGACCTAAATAAGGTAAAACAAGGGTTACATCTTTCTTAGGAACTGTGAGAGTAGGTGGTGAAGGCTTGTTCTTATGTTTGTGAAGTAAATCATTAACATTGTAGTTAATAACGCCTTTAGGATAACCATTTTGAAGCAAGGAATTCTTGAGATCGGATAAAGCGGACTGTAATAAAGTGGATTTTGAACAAATACGTAAGCAACGATAGGTAAGTGTTCTGATTAGATTGACTTTATACTTCCTAGGAGTAAAGGAGTCCCACTTGGTGTAAAGACCAGTGAAAGTCTTTTTATGGTGTAAAGTAGTTGAAAATGTGTTGTGGTCACGCTTGATACAAACATCCAAGAATGGGATCTCTCGATTCTCTTCAAGTTCCATGGTGAATTTGATGTTGGGATGTCTGCTGTTGAGAAAATCTAGAAATCTGGAAGCGGTGTCTTTACTGTCAAATAGGGAGAAAGTGTCATCAACGTATCTAAACCAAATCGACGGTCGGAACTGATTATTCGTCAACCAGCTCTCTTCAAAATGACACATAAAAATGTTAGCTAAGACAGGGCCTAATGGAGAACCCATCGCTACACCATCAATCTGGTCATAATATTGCCCATCAAATATGAAGTGGCTTTTCTTCGTCGCAAACTCAAGCAAATCTTTGAGGACTGTTCGTGGTAGGGTAGGAGGATCAGGAAGAGAGTATAATTTGGTAAGACAAATTTGTATTGTCTCGTCTAGTGGGACATTGGTAAACAAGGGACATACGTCAAAAGAGCACATAGTTTCATTGTTATGTTTATGTTTATGTGACGATCTACACTAACCAGTTCACAATCAAAGACTCCTTCACTTTTGTAGACTGGACAAAGTCACATAAACATAACAATGAAACTATGTGCTCTTTTGACGTATGTTCCTTGTTTACCAATGTCCCACTCGACGAGACAATACAAATTTGTCTTACCAAATTATACTCTCTTCCTGATCCTCCTACCCTACCACGAACAGTCCTCAAAGATTTGCTTGAGTTTGCGACGAAGAAAAGCCACTTCATATTTGATGGGCAATATTATGACCAGATTGATGGTGTAGCGATGGGTTCTCCATAAGGCCCTGTCTTAGCTAACATTTTTATGTGTCATTTTGAAGAGAGCTGGTTGACGAATAATCAGTTCCGACCGTCGATTTGGTTTAGATACGTTGATGACACTTTCTCCCTATTTGACAGTAAAGACACCGCTTCCAGATTTCTAGATTTTCTCAACAGCAGACATCCCAACATCAAATTCACCATGGAACTTGAAGAGAATCGAGAGATCCCATTCTTGGATGTTTGTATCAAGCGTGACCACAACACATTTTCAACTACTATACACCATAAAAAGACTTTCACTGGTCTTTACACCAAGTGGGACTCCTTTACTCCTAGGAAGTATAAAGTCAATCTAATCAGAACACTTACCTATCGTTGCTTACGTATTTGTTCAAAATCCACTTTATTACAGTCCGCTTTATCCGATCTCAAGAATTCCTTGCTTCAAAATGGTTATCCTAAAGGCGTTATTAACTACAATGTTAATGATTTACTTCACAAACATAAGAACAAGCCTTCACCACCTACTCTCACAGTTCCTAAGAAAGATGTAACCCTTGTTTTACCTTATTTAGGTCTCCATAGCGATGCTATTACACGCCGATTAAAATCTTGTGTTAATAAGTTTTATGGTTTCGTCAACCTCAGGGTTGTTTTTCAGAACACTCGTAGAATTAAGTCTTTCTTTCCTTATAAAGATCGTTTTAACCGGTCGCAGAAATCTAAGATTGTCTACAAAGCCAGTTGCTGGGATTGTGATGGTTTTTACATCGGCAAAACTAAAAGAAGATTACCGTGACAGAAAGACTGAGCACTTCAAAGCTCTCACTCAAATTGGTCACGCCTCCGCTGTTGCTGAGCATTCGATTTCCACTGGTCACAACATCAAATGGGACCATTTTGAGATCTTAGCAAGCGGTCAATGTGATTTACAGTGTAAAATCAAGGAAACATTGTTAATACGGGACTTGAAACCCGCCCTAAATGAAAACGTCGGTAGTGAAAATCTCCTTCTTTATTAATTCACACCGGATGCAGTTTTTTTTTTTCCATTGTTGTCTAGCTAGTTACCAATGCCTCGCTTTAGTTTTTGTCTTTTTAAATCTCGTCATATTTTGTAACCGTCACTTCTGAAGATGTATGTTGTAGCATACGAAAGGTCAAGTTAAATATACCATGCGAAACCTTACTGTTATGTTTGTAACCGCTGTTTGTTTTCTCTTTCTGTTAAAGTTGAAATGGCCGAAAAACAAGAATATTTCTAATTGTTTTAGTATAAATCTACTTGTCGTTCAAAACTTTATCTAAATCCTCTTCATAGACACTTCGAAAACGCCAAGAAACGGCCTTCATTTAGCCGTCAAGAGTACACTGCTACGCTACTCACTATCTATCACAGAATAGATAGTGAGTAGCGTAGCCAATCCGCAGAGAACGGCATTCGTGATAGATCTATACTAACAATTTCTATAATTCATCAGATATTTTCGTTCGCGAACGATTGGTCTACACACGTCACGTGACCGACAGGTCGCTCCTGTTTATAACGCTGTTATCCGATTATCGTGTGATTTAATTCTTTGTCTATATTCATCTGATATAACTTTAAACATGCCTATGGAATTGTATCAGTCCAAGGTATTCTTCTTTTTATTTACCTCATTTGTAGGGGCAATTGCCACATAATGGTCACCATCACCAGTATGCCCCAAAAATATGGTGCCAAAACAAATCCCTGAGCTTGGCGTCATTATTCTCATACAATCCTCTTCTCCCTGTAAATAAAAACTACTTTTTATGCTATACTGCCTTATAACATAAAATTTTCGCGACGCGTGAATTTCGCGAATTCATAAAGCATGCAAAATAGAGAAATTTGGAAGTGAAAAACTTTTCAAACAGTGGAGCTTATTCGTTTCAAAAATGTGTGTGCCACTGGAGACGAGTTGTCGTATTACAAATCAATTGTTATTATTGTTGTTATCATCATCATCATCATCATCATCATTATTAGTAGTAGCAGTAGCAAGTAGCAGCAGCAGTAGCAGCGGCAGTAGTTGTAGTATCACGATTATACCAAATAGTCTTACCCCGTGCACAGTGAGTACAACGACTTCCTGGTGCATCACATCCGAGAATGCTTGGATAACCAGGTTTGTTGCGAATTCGCCTCGCAATTTTTTGATAGCCTCTTCCCATTGAACGGGTTTTTTTCTTGTCTGCGAAGTCCTCCTTGCAGACAAAGCAAAGACGGTCGATGCCGGCATGCTGCTGAATATTTTAAATTTTATTATTATTATTAAAACATTTTTCGTCACCAGAAGCCCATTACCCCTGACGTCATGTCCGCCATTTGTTGTTCCTTTTCTCCTGAGTTTTTCGCAGTTGCTAATTTTTTTAGTTCTTCAGTCACTTTGGCTGTAGAAAGAGAGGGGGAAATGGAATTGCCAACACCCCGGCGTAAAAAAGTAAAACGAATACGGAAACAGTTCGTATTGAAATTTGCCTACATCAGCACAGTAGCATCATTCAGCTTTTACTCGCTTTCCTTAGCTCTTATTCGTGGAGTCAATAATGGCGTCTCCGTATTCAACTTATACTTCACACCCTGCATCCTGGTCAGACTAGTTTGCCGAGTGTCATGTAATTAGTTAACGTTCAATCAATGACAGGACGGTTAATCAATTAAAGCTAAAAAAAAACATGAAACGTGAACCATGCAAAGTGAAGCAAAATGCTAGCTTATATAAGCTTTCTGACCTGCCCTTTGTTGTAACTGACGTTAACTCTTTCTTCTTAAATACCCTTTCCTATCCATTTCTATGCTCGTAATGACTATCAATGAAAATACTTACATGAAAGCGATGACTTAACAGATGGTCGAAAGTCGCCTCCTTTAAGCACGCACCGTCTTGTTTGAGCTGGTGTGCAGCCGCCGAAAAAAAAGCAGCTTCCATCTCCTTTTGGATTGAAGGAAACAATAAAGCCTTTCTGTTTCAATCGACTGGTAAATGATTTCACGGGCATGATAGCAATAACTGAACAGAGAAGATCTTGACTGAAGTTTGCGAGTCCTGAGAGATGATCAAGCTCGGTGATCAAGTAGAGCTGGAACGGCGAGACAGGAGGTACTGACAGCTGTCACTCAAAGAAACACGGCCAGACTCCAAAGTTTGCCACACTAGCGAGCACCAGCTAGTCGGCTACATTCGAATCTTGAGGCCAGGTAAAATTAACGAAGTCAAAAGATGGTTAACTCGAAACTTTCCCCTGCCGTATTCTTTTGATAACCATTTAATAACTTATCCTCTGAAATCCAGGTAAAACCATTGGGTTTCTGCTATCACTTTTTAATTTGAGTGTTACAACGACTTACTCCCGTTCCAAAGAAGTTTGTTGTGCAATGGGAACGGGACCGCGTGATAATTAGGTGATTAGCTACCATGCCGCCTGATAAGAAGATAAAATCCACAACGAGTTGCAATGTGCTCTCAGTAACGCTTGAGCTTGGTTTACGAGATTGGCGGTTCAATTATTTATTGGCAGAATCCATATAACCCAGAGGAGACGTATACCAAACGAACAGCGGAGAAACGAAACTAAAGACACGCTTCAGGGTTCTAATAAAAAAAAACAGACGCGTTGTATAGCATTGTTCTTTTTGTGATACAGGCGACATCCGGTTGCGACCACTTACTGTAAGCGACCAGCTCTGCTCAGCAACCAGTTTTCCAAAATACGAAAAGTTTCCACGTCAAATCACTATATTTGAAAGCTCTTGTATGCAACTACCTCTCTTAAAGGACTTCGACCACTTTTTTATAGCTAAAAGTTTGAAATTTGTTTTTACTTTTTAACCAACCGTAAGTGATCACTTGACAGATAAGAGAGCGGAAATTAGATAATAAGGTGTTATTATCACATTCCTAGGTAGTACAAGAGATAGAAATTTCTCAATGGGAAATACCGGATATTTTCTCGAAATTAAATCTTTCTCACATCTAAAACTTTTAAGAAAAAAATCCACACACATTGTAATCTATCAGTGTTAAAAGAGACGACCTTAAATGTCTTACAGTTAAAGAAAATTAGAACTGAGATCCTGCTTCAAAGTTCTCTTAAGAACAGTCAAACTGTTTAATGGTATTGAACTTCCTGTCACGCTTCTTCTTTCCTTTGGTTGCTTTATTTGGGAATTCTAGGCTAAAAAACACTTGATACCACTACCTAGACTTTCTCAAAGTCCGTTTCCGCTAGATTAGATAATTAGGTGGTCCAGGGACTTCGTCCCTCGCTTTCCTTGTCTTGCATTTCGCAGTCGACTTGTGGCAAGTCTAACCACTACCATGATACCACTAGTAAAATAAAACAGAAACCGGAAACTCGAGTAAACCCGAAATTTGATTTGACGACATTCCAAAGTAATTGTAAAGAATTTTTCGACCCTCGACTAGTTACCCTCGACCATTTACCCTCGACCCTCGACTAGTTACCCTCGACCGTCGACCGTCGACCCTCGACCAAAAGGCAACCTCGTTTGGGAGGTGTGACTCGTTTCGCAGGAGCTCAAATCCAAAAACGCCAGTAAGGCCACATTCACAATCCCCGCAACCACTTGCACCATCGCCACAATCTCCACCACCACCACAATGAACACCACCACCACAACCACCACCACCACCGCAATCAACACCACCACAGCAATCCCCACCACCACCACCACTACCACTCCCGCCACCACAATCGCCACCACCACGACCACCATCACCACAATCAACATCACCACCGCAACACTACCACCACCACAACCACCACCACAATCACCACCACGAGCACGTGTAGCAAGATGTCGGTTTGTCTCGCCGACATAACAACATGGGATCGTGTTAATTTGGGAATGGTATCTTTTGCACTGAATACTTTGCCTTCTCACAAATCTTCTCACTTTCCCTTCTCACAAAGTTTCTCAGTTTTGCACCCTTTCCCTACAAATTAGGGTTGATACGAACGCTGAAGGACAGGACATTTAAAATCAATAACACCGGGACTGGCTTCCACAACAACATTAAGGAGCTCACCGACATTGTGGGAAGGAATCAATTTCCATCCAGTCTTGTGAACAAAACTGTCAAACAATATCTTAGCAATTTCTTTGTCTCCCCTCTGCGCGCTTCTGCAGAAACCAGCTCTAACGAAATTAGCACGCACTATTACAAATTACCTTTTGTTGGCCCTTTCTCGACTGAAGTTCAGCACAGAGTCAAGCGCTTAACCCAACGCTATAAAGTAGTGTTTGCCCCATACAAGATCAAGAATTTATTCAGTGCCAAAGATGCCATTCCTAAATTATCACCATCCCGTGTTGTTTATAAATTTTCTTGCGTAGGCTGTAGCGCCTGTTATGTCGACGAGTCAAACTGGCATCTTGCTACACGTGTTCGTGAACATTTAACATCCGATAAGAATTCACACATCTTTCAGGACATTTACGGGTTAGAAACATGCAGAGCCTTATGCTCTGAGAATTGCTATTCAATCCTTGACACAGCTGCCTCAAAGTATTTTCAACTGAAAATTAAGGAGGCCCTACACAAATGGCAAGTTAATCATGTCAATTTAACGCTTTCATTTTAATTTTCCGCGTTAATATACCATTGTTTTTCCCATCATTGTATTTTCTAGCACCTCACTTTCACGTTGTTATTTAATTAGTATTCATACATTCTGTTAGCTATCTTTATATCACACCGACTAGCGGTTCACTTGTATTCGCAACTGACGATGGATGTTGGTCATCCGAAACAAGACTTGTAAACTCAAAACTGTGTGTTTCTACCTAAAAGTTATTTCATGTCTGCAACTAGTTGGAAAATTTATTTATTTATTTCACAAACGTTTGACTTACACTATTACAATGAAAATTTTTGCCATTGTCTTCGAAAAAGCAAAGTTAGGTACGTCAGAATGTTAATTGTAAAGCAAAATTACTTTCACAAAAACTTGAAGTATAATCACATTTCATTCATTCATTCGTTGATTATGTCGTTTCGATTGTGGTACAGTGGATAGATGATGTCGTCTCACTTTCCAGAAGGAGTTGTTATTGCAATCCTTGCTGCAATGTCTGCATTTTTAAATGATTAAACGTGTACTAGATGACAAAGGCAGGGTCCTTTTTCAGGTGGGACACAGATCCAACATCTCACTCACAGTAAAAAAAGGACCAGGACATGTACATAAAAATTGTTGCCCAGCATTCTGATCGGTTCACGCGAAAAGATCATCGGTAGGAGAAGGAGATGTAATCTGAATACTTTCTCTTTGCAGAACAAAGAGCGACCTGCTGGACTTTCATTATGAAGACAACCACATTGAAATTCTTAGCCATGACAGAGATTACAGCATGATATTTATCTGAACCGGGCTGTGAGAGCTTTGACAAATTCAGAATATCGAGCACATACCGCCCCATTTTACTCCCAACTGAAAATCTTAATCATCTTCCAAATCAATACCCCCGATATTGATAAATTAATGTTCCGCTACCACAATAATCTGCTGCCTCCACGTTTTCTCAATCTGTTTATGACAAACAGTCAAGTCCAGAAATATGACACAAGAACAGCCGGTAATTATCGTGTGCATTCATGTCGCACGAACATCGAGAAATTCACAATTCGTAACCAAGGACCTAGAGTCTGAGACTGTCTTCCTGCCTATAGGGCCAATTTGTCAAGCTTTCCTGCGTTTAAGAACAAAGTGCTAGAGTTTCTATCAAAATAATTTCTGAGTTAGTTTCTGCCGCACTCCTTTCCATCCCTTATCTTGCATTTTAATGTTGTGATGTCGAGGTGGCCTCTCCTATAAGCCTGGTGGTTTCCTGAGGTCTCCTCGCGTAACAACCTGCTGTGTATTTTTAAAATTTGTTATACACATAAAGACAAATCAATGATGATGATGATGATGATGATGATGATGATGATGATGACGATAATGATGATGTATGAGACTTCAATTTTTGATTCTTTTCTATGCTGCTGACTGAGCAACAAGAATGACCTACTAAAGATCCGGATAACAAGAAAAGCAAAGACGTGTTTTACCTTGATAAAAGTGAATATGAGCCTGGATGAAGAAAACCAGAGTTTGAGTCATACAAAAGTTTAAAAAAAATAACCTAAAAAAAAAAAGAGGAGGCATGTTTTCATAACCAAAAAAAGGGAAAATTTGGATTCTGGCAGGACAAATAAACAAAATCTGGGTCTAGTATGTATCCGTGAAGTGGAGTAAGTGACCACCAAACCATTTCCAGGATAACAATAAATTTCAATGGGAAGATAATTGTTATTCAAATATACATTTATATTAAAGTGAGATCAAAATATGTTTGAAAGATGAAGCGATAGAAAATATATTCGCCTGAATGTGAAAGGTAGTGGATGCGGGAAAAACAATAGTTTGTGAAACACAACAATACTTTCAACTTCCAAGGGTGTGTCTAAGAAAAATTCGAAACACATTTGAAAGCCAATTTATGAGTATATAAATTTGAAGTAATCTGAACAACCAAACAAGGGAGGCCAGAGAAGTTATATGACCCATCTATTCTGTCACGCAATATTCCGGTACAAGACAAACATTGTCCCATTTCGCGCCATTATGGCGTGTCGTGCCTGAGCCAGCCAAATCTATGCTTTTCCGTCGTATCAATCAAGACCATTCGGTCTTATCTTCACATTTGTAGTCTGCTTCAAGTTTTCTTACCTATCAGGCGTAGTTATATGCGGAGTTTCAGTTTATTTTGGTTTCTTCCCACGAATTTACGTTCCAGATTTACGTAGATTATTTCGTGTTCAACGATAATGTCGGCGATTCCTCACGGTTAAAGGTTTCGCGTTCAGAACATGTATGCGGTTGCCCACGCCGCAGAACTCACCGACTATTTCTGTTGCTGAGAAACGTATGCAGACAAAGAAAAATCGCTTGCACTAGGAACAGGACCACTCTTAGAACAGTTTGGTAACACAAGGTTAATTATCTCTCACTAATTCTCTGATGAGTGAATTTTAGTAAAGGTCTTGTATTTGTTCTCTTTACATATTCATAAGCTTATTATATTTATACATTGTAAGTTCTTGAGGAATACACCTCGTGTATTTGTGGGGAAGTGATCCATATATGTCACCCCTTTGCCCCGTTGACCTGCATGGATGGCTATCGTAGCGGGAACGACACCCCAGATGGCCTCGTTACCAAGGAACGAAACTTTTGTTGTTTGTTTCGCTAATTCTTTAAAGGGAGGCCTTGTGAAATAGGACCTCCGGGATATGTCCTTTGTGTAATCTGACTATTTTTAACCCAACAAGTGCCCTAACTAGGGGGGTTGGGGGGCATTCTCCCCCGAGAAAATTTAGAATTTCAGAACTTCAGAAACGCTATTTTACGCCATTCTGGCAAACTTTTTGTAACATTTGTAGATTTACTGCAGTTTAAATTGAAAATAGTAGAAATAATTTTTAAATATTTACATGTGCCCTGGCAATGGTAATCTGTTTTGTCCTTTGATAAACAAGATACTGTTTGTTGTTGGGAGTGAACAATCTCAAGTAGTTTTGAATTGATATTGTTCCATCCACTACAAACTAGGGGGGTCCAGGGGGCATGCTCCCCCGGGAAAGTTTAGATTTTTAGAACCTCAGAAATGCAATTTTAGGGCATTTTGGTAGAAAATTTTGCATCATCATAGATGCTGTTCTTATAATATTTTAGGGTAGTTTTTTGAGTGACCCCCCCCCCCCCTTACAGACGATATTTTTTTGGATGCCCCCCCTTTAAGACCAGTTTTTTTTTTCATGCCCCCCCCCCCCTCAATCCCACCAGCCTTGCCCACAGGAATGTCATTCACAAGTTTACGCAGTCCGTCAATAGTAAGTAATTCAAGCTCGAAGGTGCTCTCACAAGATTCTATAAAGTCACGAAAACTGACTCGAGAAGGATTTATGTTAGCCGCTAAGTTAGGGCCAATATCGGTAAAATGCCTGTTGAAAGCGTTGCTTAGCTCATGAGGGTCAGTTATCACCGTGTCACCGATAATCAATTTTGACGCCGGCGTAAAGTTTTTCTTTCGCGATAATAATGTATTGATACCATTCCAAGTCGCTTTAGCTTTCCCATCATTATCCTCGAAGTAGGAATGTTAGTAATTCTTCTTGGAGGCCTTAATAGAATGGTTTACATGATTCTTAAGACGCCTGTACTCTGCCCATTTTAACTGATCACCGGTGACGGTTGCGATTCGCTTTATTTTGTCCCACATTAATCGTTTGATTTCCGGAAAGAGCCAGGGAGCCTTAGAGTTTCTAACTCTCCTTTTCTTAACAGGTGCATGAAGGTTTGCTACCGCTAAAACTGATTGCTTCCACACATCCCATGCTCTAATAGCGTTATCAATCTGCTCAATTTTGTCCCAAGGAACCAGCGCCATGTCATTCATAAAGTCAGCAGGTATAAAATTTTTGTATTGCCTCGATTTAAAGACTCGTGGAAGCGACCTAGGGCATGTTAATTTTCTAGAGACATAGATTAAACTGTCATCGCTGCAACAAATGTGAGACACACCTGATGTAACAAATTTGCCTGGTTCATTGGTAAGTGATTTAGAACTTGATGTGACGAGTGTAGGCTCCTTGATCAACTGAGCATATTGATAGGATTCACAGACTTCAATTAGGTGTCTAGTTTCATTAGCTGGGGTAACTGCCATAATGTCACCGTTGATTTCACCTAGTATATTTGATTCAATATTTTCCGCTTCAATCTTTCTCAGAAGGACCTCGAACTTATTGAAAAGCTCAATTGGTGAATTCGGAGGTCTATACCAGTTTGAAAGAAGAAATGGCTTGGCCTTGGGTTTTTGAATTTCAATACACAAGAACTCAAGATCTGGATCAGAGAGATCGGATCTGGTTTTATATTCGATGACGTTACGAATTTACATGGCAACACCACCACCACTTCTGCAACGGTCACGCCTAAGAAGTGTGCAGCCCTCTAGTGACACTGCAGAATCAGTGAAGGTGTTGTCAAGACGAGTTTCACTTAAGGCTAGAATGTCTAATGCCTGAGATTGCATTCTTAAGCGAAGTTCGTCCAGGTATTTAGGCAAGCTAACAATATTGACAATGGCGATTTTAAAGCCCTTAAGTTTAGGTATACTGAAAGTTAGGTCTTGTTCCGATGTACAGTCGTGATCTAGTTCTCGGTTAGAATACCCATTAGACCGGAACGAGGTAGGAATAGCAGGCTCATTACTCAATAATCAATTAGAGTTAAGATAATCCGCATAGGAATTTGAAAGAAGTGAAGACCCTTTGCGGTTAAGGTAAACACCCTACGATTACACAAGTCAAGTCTATATTTTTTTATGCGGAGCAATTTAAACCCACGAGAGCTACAAAACGATTTTAAAATCTCATTCGCCTCCTTGATTTTATCATTAAATTCTAGGTTATCTGACATGGGTAGCAGTGGTGAAATTGTAAGGTGCGTACTTGTCGGAAAATCCTGTTGGATCTGGGTTACCAGGTTGACAATTCCCTCGGCCACGCTGCGTGGACTTTCGTCGCGTATGTTATTACTTCCGACATGGAGGTTGATTTTATCTGGTTCCTTTCTGAGCAGGGGCTTTAAATAATCCTCCATATCTGCAATGTGGGCACCCGAAGAGGACTTGACTGCCACATGCTTATCATTCGTAGATAGATCCCAACCCTGGACGTGTTGAATAATGGAATCCCCAGCTATGAAGACAAGCTTCTTTTTGGCCATGTGATCTGTTGATGGATTTTCACAACAGACCGAAATGGAGGGATTATGAATTTGCGGTGCAGCATACGCAGATCTCCGATTCTCGTGACTAGACTGATTTCGGTCAGTAGTCGGCCGATGTGGTTCGGCTATGGTTGCGTTCGTCGAGAGTTTTGCCTTTTTGCTGCGTTTTTTCCTTTGTTTGGACTTCACGTTATTAACAGAAACCCAGGGGGATTCCTTTTCATCAATTGGTGCCACACCTTTCACACTTTCAGATATTTGCTCATGCAAATTAGTAGAAGAAATAGGATAACACTCTTCTTCATTGGAGTTTTGAAGTTCGTTATTCATTAGTCGGATGGCTGTTAAAAGGCTCTTGTTCTCTTCACGTAGCGCATTAGCTTCCTGCTTCAAAATGATGTAGTGGGACTCCAACTCCTGCAATTTGTCTTAAAGATCTTTGTTCTCATTCTGCAGTGATATGACCAGCTCATTTGCATAAGACGCGCTCGCTTCGGATTTAAGATTCTCAATTTCAAAGCGGCAGACTTCTTTGACTTTAGTCTCAATAAAAGAAGATAAATCTTCAATTGTGAGCTTGTTATTAGCACAACTCAAGGCCGTTTCACGTTCATCCCTGTCAACATTCGAGCTGCTCCTCTCAAACTGCTCCTCGTCATGGTCTTGAGATTGAATGGCGGCTCGTACTCGATCGATTAATAAGCTTTTATTTCCACTTCGTTTGAGTCCAAGCTTGTTCAGTTCCGCTTTTAACTCGTCGGTCTTGAGAGAAGAGACATATGTTGTCCGATCTGGAATATCTTCGGAGGAGAATTCACGTTGTTCGGTGCTCACGGCTTCAGAGCTCACAGAGCTCGCAGACAGACGTCCGTCCGCCATCTCCAATATATACGCATTAAGGACCGTCGCAATAACATTTATAATACAGTGGCATTGTTTACGGACTGTAAAGCAAAATTGTTTTCAACAAAAGATAAAGTATGTATTTCGTATAGTATAATCCTCCGGGTGAGTGTAGTTCTGAGAAGAACTGTTGTTGGTGACTGACGTTTCGACAACCTGAGCGGAAGTCATCTTCAGAGTCAAGTGAATAGTTTTTGTCAGTCGATGATGTTATAAGTTTGGTCCGTTGAAAGTGATTGGCCACTTTAGCCATGATGGTATTGGCTGAAAGACTCGTGTAAAGTTTGTCATTAGTCATTGGTCAGTTTCGATCCGTCTTTTGTTAGTCAAATTGCTACCGTTGAGGTCCATGTATAGTTAGTCAAATTTAGTCGGTCTGTTAAAAGTCCGTTAGTCGGTTTCGTTAGCGTCGCGAATAAGTCGATTGTAAGGCGCCAGTAGCTGTTGACATCTGTTAAGAGGCGTTTGTTCTAAGTTAGTGTACCAGCTTTCAACATGTTTCCATTCATCATCTTTTAATTTCACGAACCATTATAAATTCTAACTACATTACAATTATTGTTTTTCAATTATTACTTTTTTGTTATTTTTTTTCATTTTCTGTCCATTGAATGTTTCATTTTATTCTGTCTCATTTATAACCTCTTGTGTAACTGTTTCTGTTACACATAAACGTGGTGTTTTTACTAAGAAGCCAAGGAGACTTGAAAGGTCATTAAGGACTGTCGTTTTCAACAAAACTTGAAGTACGTATAACCATGTTTCCACTCATCATTTTTTAGGTTAAAATACCTCAAATTAACACCGACAGGTAACTGGGCGTGCAGTAACATGTGTGATATGACGTAGCATGCCAATAAATACCAAATTGGGGTAGAACACTCCTTCTTGCTCAGTTCTTTCAGCGAAGCAGTGGGGGAGGGAACTCTTATTCTATCTTATTACACGCGAATTAGTCATGCCAGAAGTTCAGTTCCCTCAGCCGCTGGTAGAACAAGTTCAGCAAAGCCAAGAAAATCCACCACCGCAACAGGACCCGATCCACCGGCGGCCGTTCAAATGCCGCTACAGAACCCGTCAGCGCCCCAGGCAAACGATGGAACTCGAGGAAACTGAAACTAGAGATACTGATCGAGTTTGATTTTATAGGCTCGTTGAAAGTTTTACGTTTTGTTCGTTCTCTTTACGCATATTTGACTTGCCTCATTACGTGTACTTTTATTTGCTATTTGCTAAGGGGCAGGATTTCGCCCGTTCGGGCCTTGTGTATTATTTTCTCAGTGTATGGATGTTTCTGAAGCGTGGGTGAGGTTTCACCGGGGGCGAAATTTCTTGCCAGCCTTTCTGACAGGATGATTCCTTCAGTGCGTTCACTGTTGGATGACTACTGATGGGATTTCCACGCTTGAAGAGTGTGGGTGAGGTTTCACCGAGGCAAGGTTTTTCGTCTGTTATCTGATAGAATGATTCCCTCAGTGCGTTCGCTGTTGGATGATTACAGATGGAATTTATTACGCTTGTAAATCGTTGGGTGTGGTTTCACCGGGGGCGAGGTTACTCGCCGGTTATCTGTTGGAATGATTCCTCGCGTGCGTTCGCTGTTGGATGACTACAGATGGAATTTATACGCTTGCAAAGCGTGGGTGAGGCTTCACCAGCGATGATTTTTTTGCCATTTATCTGTCGAGATGATTCCCTCAGTATGTTCGTCCATACGTTGGATGATTACGGATGGAATTCATGTGCTTTGCAAAACGAGGATGACGTTTCACCGGGGGCGAGGTTTTGGCTGTTATCTGACAAGATGTTTTCGTTCAGCGTGTTTGTATGTTGGATGATCGCAGATGGAACTTTTATTCTTATAAATCGAGGGTGAGGTTTCACTGTGGGTAAGTTCTCGCCAGAACCTACATACTCTGCACTGGTTATTTTCATCATTGAGTTTTTTCGCCTTGTTTCTTGACTTCAAATGAAATCTGGCTGTTTTAAAGAGAAGTTAAGCTTTTCACTGTTGATGTGAAGGCTGTTTGCTATTTTGAATGACTGCTGATGAAACCAGATGCTTCCAAGGCGTGCAACCGTTTACGTGCTAGTGTGGTTCCAGTGGCGGGCTCCTCTCTTTTCTTTGATGACTGTAGTGAATTTTTTGAACGCTTTATTTGGGCGGATGACACGTTGTTTGTTTTGTTATGTAATGTCACTTGTGGGCTAAAGTTTACTTCCTTATTTAGCGTACTTAGACACTCCAATCAGTACGTGGACGCATAGTGTTGGAATGCTACTGAAAAAATATCGTTTTATGTTATGTCCGTACTTGGCACACATAGCAGAACAACATACCCTGAACATTTCAGCTCAATTGGAGAAATCGTTCTCAAGGTATCTTTGAGACAACGAGCTTTAAACTTATAGTAATAGAAAATCTTCAAATAAAACAATAATACCTTAAGATTAAAATTCCGCCATAAAATATCTTCTTAAATCCCGCATTAAACGCTTCGACGTTTCCATTTATCGAAATCTCAAGGAATTGTTCTTGTTGATGTTCACAAACAACATTTAATTCCCTTGGCTTTGGCTGTTTTGATTGCATTGTTGATAGATCTAACGGCGACAGATAGCTTAGCCTTTTTTTGTTGAATATTGCTTGCAATCGGTGGAAACAAAACAAAAGTTTGAAAGCAAAATCCACAAGAGTGAGCCTGAACCAAAGAACGACAATGTAGATATCGTCTACCTCTGTTCATCAGGGGATATACTCAAATCAACACAGTGTCACTGACTCAGTTTCGTTTGCTCCTTTAAACAGATAAGAAGGCTGTCCAGTTGCCAGACTATCACTTTGTGGATCACCGCATTGAGATCTTAAGCCATGACAAAGATTACAACAAGGTTACGCTGCATGAACATGCAGGGACACGACAGGAAAAATCTTAGAGAAAAGCCAAAACGACAACAAGTAGTAAACAAAGAGGTTTTCTTGCAGTTGATTTTTTGTTTTGTTTTTGTATAGAAAGGTACTACTTGGAATTATTTAAACAAATCAAAATATCTGATTTACGTGGAAATTTCGTTGCTCTCATTCGCCTTGGCGGTGGAGAATTTATCATCAAAGTTTGCAACCATTCCTGAGAGAAATGACAAACACCTTGGATTACGACAAGGTTATGCTGCATGAGCATTGGCCGTGGAGAATTTGATCATTTCCGGTTAAATATGGTATAGTACACTGACGATGTCGTCTCGTGTTTCTGAAGGCTTTGTTATTATTATTTCTGTTGCTATGTCTGAATTTTAAAATGATTCATCTTGTGTTGAATGAGAGAGCCAGGATTCTTTTTCTGTTTGCCATGGGATACAGTTCCCACATCTTACTCTGAGTATAAAAGACGAAGACAGTAAGTAAATTAAAATTTTTGCTCAGCTTTCGTGTCTGCTGAAGAAAAACATCGATAGTCGAAGATCATGGAATTGTAGTATTTTCTCTTTTGTTAGAACATAGGACGACGCAAACGTGATACACCGTCACTCTGTGGATCACCGCATTAACCTTTTGAACCCGATGAATGATATTACAACAATACTGATCTGCACAAGACTTTTCACCAAGGTTGAAGAAAGACCAACTAAAACATGGGAAGCCAGCAAGCAAAGTGCTTGATCACGTCTAGAAAGGAAGTATCAAATAATTGTCCTTACATTGATATCTTACATTGATATCTTACATAAACAGTGCACATCGTTTCCGAGTTCATTGGGAGGATAATTGTGATTGCTATGCGCATTCATATTAAAGTGGGATCATATAATTTGAGAAGGGTAAGGAGACAAAAAGAAAGTGGCGTGAGTTTGAGGAATCGGGTAGAACAATAAAAAAACAGTTCATTTAAGAAATGCTAGAACACTGGTGTTTTTACAAAAATGTCATGGAGACATGAAAGGATGTCGAAGATACAGAGGGCAAGGTTACAAATTTTGGATAGGAAAAAGTAAAGTAACATTCATAAAGGAACGTCGTCGTAACATTTATAATGCAGTGGCAGTGGCATTGTTTACGGACTGCAAAGCAAACTGAATTGTTTTCTTCAAAACATGAAGTATATATACCATAATTCCATTCATCATCTTTTAATTTCACGAACCATTATATATTTTGACTACATTACAATTATTGTTTTTCATTTATTTCTTTTTTGTTACTTTTTTTTTATTTTGTATCCATTAAATTTTTCATTTATATTTTGTATCATTTGATAACCTCTTGTGAAGCTGTTTCTGTTACACATACACGTGGTGTTTTTACTAAAAATGCCATGGAGACTTGAAAGGTTGTTCAAGTTATAGGGCATGGTTACAAATTTGGGACAGGAAGGTGAAGTAACTGTCATTAAGGACTGTCGTTGTCAACAAAATTTGAAGAACCATTTTAAAATTCCGACTACATTATAATTATTGGTTTTCATGTGTTATTTTGTCAGTGTATGTATGTTACTGAAGCGTGGGTCAGGTTTCACCGGGGGCGAGATTTCTTGCCAGTCTTTCTGACAGGCTGATTCCTTGAGTGCGTTCGCTGTTGGATGACTGCAGATGGAATATCCACGCTTGGAGAGTGTGGGTGAGGTTTCCCGGGGGCAAGGTTTTTCGTCTGTTATCTGATAGAATGATTCCCTCAGTGCGTTCGCTGTTGGATGGCTACAGATGGAATTTATTACACTTGTAAAGCGTTGGGCGAGGCTTCACAAGGGTGAGTTTTCGCCAGTTATCTGTCAAGATGATTCCTTCATTATGTTCGTCCACACGTTGGATGATTACGGATGGAATTCATATGCTTTGCAAAACCAGGGTGAAGTTTCACCGGGGGCGAAGTTTCGTCGATCTGTTATCTGACAAGATGCTTTCGTTCAGCGTGTTCGTATGCTGGACGATCGCAGATGGACTAATGTTCTTATAAATCGAGGGTGAGTTTTCACTATGAGTAAGTCCGCGCCAGAACCTACTTGTTTGTAAAGTGTAAGTGAGCTGTGTACTGGTTATTTTCCTCACCGAGTTTTTTTTGCCTTGTTTCTTGACTTCAAATGAAATCTGGCTGTTTTAAACAGAAGTTAAGCTTTTAATTGCTTATGCGAAGGCTGTTTGTTATTTTGAATGGCTGCTGATGAAACAATGCAAGATGCTTCCAAGGCATGAGATTTTTTGTAACCGTTTACGTGCTAGTGTTTTTCCCGTGGCGGGCTCCTCTCTTTTCTTTGCTGACTGTGGTGAATTTTTTGAACGCTTTATTTGGGCTGATGACAAGTTGTTTGATTTTTTTACGTCAGGTCATTTGTCGGCTAAAGTTTACTTCCTTATTTAGCGTACTTGGACACTCCAATCAGTACGTGGACGCATAAAGTGTTGGAACGGTACTGAAAAAAAAATATCGTTTTATGACATGTCCGCACTTGGCACACATAGCAGAACACCAAATCCTGAACATTTCAGCTCAATTGGAGAAATCCTTCTCAAAATATCTTTGAGAAAACGAACTTTAAACTTATAGTAATAGAAATTCCTAAAATAAAACTAAAATAGCTTCAGATTAAAATTCCGAGAAAAACATCTTCGTAGATCCCGCATTAAACGCTTCGACGTTTCCATTTATCGAAATCTCAAGGAATTGTTCCTTTTGGTGTTCACAAATACAACATTAAATTCCCTTGGCGTTGACTCTATTTCGATTGCATTGTTGATAGTTCCAATGGCGACATATAGCTCAGCCTCTATTTGGTTGAATATTGTTTGCAATCGGTGAAAACAAAACAAACCTCTGAAAGCAAAATCCACAAGAGTGAGCCTGAACCAAAGAACGACAATGTAGATATCGTCTACCTCTGTTCATCAGGGGAAATACTCAAATCAAGGCGATAGCAAATGTTTGTTTATATATGTGCTTCCAGCTTAGAATAATGTTCGTGATGCACCTAACCCAGTGTCACAGATTCAGTTTCGTTTGCTCCTTTGAAGAGATAAGAAGGCTGTCCAGTTGCCAGACTATCACTTTGATGATCACCGCATTGAGATCTTAAGCCACGACAAAGATTAAAACAAGGTTATACTACATGAACATGTAGGGGCATGACAAGTAAAAGCTTAAAGAAAAGCCAAAACGACAACAAGTAGTAAACAAAGAGGTTTTCTTGCAGTTGATTTTTTGCTTCGTTTTTGTATAGAAAGGTACTACTTGGAATAATTTAACAAATCAAAATATGTGATTTCCGTGGGATTTTCATTGCTCTCTTTCGTTTTGGCGGTGGAGAATTTTATCTTCAAAGGTTGCAACCCTTCCTGAGAGATTCAAATGAAAAAAAAATCTTGGCAGCCGCGCTGGATGACAGGAACAATAAAGCTCATTAGAATTCGTTTAGCATGGCGCCATTTAAAAACGATCTTTAGTTTATTTCCTTATTTACCGTACTTAGACACTGCAATGAGTAGATGCACAGAGTCTTGGAACACTACTGAAAAAAAAGCCGTTTCCTGAACCAAGGAACGACAATGTAGTTATCGTCTCGCTCTGTTCATCAGGGGAAATACTCAAATCAAGGCGATAAGAAATGTTTACGAAATTGGGATATTAAGCCACGACAAAGATTACAACAAGGTTATGATGCATGAACATGCAGGGACACGACAAGTAAAAGCTTAAAGAAAAGCCAAAACGACAACAAGTAGTAAACAAAGAGGTTACCTTGCAGTTGATTTTTTGTTTTGTTTTTGTATAGAAAGGTACTACTTGGAATTATTTAAACAAATCAAAATCTGTGATTTCCGTGGAATTTTCATTGCTCTCATTCGCCTTGGCGGTGGAGAATTTATCATCAAAGTTTGCAACCATTCCTGAGAGATTGAAATGACAAACACCTTGGCCACGACAAAGATTACGACAAGGTTATGCTGCATGACATGCCGGGGCAGAAAAACTAAAAGCTTAAAAAAAAGCCAAGACGACAACAAGTAGAAAACAAAGAGATTATCTTGCAGTTATTTTTTGTTTTTGTTTTTTCTTGCTCTCTTTCGTTTTGGCCGTGGAGAATTTGATCATTTCCGGTTAAATATGGTATAGTACACTGACGATGTCGTCTCGTGTTTCTGAAGGCTTTGTTATTATTATTTCTGTTGCTATGTCTGAATTTTAAAATGATTTATCTTGTGTTGAATGAGAGAGCCAGGATTCTTTTTCTGTTAGCCATGGGATACAGTTCCCACATCTTACTCTGAGTATAAAAGACGAAGACAGTAAGTAAATTAAAATTTTTGCCCAGCTTTTGTGTCTGCTGAAGAAGAACATCGATAGTCGAAGATCATGGAATTGTAGTATTTTCTCTTTTGTTAGAACATAGGACGACGCAAACGTGATAAACCGTCACTCTGTGGATCACCGCATTAACCTTTTGAACCCGATGAATGATATTACAACAATACTGATCTGCACAAGACTTTTCACCAAGATTGAAGAAAGACCAACTAAAACACGGGAAGCCAGCAAGCAAAGTGCTTGATAACGTCTAGAAAGGAAGTATCAAATAATTGTCCTTACATTGATATCTTACATTGATATCTTACATAAACAGTGCACATCGTTTCCGATTTCATTGGGAGGATAATTGTGATTGCTATGCGTATTCAAATTAAAGTGGGATCATATAATTTGAGAAGGGTAAGGCGACAGGAAGAAAGTGGCGTGAGTTTGAGGAATCGCCGGGTAGAACAATAAAAAACAGTTCATTTAAGAAATGCTAGAACACTGGTGTTTTTCCTAAAAATGTCATGGAGACATGAAAGGATGACGAAGATACAGAGGGCAAGGTTACAAATTTTGGATAGGAAAGTAAAGTAACATTCATAAAGGAAGGTCGTCATAACATTTATAATGCAGTGGCATTGTTTACGGACTGCTAAGTAAAATTGTTTCCTTCAAAACATGAAGTATATATACCATGTTTCCATTCATCATCTTTTAATTTCACGAACCATTATATATTTTGACTACATTACAATTATTGTTTTTGATTTATTTCTTTTTTTGTTATTTTTTTATTTTTTTTTTTCATTTTGTGTCCATTAAATTTTTCTTTTTATTTTGTCTCATTTTATAACCTCTTGTGTAACTGTTTCTGTTGCACATACACGTGGTGTTTTTACTAAGAATGCCGTGGAGACTTGAAAGGTTGTTGAAGTTATAGGGTATGGTTACAAATTTTGGACAGGAAAGTGAAGTAACTGTCATTAAGGACTGTCGTTTTCAACAAAACGTGAAGTACGTATAACCGTGTTTCCATTCATCATCTTTTAACTTCACGAACCATTATAAAATTTCGACTACATTATAATTATAGGTTTTCATGTGTTTCTTTTTCTTTTTTTTTTCTTTTTGTGTCTATTTTATTCTTCATTTTATTTTGTATCCTTTTATTGTTAGTTTGTAATCGTTCTGTTATAGATACACTATTCATAACACTCGTAATGAGATGCGAGGTTAAAATACATCAAAGCAAAACCCATAGGTAACTGGCCGTGCAGTAGCATGTGTGATATGACGTAGGAAGCCCAAAAATACCAAATCGGAGTAGAACACTCCTTCTTGCTCAGTTATTTCAGCAAAGCAGTAGGGAAGGGAACTCTTATTCTATCTTATTACACGCGAACTATTCATGCCAGAAGTTCAGTTCCCTCAGCCGTTGGTGGAACCAGTTCAGCAAAACCAAGAAAATCTACCCTCGCAACAGGACCCGATCCACCGGCGGCCATTCAAATGCCGCTACAGAACCCGCAAGCGCGGCAGATAAACGATGGAACTCGAGGAGAACTTGAGATACTTATTGAGTTTGATTTTATAGGCTCGTTGTAAGTTATACGTTTTGCTCGTTCTCTTTACGCATGTTTGCCTCATTACGTGTACTTTTATTTGCCATTAATTTGCTAACGGGCCGGATTTCGCTCGTTCAGGTCTGGTGTCTTATTTTGTCAGTGCATGTTTGTTTCCGGAGCGTGGGTGAGGTTTCACCGGGGGCGAGATTCTTGCCAGTCTTTCTGACAGGATGATTCCTTCAGTGCGTTCGCTATTGGATGACTACAGATGGAATTACCACGCTTGGAAAGTTTGTGTGAGGTTTCACCGGGGGCAAGGTTTTTCGTCTGTTATCTGATAGAATGATTCCCTCAGTGCGTTCGCTGTTGGATGACTACAGATGGAATTTATTACGCTTACTAGGCTCGTATGCAGACTTTACATTTTTTTTTACTGATAGAATGATTCCCTCAGTGCGTTCGCTGTTGGATGACTACAGATGGAATTTATTACGATTGTTAAGCGTCGGGTGTGGTTTCACGGGGGGTGAGGTTACTTGCCGGTTATCTGTTGGAATGATTCCTCCAGTGCATTCGCTGTTGGATGACTACAGAAGGAATTAATACGCTTGCAAAGCGTGGGTGAGACTTCACCAGGGATGACTTTTCGCCAGTTATCTGTCAAGATGATTTCTTCAGTATGTTCCTCCATTGTTGGATGATTACGGATGGAATTCATATGTTTTGCAAAACCAGGGTGACGTTTTACCGGGGGCGAAGTTTCGTCGATCTGTTATCTGACAAGATGTTTTCGGTCAGCCTGTTCGTATGTTGGATGATCGCAGATGGAACTTCTATTCTTATAAAGCGAGCGTGAGCTTTCACTGTGATTAAGTTCTTGCCAGAACCTACATGTTTGTAAAGTGCAAGTGAGCTCTGTACTGGTTATTTTCCTCACCGAGTTTTTTCACCTTGTTTCCTGACTTCAAATGAATACTTGCTGTTTTAAAGAGAAGTTAAGCTTTTCATTGTTTATGTGAAGGCTGTTTGTTATTTTGAATGACTGCTGATAAAACCAGATGCTTCCGAGGCGTGAGATTTTTTTGCAACCGTTTACGTGCTAGTGTGATTCCCGTGGCGGGCTCTTCTGTCTTCTTTGCTGGCGGTAGTGAATTTTTTTAACGCTATATTTGGGCGTGTTTGTTACGCCCTTGTATATGAACACTTGTATTATATCACAACTAATGAGAACCCTGCTGATGAGCTCTCTCGTCCTTTGTCCAGTATATTTGGTGGTCCGGGGGGTCATACTTTTGACCTAATGGCGCTGGATTCAAATGCAATGAAAGATACATCCGGCGACAGTCTGCCTCACTTTACCCTAGGTCCTCAGAGGTGAATCTTTTCGCGCAAGATCTGACGGGACAAGATCCAGCTATGGGCGCCCGTACATTTTTCCACTGTTGCAGTCTTACAGTTCTTGTAAAGTTTACAGTCTTGCACCTTCGTTGTCCTGGATATCTACTTTAGAAAGCATTGGTGGCCTCTCATTTAGCATTGGTGCGCAAAAGTGCAAGGGATGCCCCCTACGGGTGATCGCACTGCTCTTCTAGGACCGTCTAGGCAGGGCTGGGTCCCATAGTGGAGCACATTCGTGGAATAGCCTTCCATCTGACGTCAGAGCCATTAGATCCTATACTAATTTCAGAAATAGGATAGATCACCAATTGTCCACCTCGTACTCCCACACGGCAAACATGTAAAACAGTTTTATTTTTTAAATAATTATATTGTAACTGATGTTTTTACCGTGTATAAATAAAGTGTATGTATGTATATATGTATGTATGTAACGCTGTGGTCATAAAAGAAAGGTAATTTCAGTGTCCACTGCGGGTTGAACAAGTAGGTGTGAACGTTGACCTCAGTCAGATTGATAAACGGCTGCAAGAGTCACTAAACTACGACCAAGCGACCATTTACTCAAAGCAGAAGGATTGCTTACAAAAACAGCTTGAGGCATTCTTGTTAGCTCTGCCGGGGCAAGTAACTTTTGCGACAGCAACACCACGTGATTAGTATCGTTTCCTTACCTTCAAGGATAAAGATGGGAAAACGCAGGCTCACTGTAACAGCTGTAAATTTATTGGGCAGCAAGATAGACATTCTTGTGGCTGCCCTCAACGATTGCCATACAAACTGTGGATTCTTACATAGGGAAATTGAGGTCTATTTTCCACGCTGAAGGTAGAGATGGAGAGTGGGATAAGAGACTGGGCTGGGGCAACCCAGCAGCAGATAAATATGTGAAAAAGTATCTGCGTGTAGTGTTCGCGGTGTAATTACAAGCCAGAATCACGCCCAAGCAAGCTACGCCTTTCTTTGTGGATAAGCTCACCATGCTATCACTCCACTTGCAAAGAGAGTTGGAGAAGTCTGCCTCCAACAATCCAACATCGCATTATCGCTCGCGACCAGGCTTATTTTAAAACAGCCTTCTTCAGTGGCGATCGACCGGCTGATTTGGGCCAGGTAAAAGTTCCTGAAATCTTATGGTTTCTAAATAACGACAGTCTTCTGTTTTTTCATGTTTGACGAAAAACCTTGAGGGACGGGGACGAGAATGTTTTTGGAATCAGACGAAACCCACAAAAAATTATCTGTCCCATTAAAGTCGATATTTTTTTTTTTTGTAGTTTTGGATGAGTTTGGGGAATTATTGTAAGAATTGTGGTGTTTTCCTTCGAAAAATGATAAGTTATAAGGGGTTTAGGATGCAAGAGAGTTGTTTGAATTATCTGTGAGGACAAGGAAGAACAGATAGGCGTGGACCACGCTGATCAATATTCTCTCCATATCTTATTATTAACTGACCATGAATGAGAGTGTTATGTAATAGAATAATTTTAAAAGTTACGTTCTTTGTCTTACTGTGCTAAAGATTTCTTTCCTTATTTAGCGTAATTAAAAACTACAATAAGCGGACGCATAGAGTCGGACGCGACTGTTATAGAAAAACCTCTACTGTTATGTGTCATCTTGGTTCAGTGACACGCTTCAAACTCACAATGACAATACAAAGTCTGCGATTGCCGTGGATTTCTCATTGCTCTCCTTTGCCTAGATGGTAAAGAATTTGATCATGTACTGTTGAATATTGTAAATTACATTGACGATGTCGCCTCGTGTTTTTCAAAAGCGTTTGTTATTCTTATCCCCGTTGCTATGTCCGATTTTTTAACTGATTCATCTTGTGTTGGATAAGAGATCCAGTACTTCTTTTATGGTGGCCGTGGGACACAGATCCTACGTCTTACTGGCCTTTTTGTTCGGCTTAGGATTTGAAACAGAAATCCCATTTATTTTTATTTTGCAGACATTTTTACGAATAGAAAAGAACTGTGTTGTCTTTTAAAAATCCTCGATCAACGTACAGACTACGTAAACCGATCGGGAAACAGACTGCGTCTAATAATCAACTGATTTGACCGGTCGGGTAGCGAGTGCACCGCGCTTTCCATTTGGCAACGCTTTGGAAGAAGCATTTTTGTGCGAAAACTTTTAGTTCCCGCGCTCAGACTATTCCGAGTGTGACATTACAACAAAAAGAAAAAGAGAGAAGGTCGCTACAAAAGACTTCGTTGAGAAAAGTCTTTGTCAAAAGTGTGGGGCGCCTTTAACTTTGTGCCTTTGCTAACTTTAAATCTTGGGATTTACTTCACACATCAAACCGTTTGATTGACAGCCGCCGATTCATTGACGAGAACAGTCGGAATTCCGACAGTTAATCTATGCAATAGCATTCCGCGCATTGAAAAACTGGGTACTGCAAGTACATGTCGCGAAAGACAATAGCATTCTGGGCGATGTAATTGCCAATAACCAAAGCGTACTATAAGATATTGAAATAAGAGCCTGCATGGATTTAAATTTCGAACTAAAAGTATTTCTGTTTTCCCTTTGAAAAGCTACGATAAAGTCTGAAACCTCTCTAAGTGGTGTCCTTTTTACGTCGGCGAAACGCTTTGGTAAGCCATTTGAGCGATTTTGACGCGTATAAAGAGTACCCGTCACTGTATTCCCGACCGATCCAATCGAACAGTTGGGCAATTGAACCCAATCGAACACCAATCGTTCGATTGCCGAACTCAATCGAACATAATTGAACTCACAATAAAATTTTGCCAATCGAACAGAATCGAACGTTCGGCATGCACAGCAATCTTCCAATGACGCCGCACAACTGGCTCACGGAATAAATTTCGCCGGGCGTGAATCTAAGATCAACACAAGCTGGCAAACAGCATTTGTCAGATTCTTCGTACACGCTACACGCGGACTCGCGTGATCTGTCAAGCTTTTTTGCTACTCTTATGCAATGTTTTGTTTATATAGTGGACTTTTGATCTCATCGATTGACATTTAAAGTGGTACTATGACGAAAATCGCACCTTTCCTATTTAAGCCATTTTAAAACTTAAACTGCATAAGTAGACTGCATAAGAAGTAAAATCCTGTTTAGTGTTTTCAAATATCTCTTTTCGTTCCAGAGATATTCAAGTTTTTAAAATATGCAAATTAGGCAAGTGCTGACGTCATATACTCAAACAGATTTTGTCGAAGTATGATGAAAAGAGATAGTTTGAATTTTAAATCCATTCAAACACTTATAGTACTGTTAATAGCAAAACACTGCGGTCCTTTGTTTTGGTCAGACTTGTCGAGCCTTGCAAGTTTTACCTTTATATGGCTTCCAAGCCCATTGTTTTTTGGCTGCTTCCCCTACACCTCCGAATTGGCTAATGGAAAATGATAAAGAGAGTGGCTCAGTATGGTTTCTCAGTTAGCGTGTTCTTCTCTACTTAAAATGGTTTGCCTTACATAGTCTTCAATGTAAGTTTTGTAGGTGTATTTCTATTATTAGTAAAGGTACTGTACTCCATAATTTTATAGCCTACAAAAGGGGCCGCCTCTAGTCGGTTTCGGTTACAGAATGCATAATTGCTGCGGAGCGAGCGTAGCGAGCGAGAAGCAACATAAACAGGATTTAAGAAGAATATATAAAAGGGAGTACGAATTCTCGAATTCATCACTTTTTACTAGAATGCATTGCGCCTTTTTACCAGAATTCGTTGCGCCTTTTACCAGAATTCATTGCGTCTTCTACCAGGATTCATTGCGCCACGGCTGCCCCTGACAACGAACAACACGAGGTTGTGACACCGTTGTGCTGGCGTCCTTTTTCGCGTGGATTGCAGTTGAGAAAGGTTAGTGGTTATGGTTGGCTTTAATTTAGCTGTAAAGACTGTAAAGCGATGTGAGCGAGATCGTGCTGGCTTTCACAACCCTTGCTGTTGTCGTTAATGCAGAATTATCTGGACAATTAATTGTCACTTCATAATTTAAAACTTAGTGCGTCAATTTCATAGCAGTCTCGTCCCCTTGGTCAAATTCTTAATGAAGAGAAATCGCTGGTACTTAAGCTTGTAGAATAATTAAAACAAACGAGAACCGTAGAACACGCTAATTTATATCTGCTGCGATCAATTTGTTTCCATCCAAACATGAATTTAAGCTAAAACTTCAGCATTTTCACATATCGCCACGGACGCGACCTCATCAGAGTCTGTCACATTCGATTCTAGAGACATGTGCGTATCAGTTCAGAATTTATAAGTGAGCTTTCTACTCTTACAATTTCCACATCTTTCGTTTATTTGGATTTGGTAAGGAGGAGGTTGATGTGTATCAATTCATGTGTTTTTGTCAAGATCAACATGCGTCATATGTATTAATGTGTCGTCGTTGTTTTCTTGCAGACAATTTGGAAATCTGCGCCACGAACAACACGAGGATGTCATACAGTCTTTTCGCGTGGATTCCACTGAAATTTTGTTTTGATTTACCTGTAAAACGATGTGCAGGAGATCGCGATTGACTTTCACAACTCTTGCTTTTGTTATTAATGCAGTACGCGAAAGTTTGTAAAAATCTGAACGCCCGGGTCTGGACGATTAATTGTAACATCTTATTAGTATGTCATTTCTTAAATCAGATGAAGAGAAATCGTCGTTACTAGAACTTGTAGAATAATTAAAACAAACGGAAACTGTAGAACACGCTTATTTCATATATGCTACGATCAATTCCTTTTCATCCAAACATGAATTTAAACTTAAAGTAAGTTTTAGCAGTTTCACATATCCGGCGATCGACTAGCCTGCGAACGCAGACGTATTTCCGGCTGTCATCGGTGCCGCCAAACGGAGACAAGCGACAGCCGGAAATAATTCGCAGGCTAGCGATCGACGCATTTTCAATACTGTCAACACTCTAGACTTAAAAGCTGCATAAAATCAGTTTCTTGTCAGGATTTTATACGTGTGGTATAATTCAGTTTTGTTCTTAACAGCTTTTTGACAGCAATAATGATATTAAGCAACATAGACACAAATTTAAGCGATGCTTCATGATATATCCTCTATATATTTTTTGCTCAATTGAGCAATGTTTCCCTCAACACAGCATATGTCTTTGACGAAATGAGAAGAGCGAATAAATTAAGTCAGCTAGAAGGGCCCCGAAATGTTGGCGAATTTGGCGAATATGGCGATTCTGGCGAAATTTGGTCAAGGTTGCAATGCTAACAAGATTTTGTCAAGGTTTTAAACAAAATTATAGTTGGATACATATGTGTAATGTGTAATGTGTAATGTGTAATGTCGCGATTGAGAGGACAAACGTACATGCCCTCTTTACATTGCTTTTTTACAGTGGGCTCGGACATCAGCATACTAAGGGCGCCGAAGGCAGCCGCTATCAGTCCATTTATGAGCCCACTGAACCCTCCCAACCCATGATGAGTGATGATGTAAGATAGACCACAACACCGGGATCTACGTCCCCTACTCTTTTCGAATAGAGACTGACTGGAAGGGCCCCAGAAAGTTGATGAAGTTATCTTAAAGGAACCCTACAAAGTTCCCTGGCAGAAGGCACAAACTTGTTATTAGTGGAAAATATGAGAAGTGGAAATGGGTTTCAACTAACCGTCATACATTAAATGTAATGTAGACAACATCATTTGATGATAACACAAGCATTTCATTCAAATAAAAACAAAATACATTCAAATACATTCAAATACAAGCACTCCATTCATCTCTAAATGAGAATGGCAAAAACAACTTAATGGAAGGAATAAGAGGTCCAATGACATGATATATAATAATGGGTTAACTGTAGTCCAAAACCAAAATGATAATTCGAATGCCATGCAATGCAGAAAAATGTAAATAAAGTTATTGTCATTGTTTCTCCGGTTGCTTCACATCAAGTCAGTTACACTTACGTAGCTAGGCATATCCATATCCAGCTTTGCTTTGCGAACTGTCGTTGTCCAATTCATATTTGAGTTCTCGTTGCTACATGTTCATAATATGTTGGGAATATTGGAACAAAATTGGAGAAACCCAGATAGGCAGACAGGCATACAAAAAGCAAAAAGTTGGATTTAAGCATCGTCAGCGCTGGTGCATTCCTTGTACATTCCAGATCAAACATAAAGGTGTTTGTTCAGCAACCGAACGTCACAAAAGTCTTCATGATCTTGGAATAAATTTCTTTTGTAGCAATAGTAATAGTTATTGACCAATTATTCCAGTAGTTCTTTAGCTCTGTAACATAGATCAGCACTTTATGCAGCGACATGGGTGATATCAATTCCCTGGAAGCAGATGACATTGGGATGTGAACGAAACGACTAACTAATGGCTTCTGAAACGAAGTCGTCTAGAAATTACTGTTCGAATCCAAGATGGCGAACGTGTGGATTTCACTGAGAATCCGCTGGCCAGGCGGGAAGTCCGGCGGATCGAAGAATGCACTATACCCCAAATAAGCAGACACGCTGACAAGAATTTGAACATGGTCAACCAAGGTGCAGTCCATGTACCGGCATTACAGGCCAAACATTCAAAATTATTTTGGGAAACCAAACGTCGGCATGTCAAACAAATTTGACATTCTTTAGAACCTTTAGTTATACGCAACGAAGAACAATTTTAGTAGTTCTTTAGTCTGCTCGTCCTACACTCATGATTTGGCTGTGAGTTACTCACGAGCAACAAGCTTAATATCGAGGTATTTCGCTTAGGCAACACGCTAACAGAACGAAGGAAATATATATTGTTTTGGGTTGCGCACGGGTTAAGGAATTTCACAACGCTGGAGCGCTCGAATCGAGAAACACGGTTTGGTAATGGAGCAAGGGAAATATATATCAGTATTGCTTTCCGTTCCCCTCGCGGGCAACACGCGTTAACGAACACAAGATGTCGCTTGGGCAACACGGTTAACGAAGGAAATATATATCTTTCTGCTCGGCCTACGCTCATGATTTGGCTGTGCGTTAAACACGGTTAATTAAGCGATCTAAGAACGCTTGAAATGATACATTGCTTTGTGTTCCACTCGAGCAACACGCTTTAGTTATAGGGAGATATATTTGGCTTTCCGTTACACACAGGCAACACGCTTCCAGAACGAAGGAAATAAAGAGCAAGGGAAGTATAGTCAGTATTGCCTTCAGTTCCCCTCGCGGGCAACACGCATTAACGAAAAAAAGATTTCGCTTGGGCAACACGCTTAAAGAACGAAGGAAATATATATTGTTTTTGGTTGCGCACGGGTTAAGGAATTTCACAACGCTGGAGCGCTCGAATCGAGACACACGGTTTGGTAATAGAGCAAGGGAAATATATATCAGTATTGCTTTCCGTTCCCCTGGCGGGCAACACGCGTTAACGAACACAAGATGTCGCTTGGGCAACACGGTTAACGAAGGAAATATATATCTTTCTGCTCGGCCTACACTCATGATTTGGCTGTGCGTTAAACACGGTTAATTAAGCGATCTCAGAACGCTTGAAATGATACATTGCTTTGTGTTTCACTCGAGCAACACGCTCTAGTTATAGGGAGATATATTTGGCTTTCAGTTCCACACAGGCAACACGCTTACAGAACGAAGGAAATAAAGAGCAAGGGAAGTATAGTCAGAATTGCCTTCAGTTCCCCTCGCGGGCAACACGCATTAACGAAAAAAAGATTTCGCTTGGGCAACCCGCTTAAAGAACGAAGGAAATATATCTTTCTGCCCGGCCTACACTCATGATGTAATTGAAATCGCCAAAATCGCCAAATTCGCCAACACGTTAGATCCATCTCTGGGGATGTAATTAGCATAAAAATCGCCAAAATCGCCAAATTCGCCAACACGTTAAACCCATCTCTGGCGATGTAATTTGCATAAAAATCGCCAAAATCGCCAAATTCGCCAACACGTTAAACCCATCTCTGGCGATGTAATTTGCATAAAAATCGCCAAAATCGCCAAATTCGCCAACACGTTAAACCTATCTCTGGCGATGTAATTTGCATAAAAATCGCCAAAATCGCCAAATTCGCCAACACGTTAAACCCATCTCTGGCGATGTAATTTGCATAAAAATCGCCAAAATCGCCAAATTCGCCAACACGTTAAACCCATCTCTGGCGATGTAATTTGCATAAAAATCGCCAAAATCGCCAAATTCGCCAACACGTTAAACCCATCTCTGGCGATGTAATTTGCATAAAAATCGCCAAAATCGCCAAATTCGCCAACACGTTAAACCTATCTCTGGCGATGTAATTTGCATAAAAATCGCCAAAATCGCCAAATTCGCCAACACGTTAAACCCATCTCTGGCGATGTAATTTGCATAAAAATCGCCAAAATCGCCAAATTCGCCAACACGTTAAACCCATCTCTACTCATGTAATTTGCATAAAAATCGTCAAGTTAACTGACGAAATTTCGTCAAATCTGCCATTTTCGCCACTGCCTGCATTTCTGGACATAAGTGTCAATTGGGGACTCATCGAAACCCAATTACCTTAAATTAAAAGATAAGCGAGGCAGTTTATCTTGCTCTTAAAACTTAAACTTTTCCAGCACGTGCACGTGTGCTGATTGAAAATGCCGTGCGGTTGGAGCCTAGACTAAACATTTTAGTGAACACAAGCCAAAAATAGCAATAGATAATGTTATGTAACTGTCGAATTTCAGTAGACTGACACTAGCCGAGCTTTAGCATTGACTTCTTTTACCATCATAATGAAACAGCTTGTTTATTCCCCTTTCATTCCGCGTCGGCTTCTTGGTTAGCAAGGTAATTGACACGTGATGTCCTTAACAATATTCACCATGGCTTATCATTTGATGGAATTAACTTTTAAACTAAACGCGAATTTAATCAGCTGTCGCGTAATCTTGAACTGTTTTGACTACATGTACAAAGCCATATCAAAACTCACTGTCGCTTCACTAAAACACTGAATCTTGATCACCCAAGCTTTAAATGGGTCCTTTTCGGAAGAGTTGTACAGGATTTAATTGCTCACGTACCACAATATGATGTATGAGTTCTTTTGCTCCTAATAAGAGAAAGTCGGTGCGAGAGGTATGCAGGCGAGTCTTATGTACCTCACCGTTTCCGCCGACATCTGGCACACTTTCAAGAAAAAAGACAAAAAATAATGGAAACTAATACAAAATCAAGCCAGTATACTTATTAAGTGTACAGATTCGCAAAGGAAGGCATCAATTCATACTGCTTATGCGTACGTCCGCGGGTTGAATCACCCATTGAAAGCTAAAGCAAGCGAGAAAGGCACAATAATTAATCAGTAATTAATGACCTACATTTAAATTCACCCTGTTCAATTCAGATATAAAAAGTAAGGTCTCAAAAGTCGTTGTTTGTAGAGATGCGGCATTATTATAATCAAGTTTAAATTATCTATAGTACAGATAAGCTGCGGTTAGCAAATCAGTATAAATGTAGTAAATAAGAACAAAAGCGAACGATATGCATACAAACCTGCTGGTTATACTTTTAATTACTGAACTGACGTGGTGTCCCGGATGGCTCATTATACCATAAGAAATCAATTCCTTGAGGGTTGATTAGCGTAGCTCGACCTAGCTCGTTTGGCGTCGAAGCTTCATTTTGTTCTGTATCCAACGTCGTACATTTGCTGAACAGATTTCATCAAACAACTCGGCGGCGTCCTAACAAAGCATCTTCACCTCACTGACTTGATTTACAATTTTGTCGCTCAATGGTGAAAGCCGACATATTTTTCTCTGTCTCCACAAAATCATATATTACTCTTATCTTTTCCATTTGAAAGCAATAGCACATCTTTTTCACTAAATAAGGAACACCTTGAGCAAAGATTCCATGCCAGCGTATGACTTGTGGCTACTGCTGGTATATTTTGTATCACCCATATCAAATTGCGTGTCTCGTTCAGATTTCACTCCAAATCAGATCCCACCACGATTGCTGTTACTTTGTTGGTGGTGATGTTCCAAGGAAAAAGTGCGCATACCAGGCAATAACAGATACCAGAAATTTTTAGTACATTTAAAGACCCAAAGAAATGGCGTTTTGGTTATAAGGGCAGTGGAGGGAAAATGTTGCTTTTACAAACTTGTTGATGTGGAAGCAGATTCTTTTAACCATTTCCGCCCTTAATTAAAAGAGATCATTTCGGTCCTAAATATCGTGTGGGGAAAAAAATCTGAGAGCGAAAAAATGACGCATTTTATATTGCAAATTTATTTGAGTTCGGCGCGGCAAGAAGACGACGTTAGGACTGGGCCAAATTCCAATTGAGGTCAGATCGCGGGATAGACAGCAAACAGTCTTACTCTGTTTTTAAAAAAAACCTGTTTGATTGCTCAAGCTTGATCACGATAATAAAACCTCTTCGGGTCATTCACTGATTTTCCATCAAGATCAAATTCGAGACAACTGCTAAAATTTACTTTTAAAGACCACTCTACATCTAATATTTGAAGACTAATCGAGTGTCTATAAACGGGACATATATGTTTCTATTATAAGCGAATGTCTACGCCTTGATAATCTAGAAATTCCAATTGAAGCTAATTGAAAATACATATAACGGGGTACATTTCACCATTTCCGTTATTATACGCCTGTAGCGTGTTTAGTCAATGCAACGTTTAACTTGTATTTTGGGTTTTTCTAGAGTTTTATGTACCTTGCGTGAAATAACAAGACCATGTTGGAGTAAAGACATGGATCAACTCTCGTTTTGTATCTTTCCCATAAAGTTTGGCCCACAAATGGAACAAAAACAAACTAGGGTGCTCAACAATACAGCTCTTTGAACATACCGCAGTATGCAAATTTGAGAGAGAGACTGACGTCGCGAACTTTGGCATTTTACCTGGGTGAACCTAGATTACCCAAATATATTATTATGGGTAGAAAGGACACCCTTTTTCACAGTACTTATTTTAGCTCCATATCTGAAATAGCAAGGTGTGTTCTAAGCGCGTATGGGGTTTGAAAAGACAGTCAACGGAACCCTTCAAAATCATTGGAAAATTGACAAATAGATAGATAGACAGAATAGATAGAAACTTTATTAAAGTGTCAAAGGCCATCTAGCTAGGGAAAAAGAATCCCTTACTAATTTGGGGACACCAATTAGGAAAAAAAATTAACAAACTAAATGCTATATAAGTGATAGGTAAATATATACAGTTATCTAATTACGGGATTTGTAGTAAAAATATACAGTTATCTAATAAAGTAAAAACATAGTTATCTAATTACGGGATTATAATAAAAAAATATATAGAAGTCAAGAAGAGCAGAGGCTGCAGCCTGCGCAGCCATCATCTAAAAGTTCACTTGTATTAAGTTGGCGGATCTTGCCTTTGAACGACCTTAGGGTTGTGACGTCCCTGATACTCTTGGGTAGTTCTGTCCATAGCCTAGGCCCTAGATATCTAATAGAATGCTTGCGGTAGTTGACTGTTTCATACCTGGGTATAGAGAAATCTGCCTGCCTCAGATTGTAGTTACTATTTGGTTCTTTAAAGATGTTGCTTATATATGCAGGGCACAGTTTATGCTTTACTTTATACTTAAGGATGCAAAGATCCTGTAAGCGTCTATTTACTAGGGTTGGCAGATCTGCCTTCTCTAATAATTGTTCATAACTGGAATTATTGTCCTTGAAAACCGCCCTAAGTCCTCTTTCTTGTAGTCTTTCAAGCTTTCGAGTGTCGCTCGCTTTGCAAAAATGCCACACTAGATGACAATACGCGAGGAATGGTAATATCGTACTTTTGAATAATATTAACTTAGCTTTCATAGGAATTAAATTACGTAGTCTCATTAAAACGCCAATTCTCTGAGGGTTGTCCAATACACACAATCTGATACAGATTGAAAATTCCTAATTTCGGTCCGTACTGTTTGTTAGATAGTGCTAGCGTTCTACCATTTGTAAAGGTCGTTTTCAATCCGTAGACGATCGGAAAATTGCATCTCATTAAGGGGACTTAGAAACTTTTCCTAGGCTTTACCGGTGTGAAGGGGGGTTACGAGTTGTCGATCCGTACGGATCGTACGGATGGAATAGGTCATTTTCGATCCGTGAACGATCGGAAAATTGCATCTCATTAAGAGGACTTAGAAAATTTTCCTAGGCTTTACCGGTGTGAAGGAGGGTTACGGGTTGTCGATCCGTACGGATCGTACGGATGGAATAGGTCGTTTTCAATCCGTAGACGATCGGAAAATTGCATCTCATTAAGGGGACTTAGAACATTTTTTTCGGCGTTACCAGTGTGAAGAGGGATTACGGGTTGTCGATCCGTAGGGATCGTACGGATGGAATAGGTCGTTTTCAATCCGTAGACGATCGGAAAATTGCATCTCATTAAGAGGACTTAGAAAATTTTCCTAGGCTTTACCGGTGTGAAGGGGGGTGACGGGTTGTCGATCCGTACGGATCGTACGGATGGAATAAGTCGTTTTCGATCCGTGAACGATCGGAAACTTGCATCTCATTAAGAGGACTTAGAAAATTTTCCTAGGCTTTACCGGTGTGAAGGGGGCTTACGGGTTGTCGATCCGTACGGATCGTACGGATGGAATAGGTCGTTTTCAATCCGTCGACGATCGGAAAATTGCATCTCATTAAGGGGACTTAGAAAACTTTCCTAGGCTTTACCGGTGTGAAGGGGGCTTACGGGTTGTCGATCCGTACGGATCGTACGGATGGAATAGGTCGTTTTCAATCCGTAGACGATCGGAAAATTGCATCTCATTAAGGGGACTTAGAAAATTTTCCTAGGCTTTACCGGTGTGAAGGGGGGTTACGGGTTGTCGATCCGTACGGATCGTACGGATGGAATAGGTCGTTTTCAATCCGTAGACGATCGGAAAATTGCATCTCATTAAGGGGACTTAGAAAACTTTCCTAGGCTTTACCGGTGTGAAGGAGGGTTACGGGTTGTCGATCCGTACGGATCGTACGGATGGAATAGGTCGTTTTCAATCCGTAGACGATCGGAAAATTGCATCTCATTAAGGGGACTTAGAAAACTTTCCTAGGCTTTACCGGTGTGAAGGGGGCTTACGGGTTGTCGATCCGTACGGATCGTACGGATGGAATAGGTCGTTTTCAATCCGTAGACGATCGGAAAATTGCATCTCATTAAGGGGACTTAGAAAATTTTCCTAGGCTTTACCGGTGTGAAGGGGGGTTACGGGTTGTCGATCCGTACGGATCGTACGGATGGAATAGGTCGTTTTCAATCCGTAGACGATCGGAAAATTGCATCTCATTAAGGGGACTTAGAAAATTTTCCTAGGCTTTACCGGTGTGAAGGGGGGTTACGGGTTGTCGATCCGTACGGATCGTACGGATGGAATAGGTCGTTTTCAATCCGTAGACGATCGGAAAATTGCATCTCATTAAGGGGACGTAGAAAATTTTCCTAGGCTTTACCGGTGTGAAGGGGGGTTACGGGTTGTCGATCCGTACGGATCGTACGGATGGAATAGGTGGTTTTCGATCTGTAGACGATCGGAAAATTGCATCTCATTAAGGATATTCCTACAGAATCATAATTCAATAACGTGAAAGTTTTACATCAAAGTTGTGTAAATTGTTATTACATGAATATATTTTTGCTGCCAAAAGCAAGTATTGAAGTAAATGCGAACTAGCTGTCCAAAAGTGACTCTGATTAAGATCAACAAACCAATTTCCGCGTGAACATCGCGCATCACTCATTACAGAACGAGGTATTCATGCATAACTGGCTTGTTTATTGTATGTCTAGCTCGTTTGTTGTGCCATTATCTCTAGATTGATAATTTATTTCACTTTAAATGGGTCCTATCGTCGCCCACGCTTAAAGAACGAAGTATACATGCATATCTGGCTCGCTGCCTTGTGGCAGTATCTCTCGATTGATAATTTCTTTCGCTTTAACGTGTCATATTGTCGCTGACGCTTAAAGAACGAGGTATACATGCATACATGTATACCTGTCAACTTTTTCTGAGATATAGGCGTGAGATTTTTATCCTGTGAGTGCTGAGATTTTTGAAGACGACACGATCATTTCCGAAGATTCCCGAAGAAGTCCGAAGTCTTCCGAAGACGTCCGAAGTCTCCCGAAGACGTCTGAAGTCTTCCGAAGACGTCCGAAGTCTACTGAAGTTGAAGTTATCGAGAAAACGCTTAGCCACAGGGACCGATGTTTGCTGATAACTTCAGCGCTATAGTTCTATAATCGGAAAGTTTTGGACTGACATGCTCATTTTTTAAGGCAGTTGTGATGTTGGTGTTTCCAGAAACGGCCATCTGTACGAAAACTCGGGAGTTAGCACGTACATTTTCCCGCCTTATGAGTGACCTGGCAAATTTGCATACTGTGACAAAAGCGGAAACAGCCCTCGCATTTCCCAGTCCCAGTCCTAGGACACGCATAAACGCGAGCTCGCTCCCAATGCTTTTCACTTCAAAAATCAGAGATCGCGAGGTAAGGTATTGTCATTTATTCATTTTACACATGGTTTTCGTTCCTTACATGCGTCTGAGTTAACATATTTTTGGAAATTGTGTCAAGCAAGACGGCAATAACCTGCGATCAAATATTAAGGGACGCCTGATCGCAGGTTAAGACGACAACAACTCACATTTTTCATTCAGGCGTGAGAAATTGGCCCGCAGGGGTGAGACTCGTGAGTTTTCAACCCGCAGGCGTGAGACTCACGCCTATGGCGTGAGAGTTGGCAGGTATACATATCTTGCTCGTTTGTTGTGGGAGCATCCCTGGATTGATATATTATTTCGCTTCAAACGATTAAATTGTTATTACATGAATATATTTTTGCTGCCAAAAGCAAGTAAACGCGAACTAGCTGTCCAAAAGTGACTCTGATTAAGATAAACAAACCATTGCCGCGTGAACGTCGCGCATATCACTCATTACAGAACGAGGTATTCATGCATAACTGGCTTGTTTATTGTATGTCTGGCTCGTTTGTTGTGCGATTATCTCTAGATTGATAATTTATTTCGCTTTAAATGAGTCCTATCCTGGCCCACGCTTAAATAACGAAGTATACATGTATATCTGGCTCGCTGTTTGTTGCGGCAGTATCTCTCGATTGATAATTTCTTTCGCTTTAAACGTGTCATATTGTCGCTGACGCTTAAAGAACAAGGTATACATTCATATCTTGCTCGTTTGTTGTGGCAGCATCCCTGGATTGATATATTGTTTCGCTTCAAACGATTATTACATGAATATATTTTTGCTGCCAAAAGCAAGTAAACGCGAACTAGCTGTCCAAAAGTGACTCTGATTAAGATCAACAAACCATGGCCGCGTGAATATCGCACATCACTCATTACAGTAACTAACCATTGCCGCGTGAACATCGCGCATCACTCATTACAGAACGAGGTATTCATGCATAACTGGCTTGTTTATTGTATGTCTGGCTCGTTTGTTGTGGCATTATCTCGAGATTGATAATTTCTTTCGCTTTAAATGAGTCCTATCCTCGCCCACGCTTAAAGAACGAAGTATGCATGTATATCTGGCTCGCTGTTTGTTGCGGCAGTATCTCTCGATTGATAATTTCTTTCGCTTTAAACGTGTCATATTGTCGCTGACGCTTAAAGAACGAGGTATACATTCATATCTTGCTCGTTTGTTGTGGCAGCATCCCTGGATTGATATATTCTTTCGCTTCAAACGATTAAATTGTTATTACATGAATATATTTTTGCTGCCAAAAGCAAGTAAATCGAAAGTAAACGCGAACTAGCTGTCCGAAAGTGACTATATTACGATCAACAAACCATTGTCGCGTGAACATCGCGCATCACTCATTACAGAACGAGGTATTCATGCATAACTGGCTTGTTTATTGTATATCTGGCTCGTTTGTTGTGGCATTATCTCTAGATTGATAATTTCTTTCGCTTTAAATGGGTCCTATCCTCGCCCACGCTTAAAGAACGAAGTATACATGTATATCTGGCTCGCTGTTTGTTGTGGCAGTATCTCTCGATTGATAATTTTTTTCGCTTTAAACTTGTCATATTGTCGCTGACGCTTAAAGAACGAGGTATACATGCATATCTTGCTCGTTTGTTGTGGCAGCATCCCTGGATTGATATATTCTTTCGCTTCAAAGGATTAAATTGTCTGGCTCGTTTGTTGTGGCATTATCTCTAGATTGATAATTTCTTTCGCTTTAAATAGGTCCTATCGTCGCCCACGCTTAAAGAACGAAGTATACATGTATATCTGGCTCGCTGTTTGTTGTGGCAGTATCTCTCGATTGATAATTTCTTTCGCTTTAGAGGTGTCATATTGTCGCTGACGCTTAAGGAACGAGATATACGTGCATATCTTGCTCGTTTGTTGTGGCAGCATCCCTGGATAGATATATTCTTTCGCTTCAAACGATTAAATTGTTATTACGCTTCAAATGTTTTTGAGATGCATACCGTACGGATGCAATTTTCCGATCGTGTACGGATTGAAAACGACCTATTCCATCCGTACGGACCGTACGGATCGACAACCCGTAACCATCCTTCACACCGGTAAAGCCTAGAAAATATTCTAAGTCCCGTTAATGAGATGCAATTTTCCGATCGTGTACGGATTGAAAACAACCTTAAGGCGGGGGTCCACCTGAAAGCCGTATTTTGGCTTGGTATTATGTTCTTAATGCAAATATCTCGTTTACGTTTCAAGCAATCAAGAATCTGTTCACTCATTACACACATCTATGTTTTGCGCCGTTTTGTAAATTTTTTGGTGATTTTTAGGTTTATTTGGAGACAGATAGTTTTTCTCAAAGGATTAGTAAAATTTATGGAAATAGGAAATTTTGAAGATTTGGTGTTGTTTTAAAATTAGAGTTTGAAGTTAAAAATTGATAGATACACACCAAACAGTTGCCTAACAACCCGAGTGCCATTGTGGGGTCGGGCAACTGTCTGGTGGTGTTCCATAACCTTTTCTCCCCCTTTCAATCTCTCTTTAAACTTCCTCAAATTTCACTTTAATTCAGGTAAACCCCCACCTTAACAGATGGTATAACGCTAGCACTATCTAACAAACAGTACGGACCGACATGGGGAATTTTCAATCTGTATCAGTTTGTGTATATTGGACATGACTGGAGGGGCTGGCCTTTTAACAGATCGAGATTATACGCTCAGAGAAATTTAGCTTGGAATCTAACACTACACCTAGAAGTATGATATTTTTCTTTTTACTACATAGAATAAAAGGAAAGCTCTTATGCTAAGTTGATGCGGCGTTCTATTTTTTTTAAACTTTTTCAATGCCAATACTGACAACTTTTCCAATTTTCCAGATATTTTGTACCTATCTAATGAAGTTAAAAGCTGTATCTTCGTTTTTTGAGAAATTTTCAGACTTTAAAATTGTTACAAAATCGAAAAGATATTTTCGAAATTAGTTCCCGAAAAGCGTTCTTTAGACAATGCTTCAGGGTTTTTGATTTCTGGAACCTGGCCAGCCATTCTCAATATTTCCAGTCAGTGACTCTTAAAATTCAAGACACCACGTTAGATGAAAACACAAGTGAAATATACTAAATATCTTTCACTGTTTGTTGGGGAAATCAGAGAGGAACCAGGCTTCGTCTGAACTGAAACTGATTAATTTGATGAACTTGGCGCTGCACGTTCAACAAATTCAAACCTACCGTCACAATGTAGTAGTCACATATATCATCAAAAAGTCAAGCCCACTTTGGCTAAGTGCATTTGGCTGATTAGATCAGTTCTCTTCTTATCTGTTGATCAGTGAACTGTTTGTTAACAATCACACATTTACTATTTATTTATATAGGAGTTAGTTGTTAAGTAACTTAACCTCGTGGGTTATATATTTTTTTCATGAGGCGGCACGCAGTTGCCCTCCTGGCCAAAAGAAGTTAAGATGCTAATGTGCAGTTAAATATATTTTACCCTTCTTATTAAAATGAATCAGAATGGCTTTATTCGAACAAAATGAATGACCGTCTTGTACGTGATGAACTAAACAATATGCCGCTACAGCTCTTCGTTGTCAATTTTTAAGGATTCTGCTGGAAGGGTCATAAAAATGTTTTGTAGACGTTTTGCTGGTCAGTTGAGCATCGTACGTCTACAGGTCTTACTTTCCTTCTTTATCTGTGGAAAACTGCTTGTAATAACTAACGAGTTTGTTAAAGTATTATGTAGCGGCGTTTGTTGTTAAGAGAAATTTTTAAAAAAGGTTATGCAGAAATCTGTATCAATATCATCGATCTTTTTGTTAAACTTTGGACATCTATTGTTTTCCAAGTTTATATATATGATTGACGTTGATGACACACCCAGGATGAGATATCTACATCAATTAAGGCCTAATGGTGAACATTGATTTGTACGAATGGCGTTGATAACTGCCATCAAACGTCTTTATTATAAATTATCTTAAACCTTCCAGATAAAGTGAGCTCTGATTGGCTAAAACAGCGTGCTTTATCAGAGATTATAACATAGATAGGAACCTGCGCGAGCTCTGATTGGTCAAAAACCCACGTTTTATCAAAGTATAAAACATAGAAAAAGCGTGTTTTATTGTTTTGCGCGCGTAAAATCTATATCATAAAGCAAATGAATAAGCCTAGTCCGTGTATTACGTACTGTTTAAAACACGAGCAGCAGTGTTTTAGCGGGTTTAAAAACACGAGGCGTAGCCGAGTGTTTTTAAACCCCGATAAAACACGTGCTGCGAGTGTTTTGAACAGCTTCAAAAATCCGCAATAACACCTACCTGCGAATTTTTCTATTGTTTCAAAAACCCGAGAAAACACGTGCATGCGAATTCTTCTGCGGCTTCGAAAACCCGAGAAAACGCGTGCATTGAGAACAATTGATTGAGATCTTTATATAAAGATCACACGGAGATCTTTATATAAAGATTACGTGTGATCTTTATATAAAGATTACGTGTGATCTTTATATAAAGATCATGGTAGTCGTTCTCATTTTTACCAGGTATAAAGGTTCATGCACGTGATCAATTTGACGTCTATGATAGGCTCATGTGCTTATGAATTATTAATGAGTTTTTGAAACCGTGATAAAAAGCTCGGGACATTTGAGAATATTCGAGAAATGTAGAAACACTCACCTGCGGCTTGTGTTTTCTACATTTCCCTCGAGTTTTCAAATGCCCGTCGTATTTTATCACAGTGTAATCCACGGCTTAGGCTTATTTATTTGTTAATTAATATTCAATCTTCGTTCACTGTCTAAACTCCGCACAGTAAGCTGGGTTTCAAATATTTGCTTCGGAAGTTTGACACATTTGAACCAAATCATCTCCTGTGGCTCAGACAAAGGCAATGGACACGAGCTTTTTGTCTGCAGTAAATATTGCTTCACGGAGACCGTTGTTAACAACAGCAGTGCTAAAACTGCACTAAAATAACAAGTTTTTATCAATTGCGACAAAACACCCAGCGAAATAAGCGAATTCTTATTTGTTACAAAGGCAGAAAATAAGCTTAACAATCAAAACAACGACAAAAATCACCAATTCAGCCTTATTGTTATAAAAATTCTTAAACAACACTTCAAAAACTCATTAATAATTCATAAGCACATGAGGCTATCAGAGACGTCAACGATCACGTGCATGAACCTTTATACCTGGTAAAAATGAGAACGACTACCATGATCTTTAGATAAAGATCACACGTAATCTTTATATAAAGATCTCCGTGTGATCTTTATATAAAGATCTCAATCAATTGTTCTCAATGCACGCGTTTTCTCGGCTTTTCGAAGCCGCAGAAGAATTCGCATGCACGTGTTTTCTCGGGTTTTTGAAACAATAGAAAAATTCGCAGGTAGGTGTTATCGCGGATTTTTGAAGCTATTTTTGAAGCTGTTCAAAACACTCGCAGCACGTGTTTTATCGGGTTTAAAAACACTCGGCTACGCCTCGTGTTTTTAAACCCGATAAAACACTGCTGTTCGTGTTTTAAACAGTACTTAAATGCTGTGTAGTAATGCTCGTTTGCTTACTAGCGATCTCCGGTTATCTCAGTGATGTGAACCTTAACAATTTCGTATCATCGCTCACTCCACGAGTGATTAGTTAAAAACTTGCTCTGATATTCCCCTTTAGTCGGAGTAGAACAAGTGGAAGCAGTCTAGTTTTTCTAACTTTGACGCGGGTAATCTTCCTGCAAGCAAGATTACCCGAACTTGCGGGTAATCTTCTGAATTCATTCTTTTGAAGTAGAAGCCTGTAAATCCTTCGTTAAGAATTTAACTAGAAAGCGAACTTTGAAGGCATCGTTCCTCTCCTGGAAAGCAACTCGACACTCAAAGCTCAGAGTAAGTTCAGTTTTTAATTGACAACTGTCGTCTCGTTTGCCAATTAAATACTTTGGCTTGTTCTAACAAGGACTGTGATTGGCTTATTTCAGTGTGCTTTATCGGAGAACAGAGAACGGCTGACGCCACTTTTCCTCGTTTAGAATATAAAGTTTGGCTTGAAAATTTATCCGAATGCGTGGGGAAATCATAAGATTCTTTATCATAAAACAAAAAAAGCAGCCTCGATTGTGCTCTTTCCTCGTTGTAAAGCACTTCAGAGCATTCAAGAAGTAGGAAAAAAACACTAGAATACGTCTCGTGTTTCCCCCTACACTTCTTTCGTGCTCTATCGCTTCCTGCGTGCTTTACAACAGAACAGAGCACAGTCGAGGTTTCTTTATTGTTAATTTAAAGGTTGGAAACATGAAGATATGTGCCATAAGGGGGCAGCCATCTGTGCCGTTGCATTGAGAAACTTATAATTTTTAAGAATTAACGTGTTGAAACAAAAGAATTCGGATTGCCTTCTTGAATTAATTTCAAAATACACATGTAAATTTATCGAGAGCACAAGCTTGAACAAATGTTATCGACATTGGCACTGTTCACAGACGATCCGTTGAGTGGATTGTAGCCACCGGGTAGCTAAGGATCTTTTACGGGTAAGATACAGTTCCCACATCTGGTGTTCACTGGGGGTAAAAAAAGGCGAATACAGTTCTTGAAAATTGTTGCCCAGCATTCTCATCTGTTTCAGGAGCAAGCTCCCTCGTGTGTACTGAAATTTGCTTTGCGGGAGCGTGTTTCATGGGCAAGCTCCCTCGTGTATACTGAAATTTGTTTTGCGGGAGCGTGTTTCAGGAGCATGCTCCATCGTGTGTACTGGTTGAGGTACTTACCTGGGAGCATGTTTCGGGAGCGTGTTTCAGGAGCAAGCTTCTTCGTGTGTACTGGTTGGAGTACTTATCCGGGAGCGAGTTTCGGGAGCGTGTTTCAGGAGCAAGCTCCCTCGTGTGTACCGGCCTTAATACTTTCTAACTAAGCTGTCATGATGTGTGTCATACCTGGGGGGTAAAACGAGTCATTACTTTGTCATTGTTCACATACGAATCACTTTAAGTTGTCGACAAACCATTTTTCGCAATTTCATCTCGCGAGCATTGTTTCTATAGAATAATCTCCGTATCAACTTTTTTTATTTATCTGCGTAAGAAGCCAGTACCGTGTAGCTCTTGAATTTCTGTGTCAGCTGACGGATGGCTTTGTTCTCTTCGTCGTAATAGCACGAGAGAAGTCGTGGGGGTGTGCTTTGGAATCTGTAGTCAGGTCTGCCATAGATTTGGCCTCGGTTGCTTGTCTTGCTTGTTCTGAAGCAATGAGGAAAAAACTTTGTCCGTGCGCTGGCATTCAGTGTGAACCCGACTAGTCCACCGGACACTTTCATGGAGCGGTTTAGATGCTCTAGGGCGTTGTCGCCTCCTACTGCACAAAATGGAACTGGCTGGGTCTTGTTTACTACCCAGTTTCCGTTGGTGAATTCTTCGTATAAGCGGGGATTTATATCATTCAGGGATGCCATCTTGGCTAGATAGACAGGGATCATTCTTGCGTAATTAATCTTGTCGTGAGCAAAGAAGTACTTGGTGAAGACTTGTAGGGAAGAAAGATGTAACTGCCAGTCCCAAGTGCGCACAGCCCTGATGAATGCCAACATCTCTATAACCATCCTTATATAGTGGCGTGTTACAACAAACAACGGACTGAGTGTCGCACTCAGACATATTCATGATGACTTCAGATGAATTAATAACATCAATGAATACTTGAAGAGCTCTCTCGATTCTCTCCTTTAAACCTTCTCTGCACTCGTCACTGAGCTCCCTTGATAACCGCTCAAGACTCTGTCGTAAGTGTGTAAGTGTGGCTCATTCTTTAGAAACCCCTTTAAGTATAGTCTAAAGAAGGCTTGGAGAGTGGTCAAGTTCGCTTTTTCTCCCCTTTTTACATGCTTTCCATCAGGAATCTGTTTGACAGTGCACGATCCATATAGTTCAGCCTCTTGCCAACACAAGTCGATTCCACCACTTTCTATGTATGCTCCAATAGTCTAAAGCATTGCCATGACGATATGCAATTCACCAGAGCGTAACATGAGACGGTTCAGGTCTTTTCGTGCCATTTGAAGCGTTTTAGCTGGGAGATATAGTCTCATGCCGAAAGAGATAACAGTTTTCCTTTCATCACCAACCACTGAAGTCCAAATGTCTTGAGCGGTCATAAGAACTGTCATTATTATATGGCTAGCTCCGCGAGCGGGCAAGATGAATCAAATCCCGTGCTGTGATTGGCTACCCGAGCGGGCAAGATGGAGCGATCTTGCCCGCTCGGGATTACGCGCTTTGTCCCGCAAGAAAAATTTATCTGAAGCCGGCTCAACAAAATTTTGTTTCGTAATTTGTCTCCTGAAAAATATTTTCCGTGACAGTTGAAAGATTTGTTGTGGTCTCTTTATCGATAGAATTGGAAAACGAGAAAACCGAATGTGTCAACAAGAATGAAAACAAAGAAAACAAAAATGTTGACGAGTTTCATGAATTTATTTTGCAACAAAAACCGGCAAACACAAAAGTTAAAACACAAAGTGACATGAAGGCATGGAAGCGGTTTTGCTTACAAGAAAACGAGAACAGGGAACTGTCTGACATACCTGAGGAGGAACTGAATTTGCTGTTGTGCAAATTTTTCAAAAGTTTGAAGAAATTAGATGGCACAGAGTACAAGCCTGGCAGTTTGACGTCCTTTCAACGAAGTATTCAACGCTCCTCAACGAAAGAGGTTCAAATGTAAATATTATTTAAGGAGACAACTTTAAACTCTTAAGAGAAGTCTTAAGTGCCAAACGCCGACAACTTGTCGTAGAACATGGCAAAGGGAACAAACCACAAGCTGCCCGTGAGCTGACAGAGGCCGAGGAAGACAAGCTTTTCGAGTGCGGTGAATTTGGGACCTCAAATCCAACAATCTTGCAGCGTACCTTGTGGTGGATAATTGCCCTTCACTTTGGGTTCAGAGCTCGTGACGAAAGCCGCCGATTAAAGTGGGGAGACGTGCTTTCCATCCTACTGCGCAAGCAACCGGGAATGAGCGTTGCCCGGTTAAAATCTTCAAAGAATTTGCTCGCCATCGTCCTTTGGAGATGAATAAGCCAGATTCCCCCTTTTACCTCACAGTCAAACATCAGTGAAACCCAGATGACGACGTGTGGTATATGCGAAGTCCGCTTGGAAAATATGAAATCGGAAAATTTCTCTCTACCGCTGCGAAAAATGCTGGTTTACAGGGCAGAGTAACCAACCACTAGGTGAGAAAGACCTGCATTTCGCGTCTCCTCGATGCGCACGTCCCAAATAATTTTGTGGCACAGTTAAGTGGCCATCGCAGTCTGAAAAGTCTCGACGATTACAAATCGGCCTCGTATGAACATCAACGGCGAATATCCCTTGCGCTGAGCCGCTCGAGCTGCAACCGGCCGGCTAGCATCTCCACTCGCACAGAAACCACAACTCGCTCCACCCCTTCAGTTACCAGTGTTGAGTCTGCCACCTTTAATCCAGTCCAGATGCGCTCAGGTTTTTTCTCAGGAGCAACGATTGGAAGTTTTAACAATTGTACCTTCAACATCCAGCTTACGGCGGGGCATCTTTGCACCACAAAGCCGAGCGACAGTTCTTCGAAGCGCCCAAGGATCGGCGAAAGCGACGGCCAGATGAAATGAACAGCTTTGCTCTAATGGTAAAGCATTCTTTAGAACTTAAGTGCTCAAAATTTAAGCCATTTTGAGATATTTTTGAGGTCCAAAAAACGTTTCGAATTTGCCTCGAGTGGTTTCGTACATTTGTCATGCCATTCAGACGTACGCGTTAGACATTTACTCGTAAAAAATGTAAACCAATCAAATGATTGTATTTCTGCATTCATCCAATTAGGATAAAGGAGAACGCGTCATTTGCATGTAACTGGCTTCCTTTTCAGTCACTAAAAATAAACCACAGTACAAAGCTCACTTTTTGGTCTCTTATCGCATATAATAAATCCTTTATTGACCAAGTTTGTTCGATCAAGATGACTGGATATTGGCCTCGTTCTTGTTTTGCGAATTTATGGACCTCGACTTCGTCTCGGTCCATAAACACGCAAAAAAAGAACTTGGCCAATATCCAGCCATCTTGACCTCACACTTGGTCAATAACCCATACGTATTGTATTCCACTCGTGGGCAGGATGTGCCAACAATGGCGTTGCACGATCACGTGTCGGAAGTAGCGCTTCCTTGACTAACGAATGGTGCGCAGACCAAACGGAAACACTAGTTTGGTTGGGTTCGTCTTGAACTTGATATCTAGTAAGGGAACGAGAGATCAGCCAAGTGAAGTCATCACTGCTTACTATTAGAGGAATGTCTTGCTCTTTCAGTACCCGAACAAGGGATGGAGAGGAACTACTGGCTTTGATGGTGATGCAGCACACTCAAGGGATGTGAACGTGACTTACTGCCATATGTTGATTCATTGAGCCTGTTAAACAAATAAATTTCCGTGATGAACTATGAAATGTTGCCATTTGATCTGCGTGGTTTACTCTTTACAACGAAATGAGAGCATTAAGACATAACGGCATGAGAGTATAAGAATGTTTACTCTTACGGAATGTCAATGACATGACATGTAGTCAAGTACCAGCGCTCACAAGAGCATGGGGGCGCGCGCTTATGTCACTATACCATGGGAACCACCCCTAACAAATCAGCAATACACGACTAACCTCAGTGCTGGTTTTACACTTTGTGGCTTTGTTTCTGATATATGGCCATCGCCGTGCCGTGGATGGTTTGCTTACTATCAGAGGTGTCTTCGGAAAAGTCAATGTTGTCTATTGCGAATCTTCCCTTTACGATATCGGGAGGTAGGTATTTGTCACCGTTTAATGACGGTTTTCTCGATTTCAGATTCTATTCGCAACAGACGATTGTACTCAATAGCCATTCGGAAGCCGTGGAGAAGATTTAAGATCTCTTTGATTCTGATTGCCAGATGAATCGCGATGCTCACTGCGAGCTGTTGGGGAATTTCTCGGGAGGAGTAAATTGCTTTGGACTTCTTGTTCTTCACCTGCCGATCGGCAAAACACATAGCTACCGTACTCTGTGCCAGATGCATGGCCACTTTCTGTACCACAGAGCATTTGTCTTCATGAGATAGTTTCGTAATTGGTCCTTGGATAATCCAGCGGAAGAAACATGAAAGGTCCACTAGTTCCACATGACGGTGGTCTTCCGATGGGGTGTCAAGGGAGCCACAAAATACAATGGATCACTCTTATTTATGGCATTTCTCAATATTAAAGCAGCATCGTAGAGGGTTTTCATTTTACTTGACACGTTTAAATTCATGGATTCTGTCAATAATTGAATAGCTTTCTCTCGAGATTGCTTTACACTGACTATCTCAGGCTTGTTAACATGTCTTTGCTTGTGAAATTCTACGCCTTCCATTTTTCTTTGAATTAGTTCTTTAATAGATTTTCGGCTTACTGAACCTATATGTATATTGTTTTTACGACGGATGCATTCCTAAGCCTCTTCTAACTGAGCCGTGTTAACAATCTGGCCACCATTCAGAACAATTTCTGTTAAGGTTAGAAAATCAATTTTGGCGGCTATTTCACTGGTTTTCTCCCAGAGACTTTTATTGGTAGTTAATTTGCGTAAAATTCCTGTTACATGTTTTGCCCAGCAAATCTTATGATACTCAATGTCAATTGCGTTAGCGTCTTGTTTGTCTACCGCAGTGGATTGCTTCATCAAAGAGCCCTTGATCACTTGACCTTTTTACTGCAGTAGCTAATGAATTACCAGCTGATGTAGTGGAAACCAAGTGTAAGGGTTGTTGATATTTAACTTGATCATCACAAAAAAATCAAGATAAAGACATTAACATTGTTAAATGCATCACGTTCTGTTTACGTCGTCTTCATGATTGCTCCTGGGGTAAACCACACGTTATTTTTATTACTTTATATGTGTTGCAAAAACAAAACGTTTGTTTGAATATTTATACTAGCTCAATCAACGGTATTAAACTTTGTGGCGGCGGCAGCCTGATGCGACATAAGAACTTCCATGATGCCCAACATCAGGAAAACCGTTACAGAAATACGCCGTGACCTCAATCACAACTTGTGCTTTCTTTCATCGGAAACCTTGCCGGTCGCCAAACTTACAAGCGACATCATCTTCATTGGCCGTTGTTTGCGAAAACGACTGATTCCGAAGGGATTCAGAATCAAGTTTCACTCTACGAGAGCTGAACGTGACAACAAGCGCTTAAACAAGATTACCAACTCGTGCTCCCGACGTTTGATGCAAACCACGATTCAAAACTTGAAGGTTAGTCAAAGAGACATTTCCGTCCAGTTAAAGCGTATTTCCAATCAGTTACGCGACAACTCCGCAACTGCTGACTATCAACTGATTGTACAATTAGTTTCAGAAATGAACTCTCGTTTATATTCAAAAATTAAGTTACTCAAGGGCAGTAAATTTAATTTTCTTCACAATGAGTTCTCATCCATCCAAAATTCCACCCCAACACACGAAAATTTGCCGGACAAAAAGATTGTTGTCACCATCCCGGAAGTCCTTGAGCTCTCGGAAGCTGAAACATCAGTCCTCAGTAAAGGCCTGAATTTTGTCCCTGCGAATAATAAGGTTGACGAATATCAAGTCAAAGCTGGCTGTGAGAAATATTTCCGCCGTCTACGACTTCAGGCTCATTTCCATGACCAAGCAGACACTCTAACGAACAGTGCAGCACCAGCTGAGACAGATCATTTTGCGAGATTTGATGCGAAGGTATCTACATTGACTCCTCCCGAAGGACAATTCTCAGCTGTTGATCATTACATAGACCGCTGTCGCAGGTTTGTAAACTCACTAGATTTTAAGAGACCTCTTACACGCCGTTTTGCAAATCTGTCGCAAGCTGAGAGGCTGATTTTGCGTAACCTCAGACGACGCACTGATGTGGTAATTAAGCCGGCTGATTAAGGGGGAGCTGTTGTCGTTTGGGCACACCCTCTTTACTTCCAAGAGGCTCAAAAACAGCTGTCTGACCAAAGATTCTACGAGAAACTTAGCGCTGATCCTCTACAAGATCATCAACGGAAAGTGAAGTCCACGGTTAACGAAATGGTTACTACGTGCGCACTACCACGCTCAGCCAAGAGTCTCGTCGTCACCACACCGCACACATCCCGTTTTTATCTTCTACCAAAGATACACAAGCTCAACAACCCCGGACGACCGATAGTATCGGCTTTTAATTGCCCATACGGAGAACATTTCTGTCTATCTCGATGAAGTTTTGACTTTTTTGTGAAAAGTCTACCCACCTATGTTAAAGAGACTAATCATGCACTCCACATATTTGACTCCTCTAGATTTGATACCGCTACTCCAGGTCATCACTTTCTTTTCACCATGGACGTCAAGTCACTCTACACAGTGATTCCAAACGACTGTGGACTGCAAGCGCTGACCTACTTTCTAGATAGGCGCGATATCAAGGAACCTACCGTACAACGTCCACCCTCACAAGATTAGCCTAGCTGTTGCTCACTTTAAATTCGTTCTCCTTCAACAACGAATACTATCGTCAACGTGGTGGTGTTGCAATGGGAAGTAGAATGGGTCCAAACTATGTCTGCTTATTCGTCGGATATGTGGAAAAGCAAATCCGCGAGCAGTACACAGGATTCATACCACAGCTTCACAAGAGGTACATCGATGACATTGTTGGGGCAGCTTCATGCCGGAGGGATGAACTCGATGACTTTGTTAACTTTGTTTCTAATTTCCACCAAGCACTTCAATTCACATCAACTATTACCGAAACAGAACTACCGTTTCTCGATATCAACCTGCGCATTTCTGAAGATAGAATTTAAATCTCTGCCTTCTACAAGGACCTCTGCCTTCTAAAAGGTAACGGATACTCACAAATACCTCCATTTCCCTTCTTTTCATCCTGATCACTGCAAGCGCGCTATCCCTCACAGCCAGTTCCTCCTCCTTTGTCGACTTTGCTCAGACGATGATGACTTCCTGATCAAATCTAGCGAGATGATAACATTTTTTACACAGCGTGGCTATCCGCTTACTTCACTTGAACAGGAGCTACGTAAGTTCAAAACCATTGGCCGTCCTGATGCTCTACCCGGGTCGGAACGGGGAGTTACAACCGTTGATAGAGTACAAATGGTCATGACATACCACCCGTTAAGCACCCACATCAAACGGTATCTTCTTCAGAAATTTTGCTTTTCAGCCACAGACCAGCAAACGCGAGACATCTTTCCACAACCACCAATGGTAGCATACAAACGCGACCTCAGCCTAAGAGACATACTGGTACACTCCACCGACAGCTCTTCCCTGAGCAGCCTGGGTCACATACATGTCAACGCCCTCGGTGACACACCTGCGAGTACATCACTCCTCTCAACGATATACGAGGCCCTAGTAGCACCTTCACCATCCGCGATCATTTCACCTGCGTGTCCAAAAACCTTGTGTACTGTGTATCCTGCAGCAGATGCTCCCATATCTACATTGGTGAAACTGGGCGAAGTCTCAGGTGTCGAATTGGTGAGCATTTGCGCAGCATACGCAACAACACCCCTGGATTTCCCGTGGCACAACATTTTAACTCCGCTGGTCACAGTATTACAGATGTCCAGGTGCGAGGTATGCGTTTTTGTCGCAAACAACTGGAAATGAAGCTAATTTTTCTGCTGGGGACCGTGCAGCCGAATGGCCTTAACATTAATTTCAAATACTTTTGAACTGTGCGCGCGCTACTTTTTACGCGTACGCACTTCCTTTTAACGTAGTTACTCACATATTGCGTATTTCAACGATTATTTTTCACACTGAAGAAGGGTTAAACACCCGAAACGTTATTTCGCCTAGTCGGGGCCCGTCGAAACGTCTCTAAAGCACATAGATGACATTTATTTTTCGATGCACTTTAAAATATTTGATGGGCATCATCTAGTAATGAATCTCATGCCAAATTACTCAAACTCTTCATCTTTTATAAGAGAGAAGCAAATGTTCTCTTCATCAAAGTGACAAGACAACTCAAGCATATTACTGAACACCACTAATCGCCCATAAAGTGATGGCTAAAAAAGCCTTCATTTCCAAACTAATCTTTAAAAGATGAGATCTTATTAGAAACTCTTATATATACAGCCAATACGTGCAGACTAAATTTAGAGTAATGTTGCTTCCACGTCACGTTATTTCGCGCAAAAGAGGAGCCAACTGATTCACTACCAGGACGAGCTCTGATATTCAACATTACAAATAAACACGCCATTATTGAGATATCATTGCAAGATAATTTCTAAAAGGGCAAAACTGAATTTAACTGAAAACATCAGTTTTCTAAGTTATAGTTCTACAGGTAAACTGGACCATTTAACTTGTTTCTCTATACTACTAGCTTCCTTAACTTTCCTTTGATTGGTCTTAGGTTTAGCTACTTGGCCAGTATGCTAAACAAGCAACTGGCACTAGATGTTATTCTCACTTTTTATTTCTTTGTTCCGATTTCTTTATTTTTTTCATGTTCATTTCCAATCCTTGTGAGGTCCTTAAAAATAACAGGTATGTACAAATTTCCGTTTTTTTGCCGATCCTAACGCAAAATTGAAAAAAAAATCAAAGGCCCACCCCCCACCCCCCACCCCCCACCCCCCGCGCCGATCGCCGACTCATCTCGCAGTTTCACTCTAGCTCGTACTACAACACATGAGGGCCTTCTTACAGTTCCAAGCTTTTGCTAAGTAGCAGTGGCATGTCTTAGCCGTGAAGCCCGGAAGACGGCATTTAGAAACGATGCTAATGTTTTGGCTACTAGATGTCCCTTTAAAAATCATCCACCATTCCTGTTGAACTTAACAGTTTTGAACAAAGAAAAGTAAGGATACGAGGAAGCAAAACACTTGAAATGTTTGATTACATTTACCGCATACCTCACTTCTCTCAGTTTCACAAGACAAGAAACTTCACAATCTGTTTCTTCCACGAAGTTTATTTTAATATCACACATTAGTTTTCCTACTTGTATTTTTCCATAACCGGTTCTCTATCCTTATGCTGTAATCTCGCAAAAAATGGAAACCTTTGTTCACAAACTTAAATCTATAGCTAGTCCCTAACAAATCCCTTAACGAATCAAGCAATCACGCAAAAAATGAAAAAACTTTTTTTTAACAACCAATTTTTTTTCTACTTGTATTTTTCCATAACCGTTTAGCTATCCTTATGTTGTGTTCCCGCAAAAGAAAATGGAAACCTTTTTTCACAAACTTTAGTTTAAATATCTTAACAAATCAAGCTGAATAAAAAAACTGAATTCTAACATTTCATCACAAACTTAACTATAAATCTAGTCCCTAAAAAATCTCTTAACGAATCGAGTTGAATAAAAAAATATCACTGAATTCTAACTCGACAATCAAATCTCTTTCCTTATGCTGTAATCACGCGACAATCGAATATCTTTCCTGATGCTGTAATCACGCAAAAAAATAAAACCAAAATAACAAACAAAACTCCAAAGCTCTGAAAACCTTTTATTTTCTTCTTGCTGTCGTCTTGACTATCAGCGAAGCCTTCACTTTGCCTTGGTAGGTGGTAGGCCAGAATGAGCTTTAGCATGCTCTTGCAGCTTAACCTTCATGTAATCCTTGTCATGGTTGAGTATTTCAATACAGTGATCCACATAGTGAAAGTCTGGCAGCTGCGGGATAGGACTCTTAGCTCTGCATAAGAGAAATAGAACACGGTTCGGGGACACTGGACAGGATGTATAACATATACTACAACAATTACAAGGCTCTTTTGTAAGTAAAAACTCCAAGCAATGATCGTTGTCAGCTTCCTAAGTTGATACACCGACCTGGCAAAAGACTGCCCTCTTTCCATCTAGGTAAGGTTGATTGCTGGGTAAGTTAGTAGGTTTTTGCCTTGGACATCCAAAGAGTTGCAGATTCGTGTTCAACACCAATCTCGACATGGAGGGATATCTATAATCCAGCACTCGAAAACCACCATCACTGATTAAACTCTAACTGTGGCTATTCAGAAATTTAAATGTATTTCTTAACGAAACTTGGTGGTTTATTCCTTGTACCTAATGATCAAATCTCTTAAGCGATTAAAAGAACTAACTAATTAACTAACTTGTAAGTAGTTTTGAAGTCACATCGGTAATGGCTTTTGTCTTTAAGCAACAAAGTCATGTTAACATCACCCTTCAGCACTCCATCACGCATATACATTATCTCAGTGGATGGCTGCCATTTCACGGTGTTCTTCTGCATGACTGGACCATTTTCAGGGAAATTCACACCATCAAATCGAATTGTATACATAAACTCCTCACCAACCATCCTGATGAAAAAGAAGTGAGACATACACAGTGAGACTCAACAGAAATACGAGGAACAATTGTATTTAAGGGCAAATAGTTAGTATCAAAAAACTAATAGAGAGTTGTATACTAAGATATGGGAGCCACCTACCAAGAGTCAGTGATACCAAAATCAATCTTTCATTTCCTTCTCATGATTGTAAACAGGGAAAACCACTTTGAAAAGAAATTTTAGACTTGTGATTCGAAGTATTTCGTATAGTTACTTTCAAGAACAAAATAACAAAGCAATATGAAAGTTAAAACTGTACCAATAGACGTATGAATAAACTCGCACTACATGATAACAAAATATTAAGAAGCGATGCAAATTGAAGGGAGGTGATTGGAACTAAAAAACGTTTCAATCTGGAACACAGTGCCACGCTTTACATCTTACTAACTTGATATCGTTTGTGGCGACGCAAGTTCCTCCGTCTTCGAATGTGAAGGTACGTTCCCAGCAAAACCCCGCAGGAAACGACTGCTTGAAATAGTCTGCTATCCCTGGTGGGTACTCAACGAATGTTCTATTGCCATACTGGAATGCTGCAGACAAGATATCGAAAGCGAAAGGCAGAGGTTTGTGGCCTTCGACTTTAAGGTCCAAAATCTGCGTTCCCCTAAAAGCAAAATGGAAATCAAGGAAGTATGAAAATAAAAGGGCTTTTCAAATTCAATGCAGAACTTTCTTTTTTTTATCTGTGAAAAAGGTTTGAGAAGTAATGAGCTAATCTACTTGGCTTATAAAATCGATATGAGGAACAGTTCACAATACTAAGCTATTGTTCTTTTGTTGATTCAGTATGCTGTTACCACCAGGAAAGAAAATAGACGCTGAAAGAAAGACAGAAGAAACAAGGCAGGAGTCACTTGGCAGAACAGGATTTGAAATGTTTAATGACAAGAAACTTAACGGTCAGATTTCCTCACGGAAGGTGTTGTCTTCAATCTGATATCACCCCAGCATTTTAAAAGCAATATTAAAAAGTTTGTTTCGAAACTACGTGACCCTTCAACTTAACGCAAAGATAGAAGAGTTTTTAACTTTTACTTACTCATAAGGTTGGCCGTTTCCATCTCCTGTCACCACGAAGCTGTGTCCGTTTACAGCGCCTTCCATACGCAGCTTTATCTTCATGACTGGTTTAATCACACTCTGCGTGGTGAAATTGAGGTCAATCTGAGATCAGTTACCAATCCATTTAACGAGAAGAACTAAAGTAAAGTCATTTGTAAAGAGATAAAATAAAACTTTTCTTGTAGCACTTACCATGTTGGTAGACGTAAAGTAAGATATTACCCTTGTACAGCTCTTGTTGTTCTCGATCTGCTTTCGTCCAAGTCACCAGGCTGAATGGTACCTCGGCCCTAAGAGACGCCCTTATCAATCTGTATGTCACAACCGAAATCCACTTCAACCAATCAGAAGCTGCGAATCCTTTGCGACAGAACTGACATGTTGTCTATCAAGCCTAAATGGAGAATACATAAACACCGAAATAAAGCATTGGTCTCCTGTCCTTAAATTTAATAAGCTCAGAAAGAAGCATACTTTGTTTTACTCAAGCGAAAGCGACGGTTACTCAGTTAAGTGCAGTTTGACAGACGGTACAACTCAAGGTCGAAATTGTATTATAAGTATCATAGAGGCTTTGGCTATTTAGTGCAAACCCTCTTCAAATAAAGTCTTTACTCTAATGTATCGTCCCATAAAACACGTCTGTTTGGCGAAGTGACTCAATTATCGGTAAAGACGGAGCTTAAATTGAAAGTGCTAAGAGTGTTATGTCTAGACTTTCATGAATCGTCCAGTGGAATATAAAACAATAAATCAAGGAGAGGTGGTAACTATTCCCTAAGGCGCAGCCAGCTGTTCAAATAAGCACATTCTTTATTGACTAATTAAAATGTTCCCAACCCATAACTCTTAATGTTCTGTGCTAGAAAGGCGCAACAGTTGCCTATCAAGAAAGACCATTGCAAATGATCTTTTGCTTGTCGTAAATTTGGTTTATTAGTTTTCTAAAGTATAAATATAGATCTAAAGTTTATAATTAATTCAGGTAACATTTTGAAAGGAAAATAAAACCTTGCGGACCGTGAGGAGTAAGCATTCCAGAATTACCACGAACGTTAACTGTTTTCTCTGTAAGATCCAACTCTGTAGAGAACAGTGTTGAGTAACACTGGCTGAGAAATATGTTTTACATGTAAGTTTAGAAATAATTTGTTGGGGGGCATAACTCCTATGGTAAACGGACCATTTCAGTTGTTGCTCCTGAACTTGGAATGAACTGTCACAAGATGCTGAATTTAGTAGTGTCATAGTGATTTTTAAACGCCAACTCGAGACTCAAGACTTTTTTGTTCCAGCTTATAACTCACAATGCCCTATTTTATAAGTAGTAAAAAATTTATTTGTTTTATTTTTCATTAGGGTAAGCAGCACCTTTGAATCAGGTTAATCAGGTTAGCCTGAATATAACTCCGGTTAGCCTGAACCACGTTAAGTTAGCCTGTTTACGGTTAGCTTTCAATGATGGAAAAGGTAACAGGACTCAGTTGAAGAGTCTGCAGGCTGCGTTTTACCCCTGGACAGCAGCCTTCATTTTACACTCAATCTTCATTTTACATTTTACTCTGCAGCCCACAGTCCGCAGTCCCCATCCACAGTCCCCATCCGCAGTCAGCAGTCCGCAGTCCGCAGTCTTCACTTTGCACTGGAAATGTCATTTTTTACATGTAATAACATCAGGTTTTTGGTAAATAAATGACTATCGAATATTCATGGTGCCCGTAAGTCTACTGTACAGGCTTCAATTTACTTTCTTTTCTTTCTTTGCTTGTGAAGCTCGTACCAACTAACGCTATTTATTTTATTTGTTTATTTTCATTTGAAGTGCAAAGACGAAATCAAGCATATATATTACGTAACGTTAAGAATGTCCTTTATCGCTTCGTTATTGCCGACCAACCGTGTGTATACAGAGTCAATTAATGCACGTACGAACATTAAAATTTCGAGTTACACAAATTTGCGTTTTACATGCTAGCAATTAAAAATCTTTTCACAAGACCTTGACAAAGGGTTCAGTATGGTATCAGTTAAATAAACAATTTTTTTCTTCACTGTTCTTTTGTTTTAAAAGTCTTTTATGCGTACGCTAATAACCTGGGCCGGGTTTGCAACTTTTTGGTGATTTTTTTTCTGTTTGTCCTTCAGTTTTGAGTTTGAATAATCTAAAACTACACAAAACATAAGCAGTGAAAGACATATTTATACAAGAAAAATTATTACTTCGGTCAACTTTTAATCCTGGTTAGCGTTAATCGGCTTTCAAAAACAATCTTCAATCTCCGTTGGTAAAGTCCAATCTAAATGGTTTGTTTCACATTCCTCATATACTTATCAATGCTTGATTCGTTTTAAGTTTGTAACTGAGGTATATTTCGTTGCTCAAAGAACAAAACAATTGTGTATGCACGTGAGATAATATATGAAGCAAATACATAGTAAGTTCTGCAGTTCGAAACTTCACTAATTTCAATCGCCTCGTCGTAAGACGTACGTACTATTTATTATTCATTTAGAAAGCTCTCTATTTCGAAGTCAAAGAAAACTCGATGCGTCTAATTTGCCGTATTAATAATATATAATTATCTCACTTCAGTAGTTTCCATTATTTTGGTCTGGTACAGCTGCGGCTCCTTTGGATTGAATAGTCAGATGGCTCCCAGCCAATCTCAATCATATGTGTCTTATCAGCCCTAACAGTATCGAGCTTCGCACTAGAAGCTAGGAAGGATACTATCGAGAATGTTTAAGTATCAAAGCTATTTATCAATCACTCCACCACGCGACCTTCAGAGCAATGAATCTAAAAAAAGTTTGAGTCTGATGGACGTCAGTCATCACTGTTCTAAGTATGAGTATATTATCGACCAGTATATTTAAAAAAAAAAAACTTAATTTAAGCTTCTGTTTGCAATGAATGTACACGTATATTTTTAATTCACGAAAACAATCCTAATTGTTATATTGCAGCCATTTCCAGCTCACTCGTGAAAATTATCATTTTATCAAGGGCACATATGGCTACCCCATATGGCACATATGTTCATGGTTACACCCCTCAAGTTTATAATAAAGACGTTTGATGGGTTTATTGACCCCATCTCATCCTGGGTGTGTTATCAATCATCACATATTTCTATAAGAGCTAAATTTGGAAAATAATTTATTTCGGCCATTTCGCTTTTTAGGCCGCAAATCAAAATCATTGGCTGTTCCGAGCTATGGAAACTATTGACCACAGACAAAATCAACGAAAGTAAATTGACACCTCTAGACGTATGATGCTTAACTGACCAACACTACTTCTAGAAAACATTAAGCACTCTAGCTAGCTAGACAATCATTTATTGTACGCTTTGTTCTTCCATGTAGGTATGATAGACAAAATATCTCCTCATCTTTGCCGCAAAGATTTCTTTTCTGTACTTAAATTGAATTTTGGGTGTGAATTTTGGGTGTAAAGTGAGTGTACGTAATCACATGGCGTGCAATTTGGAACAAATATCCGCGAAGAAGATATTTCAAATATTACTAACATTCTACGAGCGTAGCCAATTTAATTCGTTATTCCGACGTTTTGCGAGAATAATGTTGGGGATTCGAGTTTCTTCTCGTCGTCTTTTCCGAGCAAAGTTCTTTTAGAATACAAGACATGTTCGGTCTTTCCTTTTAAGACTAGTAATAGCTTCGACTAAATCTGCTCCCGATTTTTTGCTTATTGAAAACTTTATATTATATTATTCTGCTATCCTACATGGCTGTCCTGTGGACGTATTAAGATGGCGCTTTAGTGGTCTTTAGTCTAATTACTCATACATTTAATACTTTATCCCAGTCCGTTTTTTCAGTCGTGAAAATGGTATCTCTGTTTAAAGTGTATGCAGCTACAGGTCTTGTAGGGAATAGTCACAAGCCTAAGATTATCTGAGGATGATCGGAGGGATCTATTGGGCCGGTACAGAGTGAAAAGTTCCTTTAAGTATGACGGAGCCAAGTTACTAAGACACTTAAAAGTAATTAAATTAATCTTAAAAATAATTCTCTGCTCGATCGGTAGCCAGTGAAGCTCTTTTAAAATTGGATTTATACTATCATATTTATTTGCTACCATAATTAATCGAGCTGCAGCGTTCAACAGATGCTGAAGTTTATCAATCAGATGCTTGGGTAGACCAAATATAAGCGAATTGTAGCTGTCAATCCTTGAAACGACAAAAGCATGAATGAGAATCTTGGTGGTGTCTAATGTAAGATGATTTCTAATTTTCGCAATATTCCTCAGATTATAATAGCCAGATTTTACAATGGCGTTTATGTGTCGTGACATTGTCTTTGAGGAATCAAAGATAACACCAATATTCTTTGCATGAGAAGATGGGAAAATGACATCAGATCCAAGTTGAATGGGATTCAGTTGTAGACGTGCACGAAATCTTGAGTGGAAGTAAAGGAGCTCTGTTTTATCGGTGTTTAATTTCAGCATATTTACAGTCATCCAAGAATGGATGTCAGAAACGCACATTTCAATTCGTCTCGTTGCCGCTGCCATCTCCGCTTCATCCTCAAAGTAGAAAGAGGTATACAGTTGCTGGTCATCTGCATATAGATTGAAGAAGAGAGCATGCTTGCGGATGATATCTTCAGCCGGAGCTGTGTAAAGAACATACAGGAGGGGCCCTTAAACAGACTCCTGGGGTACACCACAAATCAGTTCCTGTACGCTGGATGAAGTTCCTCCGATTCTCACAAACTGCGTACGGTCCTTCAGATACAAGTTGAACCATGCTAATGCTGAACCCGAGATACCATAGAGGGATTGCAGCCTTTTTAGAAGAATTGAATAGTCCACAGTATCAAAGGCGGCAGACATATCAAGTAATAGAAGAATGACAAGCGGTTGTCGTCAACAGAACGACGAATATCATTCTGCACACGAACCAGGGTGGTTTCACAGCTGTGATGTTCCATATATGCTGATTGTAAACACTCTTGGAGACCATTCTAAATTCGAAACAGGACGAAAGTTAGGATACAGTTCATTATCCAACAGTGGTTTCTTTATTAAAGGATGTCGGAATCGTGCTAGATGAGAATGAAATGTCAAAGAAAACTCGATGCGTCTAATTTGCCGTATTAATAATATATAATTATCTCACTTCAGTAGTTTCCATTATTTTGGTCTGGTACAGCTGCGGCTCCTTTGGATTGAATAGTCAGATGGCTCCCAGCCAATCTCAATCATATGTGTCTTATCAGCCCTAACAGTATCGAGCTTCGCACTAGAAGCTAGGAAGGATACTATCGAGAATGTTTAAGTATCAAAGCTATTTATCAATCACTCCACCACGCGACCTTCAGAGCAATGAATCTAAAAAAAGTTTGAGTCTGATGGACGTCAGTCATCACTGTTCTAAGTATGAGTATATTATCGACCAGTATATTTTAAAAAAAAAACTTAATTTAAGCTTCTGTTTGCAACTGGAATGTACACGTATATTTTTAATTCACGAAAACAATCCTAATTGTTATATTGCAGCCATTTCCAGCTCACTCGTGAAAATTATCATTTTATCAAGGGCACATATGGCTACCCCATATGGCACATATGTTCATGGTTACACCCCTCAAGTTTATAATAAAGACGTTTGATGGGTTTATTGACCCCATCTCATCCTGGGTGTGTTATCAATCATCACATATTTCTATAAGAGCTAAATTTGGAAAATAATTTATTTCGGCCATTTCGCTTTTTAGGCCGCAAATCAAAATCATTGGCTGTTCCGAGCTATGGAAACTATTGACCACAGACAAAATCAACGAAAGTAAATTGACACCTCTAGACGTATGATGCTTAACTGACCAACACTACTTCTAGAAAACATTAAGCACTCTAGCTAGCTAGACAATCATTTATTGTACGCTTTGTTCTTCCATGTAGGTATGATAGACAAAATATCTCCTCATCTTTGCCGCAAAGATTTCTTTTCTGTACTTAAATTGAATTTTGGGTGTGAATTTTGGGTGTAAAGTGAGTGTACGTAATCACATGGCGTGCAATTTGGAACAAATATCCGCGAAGAAGTTATTTCAAATATTACTAACATTCTACGAGCGTAGCCCATTTAATTCGTTATTCCGACGTTTTGCGAGAATAATGTTGGGGATTCGAGTTTCTTCTCGTCGTCTTTTCCGAGCAAAGTTCTTTTAGAATACAAGACATGTTCGGTCTTTCCTTTTAAGACTAGTAATAGCTTCGACTAAATCTGCTCCCGATTTTTTGCTTATTGAAAACTATATATTATATTATTCTGCTATCCTACATGAGTGTCCTGTGGACGTATTAAGATGGCGCTTTAGTGGTCTTTAGTCTAATTACTCATACATTTAATACTTTATCCCAGTCTGTTTTTTCAGTCGTGAAAATGGTATCTCTGTTTAAAGTGTATGCAGCTACAGGTCTTGTAGGGAATAGTCACAAGCCTAAGATTATCTGAGGATGATCGGAGGGATCTATTGGGCCGGTACAGAGTGAAAAGTTCCTTTAAGTATGACGGAGCCAAGTTACTAAGACACTTAAAAGTAATTAAATTAATCTTAAAAATAATTCTCTGCTCGATCGGTAGCCAGTGAAGCTCTTTTAAAATTGGATTTATACTATCATATTTATTTGCTACCATAATTAATCGAGCTGCAGCGTTCAACAGATGCTGAAGTTTATCAATCAGATGCTTGGGTAGACCAAATATAAGCGAATTGTAGCTGTCAATCCTTGAAACGACAAAAGCATGAATGAGAATCTTGGTGGTGTCTAATGTAAGATGATTTCTAATTTTCGCAATATTCCTCAGATTATAATAGCCAGATTTTACAATGGCGTTTATGTGTCGTGACATTGTCATTGAGGAATCAAAGATAACACCAATATTCTTTGCATGAGAAGATGGGAAAATGACATCAGATCCAAGTTGAATGGGATTCAGTTGTAGACGTGCACGAAATCTTGAGTGGAAGTAAAGGAGCTCTGTTTTATCGGTGTTTAATTTCAGCATATTTACAGTCATCCAAGAATGGATGTCAGAAACGCACATTTCAATTCGTCTCGTTGCCGCTGCCATCTCCGCTTCATCCTCAAAGTAGAAAGAGGTATACAGTTGCTGGTCATCTGCATATAGATTGAAGAAGAGAGCATGCTTGCGGATGATATCTTCAGCCGGAGCTGTGTAAAGAACATACAGGAGGGGCCCTTAAACAGACTCCTGGGGTACACCACAAATCAGTTCCTGTACGCTGGATGAAGTTCCTCCGATTCTCACAAACTGCGTACGGTCCTTCAGATACAAGTTGAACCATGCTAATGCTGAACCCGAGATACCATAGAGGGATTGCAGCCTTTTTAGAAGAATTGAATAGTCCACAGTATCAAAGGCGGCAGACATATCAAGTAATAGAAGAATGACAAGCGGTTGTCGTCAACAGAACGACGAATATCATTCTGCACACGAACCAGGGTGGTTTCACAGCTGTGATGTTCCATATATGCTGATTGTAAACACTCTTGGAGACCATTCTAAATTCGAAACAGGACGAAAGTTAGGATACAGTTCATTATCCAACAGTGGTTTCTTTATTAAAGGATGTCGGAATCGTGCTAGATGAGAATGAAAAGTTGATGATTCGTGTGATAACCGGAAGTAGGTCATCAAAACACCGAATTAGTAAGCTGGCAGGAACTGGATCAAGACAGCAGGATTTCTTAGCACTCTTAAGAATGAGACCAGGTAATTTCTGCTTCGGTAGTAGGAATGAAGCAATCAAGAGCAGTGTTGAACCGAGGGCTGTCCAGCTGTTCGGTGAAGGACAATACAATGTCATCAGTCGAAAAAGTTGGAAGCTCTGTCCGTATTTTAGTGATCTTGTTCTCAAAGAAATCCGAAAAGTTAATGCATAACTCTAGAGAAGACTCACATGATGGATACTGCCTGTCAGTCTTACGGTACAGTAATCGATCGACGGTGTTAAATAAAGCTTTAATCTTCTTAGGAAAGTTACGAACACGAAGAGATGTTGCATATCTTCCCACTGCGGTATTAAATGGCTCTAGCGATCGATGATGAAAAATGTCGAAAACCTGGAAGTTAATTTTGCCATCATTACGAGGATAACAATCAGACGAGATAAAAAGAAGAAAAAAATAAATGAAAAAGTTGGATCCTGACTCGAACTTGGCTCGTAGTTGATTCGCGCTCGAACCGTGTTCTTGACTCATCCTATAACTGAATACGCTCAAGCATGACGTTGCTAAAAAGATTAACCGGTACCACCTTGCATGCGCGCCCAGTTTCTTCAAATCGTGATAGTTTTCACAATACGAAACCAAAAAATATATCAGATTAAAGTAATTCAGAATTTTCCCAAATACGCGGGGACTGCTATTATGCCTCCTAGGGTCTGGCAAAACCCCGCGGGTTCAAAAATTCCTGACTATATGCCGAAGGTTTCCCGAATATTTCCCAATACACAATACACACACCAAACACCGAATGTAAAGACATGTCTCACTGGCTGTCCGATCTATCATAAGTCGCTGAAGGGCTGCATGTTTGATTGCCCGATCCAAATTACGGAGTAGTTGTTAGGCTATTTCATTCTTCGTGATTTTTAACTAATAAACCAGTGCCGCGACAACAGGAAGATGTTGAAATATGAATGTTACCCTTGATTTATTTTCAAATTGTTAGCATTTAATTCCTCAACTGATGTTGATTTTCTGGTGCCTTTGTTAGATTGACTAGGGAGTCTAAGCAAATCACTACGGCTGGTGCTACTACGGCTGCCGAGACTGAAATGTTCTGGGGAGATTACGTTTCGGTGCTCTGTCAAATTTTAGCAAAGCGAAATACAAACATGGCGGAAACATGAGCTAACGAGTTTAAAATCTATTTTATTTAGTTTCTCACAGTCAAATGACTTCGCTCAAAGTACAATGGCCCTTACCCGCTTTGCTAGAACGAAGAGATAATTTCTGAGCAAAAGCAAATGCCATATACTTTTTACAATAACAACAACTTGATGGATGAAATATCTAGCTTCAAAGACAACTATATCAAAGGATATCGAGTGAAAAACACAAAAATATCAATACTTAAAAAGCAAAATAGCATCGCATAGTTATCAAGATAAAACATCATCGCTTGACCCTCAAAGCAAACTTAACAGAAGAAAAACAATCTCATGCTCAACACGAATATTTCACTTGACTCACTTCGCGCACTCACTTCATTTCGCGCTACGGCTGGATGCAACCGACATACATGCGCAGTGTCGCATTTTGGGGAAAATTTACTTCCAGCATCCGTATCAGCGCCAGCCGTAGCGATTTGCTTAAACTCCATCCTGTCAGTTCTGGTGCAACTCGTGGGAAAGAATTCTGAAGTCCTTGACTCTGACAGTTAACTAGGATGTCATGCAACGCTCCCCCAAAGACATGCCCAAAAAATGGTGCGTAGAATACTAGCATTCCCGGTGTTATTATTAACTATTATTTAGTTATTAAGTTATTATTTCTACTTCATTTTAACTTTAATATTTATTTATATTTCTTAATTTGTCTATATTTTTATTTTTATTTTTTAATATTTCTTTTATATTTAAATATTTCTTGTTTAATTACTATTCTTTTTTTTGTTTTTTGGGCACCCTGCACATATTACCGTCCCCGTCGACATTTAACCATCTACCTTCGACGCTCGACCAAAAGGTAGACTCGTTTTAAATGTTTGATGTCAGACTCTTAATGTCGAAACCAACTATTTATTTGCTAAATTGGGGCTTAATTAAATAGCAGAACCATTAAAAGAATTGTTTTTAGAATTTTAAATCTGTTCTCCATATCGATTAAGCCAAGTAGGTTTTGCCGTGGTTCCTTCTCAGCGCTTTGGGTCACAGAAAAATTAGTTCTGCAAGAAAGCTTCCTTTCGCCTAAGATAACTTGACAATTGTCGTCGATTACGGCAACAGAGTACTCGCCAAATACCCGCATGGTATCGTACACTATTTCAAGAATTCGTTTACTTTTCGGCGAGAATTTGTCATCTGTGGGCGTTGTCTAGCGCGACCCCAACTTTTCTGGTCGGAAAAATCTTCAAAAATCGCCAAAACTGACATCACCGTAGTGCTTGGCGTGACAGGTAGATTTCAGAAAAACTCTTGCCAGTGAATGAATGGTGCCAGGTTCTTTCTCTCATGGAATACAGTTTCCACATCCCATTCGGAGTGACGAAACACGGAGACAGCATATGTGCTTGAGAATTGTTGCGCAGCATTTTAATTAATCTGTCGAAAAAGACCACCAGTAGTCGAGGGAGATGAGTTCGTAATATTTCAACACAGTAGAACACAGACCGACATAAGCTTGCTGGGGTCTCAATATGTAGACCACCACTTTAGAGTTTGTCCATCTTTGAGATAAAAGCAATGTTGATTGGCAAGAGACTGCAGTATTGTAGTATTTTTTTTATGTTGTGAACTGAGGGTGAAGAAAGACATACTGAAAAATTAAGTTTTTCTTACCTCTATAAAAGGGATATGAACGCATTTCCCTCGCATTTGTAATTCTGACTCACTTCAGATACTCATATATAACAAAGGAAAGTCGGGCTGGACTGGTACGAGTTCCTCTGTTTTGGAAGTCCCACTGCGTTATTTGCGTCCCAGCATAACTTAAGCCGTACCATGTGACCGGATCGTGCAAAGGGCCTGGTTGTGTATCTCACGTTTTACATCACAACGTTTGGTGAAAAAGTGCTTAGGTATTCACGGGCGCGACCATACATACATACAAAGCCAAGATAGCATTTCGATATTAAAGCTGACTGGATACTGGAAGCCACCTAAGGCGTTTTATTTCAGGCATCATCATCATTTTTCCGAATTCCACTCACTATTCTACACGCAAAGTTTTGTACCGATTGTAGTTTGTCAATAAAAACTAAAGTATTCAATAAAAACTAAGGTATTCATAGCTAGGAGAAGGGTACTTCTGTCGAACACATGTTTAACGCGGTTGATCTGCCCGAGAAAAGGCTTGCATGAAGTAGTTATATAGTTGAGGGTCCAAGCGCATTTTCTATTTTGGTTCTCCCCTAATATTTTGCGCTCAGATTTTTCCAATACTAAAACCAAAATTTGAATCTTATACTTGACAATCAAATATAGGATCCTAAATTACAACCAAATCTTTAACCAAGTCTATAACCAAAACATAGACTAAAGAAATAAATAATACGAAAACCAAAATTTATAACCGAATCTCTAACCAATACTGAAACCAAAACCTGAAATTAATGAAATAAATAATACGAAAAACAATACATAAATTAATCCTTTAACCAAACCTATAAACCAAAACTTAGACTAAAGATATAAAAATCAAATATGGAATCGGACTTAGAACCTAAACCTTCTATCATTATTGGGACCAATACTGGGCCTATAAAGTATGATGAAAGAGATCTCGAGGGTTACATCAGGAAAGAATCGTGTAGGTGCTATGCAAATATCTACCAATGCAGGTGATAAATTATGTATAACACCCACAGCTGCCATGCAAATATCAACCAATCAATTTCTCACAACTGTTGCTACTTTTTTTCCCACGCGTGGTAAAACATTCACTCGATTTTCATCATGGACAAGGAAAGGTTTATTCACTTCAGAGCAGATTTTGTGAAATTCATCGATTTGATCAAGAAAGGAAATGATATTGATTCACTTCTAAACTCTTTGCTTTTGGAGTATCAAGAATTACCATGTGAGCATGCAATACTTTATATGGTTCGTTGAGTTTCTTACGCGTAAATATTCTAATTCATACAAATATCGACTCTGTTTGTGGCACTTGTGAATTATAAGGACCGGCACAGCTGTGCCGTGACGTCATGTGTAGTGACTTTAAAAAGATTATCCATCTTGTACTATAAGATGGATTGTAATTCTGAAATTCATAATGATTTGAAGAATATGGAAGAGTGTACTTGTCCTTTTTGTGATCAACAATTGGTAGAATTTCACAAAGTGGTTGAGCCATGTTGTGGTGAACAGAATATTGAAACCGCAAATGGTATGAATATTTGTGTGAATTGTGGTTTAGTTCATGGTTATGATTATGCCACGGAATACTTTAACTTCTATGATAATATGTATAGGATACGACGGAAATCGGTTTAACATCGAAAATAACAACTTCAGAATGTGTTGGATAGTATATCTTTTAAGAATAATGTATGTTTAACCCATAAACAAAGAGAGCAGATACACAAATTATTTGTTGAAATCGACGGCGTTTTGCATAAGGTTGATGATGGACGCAAACGGATGATGAGTTTTTAATATATTATCAAGCAATTATTCAAGATGTTCGGGCTTCCTTACAAATATATCAATGTAACGAAGTCGAAGAGGACATTAAAATCTTATGAACAATGTTGGGAAAAGGTTCAATCATTGATAGGTGATAGAATTCAGTCGATAATTAATGTATGAATTTTTTAGTGTATTTTATCAAATACTTGTCAACAATAGGACTTTTGTCTGTCATTTAATCATCGATGTTTTTCATTGTGTTGTAAATATGAGATGAATTGAAATTTCCACTTCTCATCATGTCTTTTATTTCATTTAGCAAATGTTGATAGCTTTGGTGAGCATATGTACAACTTTGGATCTTAAGATCAAGATTTTTATGCGACATCCAACCCTGGATTAAAAGTGCTGCTGTACTGATTGCGATCAAACTAATGCCGCCAGTTGCTAGACTGCTAGCGAAACCTCCAGATGCAAATATGATAGACAGTGAGTTACCCAATAGTTTCCATTTTTTGAGGTGTTTCGATGCTTGTTTGTACGCCCAACACTTTTCATGATATGTGCAGTAGTAAGATTTTAATTCGTCAATCTGTTCTTCCGTTAGTTCATCTGAAATATGATTCCAGTTGAATATTGTCTTTCGAGGATCTTTCATATACATTGTTTATATATTTTTATATTTTGATTTTTTTGTCATACTTGTCCAATACTCCGACAAATTTATGCACACCATTGTATTGTATTCTATTGTATTGCGTCGTTCTCAATTGTATTGTATTGTTAATCTATTGTTATGTGGATATAATACAATACAATGGTGTGCATAAATTTGTCGGAGTATTGGACAACCCTCTTTTTTGTATACACAATATATATATTAATCCAGAAATCTGACCGCATAATGGAGATCTTTTAATACATTTTGGTGTTCGGTTCTTGGGTATGTATTGTTGTATACCCTCTGTCTAATTGATGATGGTCATAGAATCGACCGAAAGCATCATGTAGATGCTATGTGAGTGTAACATATCTGACTGATTGAACATTCTTTCGAGGAACTGTGTGAGGCATCCATTCCCAGGGCAAATCAGACCGATTTCGTTGTCATTTAACTCGAGTACCCTATCAATTGATATGTATGTTTTGAAATTTCTGAGGTATAGATATTGATATACTAAAGCTGACTTCAGTATAACATCATTCACACTGTTGTGTTGTTGTTTGGTTTCTTCAAAGAAGCAGTTGACGTATTTGATTGTTTCACTTATCATATATATACCTGGTTTTTTGAAAACCGGGCTACTAACAAATGTCAGTCTCTCACACTGATTGGTAATTTAATGCCCCTTCTTACTGGAAACATTAAATCTCACCTCTTCAACAAGTTCTTGAATACACTAGCTTCGATTTGATGGAAGAGTCTGTCTTGAAGGCAACAAATGTCAAGCTTTCCTCGCTAGTCTGGAAAATAAGGCATTTTAGGGACAATTTCGGTGTTAGCGTCACCGATTGCAAAGCCATTTTCCCCACTCAGCCCTTTTTTTATTGCAACTGGTCTCCCAAAAAAGTTCCAGACCGATACTGCACAACAAAACAAGGTCCTACAACAACCAATTAAACTGTTTCTGACTTCAGGAATACTATCTACTGAGGCTAGAGTGGGGTCATTGCTTGCATGCTTGCAAACAGTGCAGTAAAACTGCACAACAGTGCAAATTAAAACACCTCAAACTTAAAACCAGCCCCACCCCTCCTGGAATTCCATCTAGCTCCCCCAAATGCACACCACATGACAGTCCTGTGTCTGTGCTACAACATGACACTTAGCTTGACGGAAGCCCCCCTGCATTAAAGGCAGGCAGTAAGCTTTGAAAGGCAGGGGGAAAAGTCTCGCTACAAAAGTCTTGAAATCCAGTCTAGCACAAGGCATGGCCTTTGAAATAGCCCCACCTCCCTGGAATTCCATCTAGCTCCCCCAAATACACAACACATGATAGTCCTGTGTCTGTGCTACAACATGACACTTAGCTTCCATATATACCTGTTTTTTTAAAAAACCGGGCTACTAACAAATGTCAGTCTCTCACACTGATTGGTAATTTAATGCCCCTTCTTACTGGAAACATTAAAGTGCCTGTAAACCCAAAAATGTTTTTTTGCTTAATTTAATCTTGTTAGAATTCTGAGCAATATGGCGCAAAAATTTTTGTTTTTGGTCAAATCTGGAATTTTTTATGAATTTTCAAAGTCCGGTGTTTTCTGCCCGCGGCCGGGTAAATGGGAGACTGGGACTAGTGACGTAATACTCGGACATTAGCTTCAGGCAATAACAGAGGAGTCGCGTGGTTTTCTTTGTGCGCCGATAAAAAGCATTTTCACTCGGCTGACATTTGTTATCTGCGAACACGTTAATCGAGATATGGCTTCGAACGACATCGGTCCGACCTCTAGTTCGGATTCTGAAGTCTCAGAAATGGAAGATTACGACTTGGAAGTTAAAGGTTCGCCAAACTTGAGTGCTGCGGCCAGCGACGAGGATGGAACGCAAGAGGCATATGCCGACGATCCGCTAGCGGACGAGGAATGGCTAGAGTTGTACTAAAGAGAAAGAAAGGAGGAAGAAATCATATATAAGTCAGGTCGCAATTATTGTATTTGCAACAGCATACGGTGAGCTAGGCAAGCGATAATGAACAAAAAACGAAAGAAACATTTGCGATCAACGAAAGAAAATCGGTTTGTTTTGACAGGTAGACTGAATGATGTTGAAAAATTTCTCACCTTCCGTTCGCTTCGCTCACGTTCAGATTTATTCGCAGCGTTGTTGCTCAAAACAGAACGAGCGTGCCTGGTTGGAAAAACACCAGATCATCAGCGAATCGGTTGGTGTAGTCTTCCTCTGTGAAAGTGCTCAGAGCAGACCGCGGAATGCTTGCTGGGTTCCCAATGAGCACGTTTAGATTTCACAAAATCAACGCACTTCCTCATTCGCCTTTGCTTTTCGCTCTCACTTTTACCGTAAAACGGTTTGGGATGAAGGAGTATCCCTTTTTCTTTGCTTCAAACATTGCTACAGCCGAAAACAACGCATCTCTCAGGCATGGTTTCAGCTCTAATCGAAGTCTCAACACGCGAAGCTTACAGTCCGGGTTTTACGTCACGAATTACACTCGACCCATTCCCTTTCGGCAGGTTCCGCGGCTCGGTGATGGGTTTTCGAATCTCGATTTTCCGCCACTTTGAAAACTCATAAAAAATTCCAGATTTGACCTAAAACAAAAATTTTTCCGCCATTTTGCTCAGAATTATGACAAGATTAAATTAAGCAACTAAAAATTTTTGGGTTTATAGGCACTTTAAATCTCACCTCTTCAACAAGTTCTTGAATACACTAGCTTCCATTTGATGGAAGAGTCTGTCTTGAAGGCAACAAATGTCAAGCTTTCCTCGCTAGTCTGGAAAATAAGGCATTTTAGGGACAATTTCGGTGTTAGCGTCACCGATTGCAAAGCCATTTTCCCCACTCAGCCCTTTTTTTATTGCAACTGGTCTCCCAAAAAAGTTCCAGACCGACACTGCACAACAAAACAAGGTCCTACAACAACCAATTAAACTGTTTCTGACTTCAGGAATACTATCTACTGAGGCTAGAGTGGGGTCATTGCTTGCATGCTTGCAAACAGTGCAGTAAAACTGCACAACAGTGCAAATTAAAACACCTCAAACTTAAAACCAGCCCCACCCCTCCTGGAATTCCATCTAGCTCCCCCAAATGCACACCACATGACAGTCCTGTGTCTGTGCTACAACATGACACTTAACTTGACGGAAGCCCCCCTGCATTAAAGGCAGGCAGTAAGCTTTGAAAGGCAGGGGGAAAAGTCTCGCTACAAAAGTCTTGAAATCCAGTCTAGCACAAGGCATGGCCTTTGAAATAGCCCCACCTCCCTGGAATTCCATCTAGCTCCCCCAAATGCACACCACATGATAGTCCTGTGTCTGTGCTACAACATGACACTTAGCTTGACGGAAGCCCCCCTCAAAAAAAGTTAACCAGCTTAACGGGGGCAACAGACCGGCCCTACGGGCCGGTCTGTTACCCCCCTCGACCATGTTTTGTGGAATTTCCAGTGATTTCTGTCAATTGCAGGAAGTTGTTTGGAGTGCATGGTTAAGAGCTGAGGCTGGTTAAGTCCTAAAGAGGGATATTTTTATTTTTACCCTAAAAGCGCCAGGGCTTTAAGCAAATTATGCTCTGAAAGATGGCCTGCAATGAGCTGGACTCAACTTAAGACTCCAGACAACCCGGTTTTCAAAACTTCAGATAGATATATATGTTATATTTTGATCTAATTTAGGGGATATAAATATCTTATGAAAAATGTGCTGAATCCAGATCCTAATAATTTTGGATTGACTCCAAAAATTTTAAAATATATATTCTGAGAAACTGATGGATTTTTTTTTCAATTTTGACGACTGCATTGATTGCAAAATGTGCCTAATCCGTTTCTTTTTTGAGACCAACACTGAAAAGTTCATTATTTGATCGTTCTGAATTTAATATTTTGAATAAACCATCATTAGATGGTGGAAATGAAGCTAATTTATAAAAATCAGTATATGTTATTTTGTAATAACCATCAAGTGATAGTATTAATTTGTGTGATTCATTATTGTTTGAAACAGTTGAAAATGGATACTTATTAATATTAGTTGGAAATTTGACAGTATCAGTTTCATTATGATTCAAATCAGTTGTGAAATAGAAATAACTTCTATGTGTCACAACATGTAGTATGTGTGCATCCACTTGTAATTTGTTGACTGCATCATCATCTCTTACACCAATACCAAGTCCTGTTATCTTTTTACCTTTCATATCAATCAGCACTTCATAGTTAAGATAATTATTGTTATAATAGTAAAACGTATCCCAAAGATTTACTGAGACATTATTGACATAGCCTTTAACACCATATACAACGACATGAATAGTGGTCTGAGGATCAGTTTTACTTTTTAATTTGATGTCAATATCTAAATCATCAAAACCTTGATAGATAGTATGTTTGGTAAAGTGTTTGTTCCATTTATTTTGGAATTCATCTTTTCTATTGAGAGAGTTCCACTCAATGCATCTATTTCATCAATGGTGATGCCATCATCTACATACATTTCATAAACCATAGTATAAGATCCAATAGGTAAATAAATTAAATCTATCGATAGTCGGGTACTGTAATAACCAATACTTGAATCATAGTCAATCTTGAACTCTTTTTGTTTACTGAATGAAAATTTTTATTCTGGACTCCTACATTATGAATATCATCATCATCTTCTTTGAATAAATCATCATCCATGACTTTTTTGAACACATTTTCTATGGCGTTTGACTCAATTGAAAGTCTCTCAGACTCTTTTATCTTACTATCGATTATACCATCCATGATTGTATTACTATGGTTAATACTAGTCATGACGAAATTAACAGAAGCTGCATGACTATTATCTGATGATTGTGGATCTTTGAGATTAATAATACTATGATTTGCCATATCAATATCATCTTGCATTGGATCTGGATTTTTTCTGTTTAATGCTTCATAAGCAACATCATTTATTTCTATTGTGAGTTCCCCTCTTTGAGCATGGAAATACCCAAAGTTAATAACATCATTTAATTGAGCATTTTGAGCAGCTTGACTCGAGTCATCTTCCACAAAAGGTTTGATATTTTTTATACCGAATCCACCCACATCAAAATCACCAGTCATAGCTTTGCTTCCGTCTAATTTTAAGACATCAGTAGCAGGTTTTGGTAATTTACTTATTTCAGCATCTACAAAAGCTTTACTGACCAGACTGTTATCATCAAAAAGTCCATCATAGTAAGGTTCACAGTTTTTGATAGTATTTTGTTTTAGATCAAAATAATTACCATCTTTGTCAACTTTGAGAAATTTTTCATTCAGATATTCTTTGTTGACAGCGCTTCCCAAATCTCTAACTCTGACTTCATAAGAATCATCAACCTTATAATCGTTTAAATTTTTTACAGAGAGAATATGATTGTTATCCAAATCACCAGTCATGCTTCTACTACCATCTCTTGGTAACAATGGTGTGGAATCTATATAAACTTTTGCTATTTCCCCATCCACATATGATTTATCAGCAATGGCAATATCTTGTCGAATATTTTCAGTGTCGACATATTTTTTATTAGTGGCAATATCGAGATATTTAGGATCACCTAAACCATCAATAAGATTACCATTGAGATTCAAATTCTCAAAATAGAGAATCATATGATTATCTTGGACATCAGGAACATTAAAAACGGCGTGATCAAAACCAGTCTTTTGTACTCCTTTAACACATCTGCTGAAAAAGAGAAACTTGAAATTTGAGTTGCTGGAGCCATAATAACAAGCTTTAGCATAATTTGAAAACCAATCATGACTGAAATCAGATATTCTTGCATCACTTTCAACATTGAACAACAAAAGACGATCACTGTCACCATCAGAAACAATATTGGAACCATTATAACCAAAAATTTCAAAAAGAATGAAATAAGTACCTAGATTAACATTGTTTGTCAATTTCACATTAGAATAAGCAAAACCATCATGAACACCTTGTCGAGATATTTCTAATAAATCCAAATGATTTGTATGGTTGGTGATTGGAATGTTTGATTTAGTTAATTCCGCTTCATCGCCATAATTTTTATAAAAAGTGAAACTTTGTTGTAAATGATAATTTGGAGATGAATAAACTTTTACTTTAGAAATTTCTGAATCAACATAAGTTTTATCAGCTTTTTTAGAGTTTTCAGATTCAAAATAAGCTTTTGTTGTAGCGTCACCATCTCCAGTTGGTTCTCCAACATTAGTCAATCGTTTTCCATCAATATCATAATTACCATCATCTGTTAATTTGAATCCAACACCAGGGAGGCCAGTCAACCAACGTTGTTGACTCATAGTTGATGATGATGTTGGTAAAAGTCCATTTGAATAACTCATTATACAATAAGGTTACATGTTTTCATTGAAATTCTTGGTTGTGAATTTTCGTGGCTTATCGATGTATACGAAGCTAAATGGCTCTTTGGTTGCTTTCTCATATGATTCTTTTGGAATACTGTTTTCACGGCAAATTAAACTCTTTTCATTAGCACTTGGGAAATCGTAAATAGAGAAATGTGAACAGTTCAATCTTATGTCTTTTGGCGTCTCATAGTAGCTTTGACTCAGATAAATCACACTACAATTCTTATGTCTCCCTCTGATGAAATAGTCGACCAGCGGTTTTTGGTTTTTATCACAAACATAATCGTCGAATATAACATTTTTTTGTGAGTCAGATTCAAGGTCTTCAACAGGAATAATTTCATCATTTCTTGCTTCAATAACATCATAACCAACTTCATCACTGATCGGCTAAAATTTATCCATTAGATTCTGGTACTTGGACTGCTCTAAGTTTTTTGCGTAGAGATAAACTAGCTTTATCAAAATACAGTAGATTGTAGATCATATGCATCAATGTGTTTGTTTTCCCTGAACCGCTTGGGCCACAAATCAGCATCCGGAAACATTTATGAGGCATGAAATCGTATAGTTGTTTGAAGTTTTAGACAGTATCGTCTTCAGCATCATAATTTGGTATTCTCATTATATTATATTGGTATACTAATATAACACCGTGTTCAACATGGTGTTCAACACGGTGTTCAACACAGTGTTCAACACGGTGTTAAACGTTATTTTTAAGATATGGTTTTCAATTTTTATGTAACATAATAGTATAAGAATAAATGAGTTTACTTAAATGGAAAGAACTTGCAAAAAGTAAAACTGAATTAGGGAATAAAATCAATTATGCCCATCATTTAATCAAAAGACATAAGATTGGCCAGGAGACAAGCCAAGAGTCATTTTCAAAGGAATTCAGACCAGTAACAAGTAAATTAGATGAATTAATTGACGACGATGAGAATTCAGGGATGCCTCAAAGGAGAAAAAGACCACTGAGGAAAATGGAAGTTCCAGATTATGGTATTGATATTGAGGATGAAGTTGAAGATATGAATATTGGTGATCTGTTTGGTGATGATGTACCACCACAGCAAGAGAAACAAATTGTACCAAAACCACCAACATATGAAGAAGCGTTGGAGGAGATTGTGAAAGAGCCAGCACCCGAATACGATTACAATGAAACCATTGATTATGGAATCCCTGATGAGGAGATGACGTTTGAAATATTGAAAGATTCAGGTTTGGATGACTATAAAGCTATGGATGAGGAAATTGACAATCCGGAAATGACATTCGAGAAAAAAATGGAATATCTTGATGATAACATTAAACATGCGAAAAAAGAAAAACAAAGATTAAACGGTTCTAGATTAGCTGCTCAAAATAAATATAAAAAGAATAAAAATGAGGCTCAATTTAATGAAAGGATGAAAGGAATAGAAAAGGCCAGACGTGTGTTGAACGAATACATTGACATTATTGAAGAACAAAAAAAAGACATTAAGTATAAAGGTAAAGGTATTAAAGGCCGAGGAATAATGAAGAAAGCAGAAAAAGAGAGGAATAAAATTAAAGGTTATAAATTAAAGCATACGTCACAAAAAAAATACAATAGCGGAGCCATATCGGAAGCTAAGAAGCAGACTATGAACAAACGGTTAGACAATGAAATGGCTGCATTGAATGAATACATTAAGGATCATAAGAAGAACCTTGAATTGGAGAAGAAAATCAGAAGAAAACAGAGAGGTGGAAATGTCATGTTTTTCAACGATGTGAATCAGCTTCTCAAGAAATTAGAATTGATTATTGGTGAAGTTCTTGCAGGCAACACATCAATCAAGATGAGAAATATGGGAGTCAATATATTGGACACATTATTGAGAATGTCAACAATCAATAGACCGCAATATAATAAATTGTATAATCAATACTTCAAAGTAAAATTCATGTAAACGTATTATATAGATGGATCGCGAGATAGTATTATCGTCATACAGTGTCAAAGGTCAAGGAAACAACACTCCTCAGAATTTTACAACCAAATTCAACAGGCCCATAATATTGGATAGCAATTCCCAATATGCGGTTGGCCTAAACCGAATCATTAATATGTCATTCACATGGTTCAATGTGAATCCCTCATATGCTAATCAATTAATCAAGTACAGCTCTGATAGTGGTTCAACATTTTACGACATCACTTTCCCAGAAGGAGTCTGAAATTATACAGACTTCAATACACACACCAAGGACATAATATAACATAATATTATAATGAAACCATTTGAATTCATGAGAGTTTATCATTCAAGCTTGGTTTATTTGTAGATAAACACGTTGGGTCCGGGATTATCGTTGATAATATTTTTAAACCAATGAAGAGTATTGCGTCATCCGTTGTTAAAAAGTTTTTCAAGCCATTGGGTAAGAAAGCGATAGAATCAGGTATTTCGCATGCAGGGGAGAGGGCAGGAAAAAAGATATCTGAGAAGTCAGGAGACCTAATAATGAAAAGACTAAGGAATATGAGGAAGGGTAATACAGGACAAAGAGCTAAAATAGTTCCACCCATTAAACAACAAGAAGAGAGTACAGATATGATCATCGATAGATTGATATCAGGATCTGGTTTGAAGAGAAGGAGGTAGAATAAAAATTATGTAATATAAAAATATAATGGCTTTCAGAACACGTGAATATTTACAGAGAAATGAGTTGGTTCGATATCAACTAGACAATGTTTTTCTGATTCCAGCAAATGGTCAACACCAACAAAAAAGTGGGTACAAGTTCACGATCAATGACCGGTCTTCATTCTACGATTGGTACAATGCTTATTTCGAGGTACAATTCCAGTTGCAAGTATTGGCTGATGGAAAAGGCGTTGCGAATGAAGTACGTTCAACAGTTATCGATGGAGCCCATTCACTGATAAACCACCTTATGATAAAGAGTGCTGGTAAGATTGTGTACGATACCAATAATCTCCACAAAGTTACGTTTGTCAAGAATCTCCTGGAATATAGTGATGATTTCAGTCGCTCAGTGGCTAAAGATAGTTTTTGGTATCTGGATGTGGCAGCGGCTGACATGACCGCCATCGGAAATACAGGGTTTGAGGCTAGACGAAATTTGTCGAAAAGTGGTGCTGCTGAGGCTGCCAAAGACATCAATGTAATCATACCTATTAATCGTTACAGTTTCTTTGAAGAGTTGTATGATAAAATGTTGGTCCCAATGCAACTCGAGTTTAATATAGAGTTACAGAATGACGCTGACACTGGGTGAAATAATAGATTTGATCATATTTGGCTTCAGGACAAATACAGGACAAATCTGATGTTATATTTGTCCTGATCGTAAAGATAACAAATGTGAGACAAATATGTTCTCATATTTGTCCTTGATAAATGCAGGACAAATACTGTTTGAAATTGAAGTCATATTTATCCAAAGTACAAATATAAGACAAACCAGACAAATGTTTCAAATGATGAAAGCCACAAGCTAAGGCTTCAATGAAGTCATCCTATTCTATCTCTCCTTGTTTCTGTTTAGTAACAATCCTACTTGTCTGCTCAGTGGGCCTGTTTGAGTTTCCATTCTTTGTATCAGTACAGGGGCAGATGTAGGGGTGGTTAGTACCCTGATCCCAGAGGTTTTTATTGATTTTTCTCTTCTCTTGATTATCAAGAAAAACCTCTGAGACCAGGGTAGGTGGTTAGTCCCCTCCTTTTGGAGATGCAGAAAATAAAAATACCAAGCATCAAATTCACTTCCACAAAATGTATTTTTTTCAAAAAAATTTCCTGGATATGGTATACAGTACATAGATGGAGTATTAAGAATGGTACTAAATGGATTTCAAAATTAAAATGCTTGTTTCTTCAAGTAACAGTATTCATACATGCAT
>OZ026607.1:13961140-13983640 GCA_964020085.1 Micromussa lordhowensis
CTTTTAGAACGTAAGTATAAATGGTATTGCTATGTCCACACTTACAGTGGAATCTGGAATGCTAAAACCTTTAAGGGAAACACTGGTTCAAGAAATTAAGAGCTTGAGATATGAGGGGTAAACTAAAATTGTTGACTGAGCAGAGGGAAAAATCCTTTTGGTACAAGAAATCAGGAGGTTTGAGAAGTCAAGGGTTTGAGAAATCCAGATTCCACAGCTGTATTACTATTTATAACCAGACATAACTAATCGATTGTCAATGACATCAATTACTCACTAATGGGTTGTCAATGAGTAATCAACTGATTAGTCATTGATTATTGGTGATGATCAATGAGTAATTGATGACCAAAACTTTTGTGGCCTATTGATATACATGTACCTATCCGTGACATGGCTGACTCATCAATGTTATTGATGATTCATTGAATGCTTTTGATTACGTATTGATTGCTCATGAATATTACTCATTGAATTCACATGTATTTTCATTCTGAACATGTACATGTAATCCGATGATTTTCTGGCATTTTGGTTCATAATAAGTGACTTACCAGTTATAAAGTAAATGATTACCTGAATGGTTTGCAATAACAATAATAGGCATGAGGAACTATACATGGAGGATAAAAGGGGCAAAACCTGAATCCATAGGAATCCAAGACTCATCCATCATCTATTACAATTTGTATATGCCATCAATGTGAAAGATGAAACTGCAGAATGTAGTTTCTTTGTGTATATATTATATAAATGATTAATCCAATGTCATCAATGACTGATCAGTGCAATGAATGTCTACAGAAAGCTCTAGCCTAATGGGCCACTTGGCTTGTTTGCAGACAGAGCTATTTGGACCTTTTTACTTTTTTTAACCCGTTTATTGTTGCATGGTTAATTGTTTAAATTATATATTTTATATTACTTCTGCCAGGTGCCATAAAAACTTACTATAAGACTCTGAAAGCCAAGTCTAAAAGAGGTTTAACTCGTGTGAGGAAGGAAGGGCTGCCCCAAGTGACTAATAAACAAGAGGAAAGTGTCATAACTGCAAGAAGGAACCAACGGTGCCACAATGTAAGTGAAAAATGGAGTATTTATCAAAACCTGAAATCTTAAGAACAACATTATGTTTTAGAGCAACTCTACATGTGTATTAAAACCAATGCTGTCGATAAGGGCCGGTAGCCGGCCAAAACAACCGGCCACTGGCCAATCTTTGGGAAGCTACTTTTGTCTCACTTAACTGTTAATTTTGGTAAGAAACTTAAAATAAGGAAAAGATTCCACAAAAAAAATTTCCTACTTTCCCAGTGGGGGCGTCTACCGCAAAACTTATTGACAGCACTGATTAAAACATATTAGCCTACACATGAACTGAAGTGCACTTGTGTGTCTTGTAACAGTGAAATCTGTTAGTGAAGTCTTCATGCAATAATAAGGACCAGTTACAGAGAAGATTTGTTTCATTGCATGCAATCTGAGAGATTTTGCATTGCTTACTTGATGTTTTTTTTTGTCTTATTGCTCCAAACCATGCTTGTAGCTGCTTTTAATTTGCTACTTATTAATTTGTATTTTTCATGTATTTCTTGCAGAAACTCAAGTCTCGTCGAGCAGCACTGAGGCAGTCAATGTACTCAGAAGAGAAAAAAAGGAAACTGGAGGAAGTACTCTCCATTGACTACATGTCACCTGAGGAGAGCATTTACGAGTCAAATTCAGATGAAGATCATGAGGGACAAGGTAGAATGACAAAATTGGTTGTGAAAGGGTTTGAATGGCGTTCAGATGAATTGACAAGGGAGCTGAAAAGTCTGGATAGAAAAGCAAGCAGAGCAAGAAGTGAGCGGGGAAAGAGGATGATGGTCAAGCGGGAGGAAAGAGGTTTTGTGGCAAACAGCCTCCATTGCCATCCAAAGTCTGCGCCAGCTTGGGCCTTAAACTTAAATGCTGGCTTGTGAGATTTAATACTAATAATTGTGAGTGACGAATGATTAATAACAGACTAGGGGTTTCATTAATATTTTAGGGTTTTCATAGGAAGACAAAACTATTTAAACTGAACATTTTTATAAGACAAACTTTTCGCTAAGTGGTCAAACCAGCCATCAAGACCATCTTTACAGCCAGTCAATTTGCCGCTGGTGCCAGGCTTTTAATGAAAACCCTAGCCTGTAACAGATTTCAGAGTCAAAATTCTTCCTTGAATTTTGATATAGATATGATTGATGTTATTTTATTCATTTGGAAACAGAATGTTTCTTATTATAGAAATAACCAAAAAATAAGTAACTTTATGTAAGTGTCGAGGTGACCTACCAGACAAGCTTTCGCATGAAAACATAGCATCTCACACATGAAAACATAGCATCTCACACATGAAGCATAGTATCTCACACTCTCACACATGAAAACATAGCATCACACACATGAAAACAGTATCTCACACATGAAAACATGTTATCATCACAAGTGAAAAGGTCGCCATTGCTATAGTTTTCATTATGAATTGTGCTTTTCAAAGTGAGAGTGGTTTAGTATTTTATTTGTGTTTATAATAGTAAAAATCTTACATGGCCGCTTGGAGCTAGGAAATTTCTCTTCTCATACAGTATTGAAAATATTCACAAGTGAGTGCAGCAAACAAGTAAGATTTTTTCAACACTGAAAGAGAAATTTCATATCTCTGCACAGCCATGATATATCCTCTTCATCTCAATCCAGTCTGATCTAGCTGTAATGATGGTTATAAAAATTATGTTTTCAAAATAATAGTATTACTATTTGGCATCTACTGGAGCTTGCTTAACATAGATATGAAAGCAAGCACCAGCTACAGTGTATGGTAGCTTGATATTTCCTCTTGCCCATGACCAAACTCTAATTGAATTAAGCAAGTTACAGTTTTTATAAAAATATAATATGTGTAAATTTGACTTAAAGGTTCCAGTTGGTTTTGATGTTGATCAACCAACTTCTTAATTTGTTTTGAAAAAGAAAAAGGAAGACTTGGTAACTGAAGGAAAATTAGTTGAAATAAGTGTTAAATCAAGGTTTGATCATCAGAGTCTAATTATTAACTGTTATGGCTTAATGTGGCATATAAAACCACTTTCCTTTAGAGAATTCATGTTTTCCATATTTTTAAACTAGCTAGAGTTAAAGTTAAGCTGAAATTTTAATTTATTATAGTTTACAACACTTTAAGGAAATCTAAGTGTTAGGTAAAAATATTTTGAAGCAACAGTCTTTAAGTATTGTAAAACAATGCGGGATTTTTAATAAAACATTTGTCAACCTTGTACATTCATGAGTGGAATTTCTGTTTGACTTGTCTTTCAAATTTGTTACTCATCGATATCGTGCATATATGAAATAAATATCAATATGTATCCAAAAAAATAATTTTGGGGGGATAACTTAAATACCTCACTGCAAGCTCAACCACATACAGCATCAAGAAATTGCCTAATTTTTAAAGTAAAAATAATTCAGACAAACCCGACTACATTTTCCCCCAGTACGAAGATGGCATAAGATCCACATTTGCCCACATCAAATGTCATCTTTGAACATGTTTGTCTGTATTTAAACGGAACAAATGTGATATTTGTCTTGGATATACACCACATTTGTATGTATTTGTCATTGGAGCAAATGCATCATTATCCTATTTATCTTGAGGATAAATACCATATTTGTCTGCCAATCAAATATGGACAAATATGACAAATGTCATATTTGAATCACATTTACACAACATTTATTTGGAATCAAATCTAATTTTTCGACCAGTGTGAATTAATATATCAGGCCGCTGCAGCAGCTGCTGGTCGAGTGGTTGTCAATAGACTTTTACTGTGGGTCCCAAGATTGTTACCAAAGAACATCCTATTCAATAAATTTGTCAAATCCTTTTTGTTGAAGAAATCTTGGACGTATAACAGAGAAATGTATCAAGTTTCCGCACCAACACGAAACAGTGGATTCTTCCAGATCTCCCCCAGTATTGATAATGTCTAGGCTATCTTTGTCTATCTTCAACGAAACAAAACAAACAATGAAAATGCGAATCCCTACAACTTTGACACTTATAAACTGAATGCGTGTGATGCAAACAGTTATCTGACAACGTGCAGATTGGAATATGGGAATGGAGTGTTCTACCCAGAAACCGAATACGATTCAGAATCAAAAGTAAGGATTTACAACGATTTGATGTCTTACGGTATGAGAAAGAATAATTACAACAGCGGCACCCAACTAAACATAGCTAACTACAACTCTCTTTATTCTATCATATATTTTGATTTATCATATCAAACGGATAAAGTAACAAGAGATCCAAAGCAGTTGATTTTCAGGTATAAACTCAGTGCTAACAGTATACCTACTTTCAGTGTGCACGCTATTGTCCTATATGAGGAAGAAGTCATCATCGACAAGGTTGGAAATGAATTAGTCATAGTGTAAAAAGTATTAACAGTAATAAGACATTCATTATTTTGTATATGTTTTGTAATTGAAAAATTATATAATAAACAATTAGATTATGAGCTCGAGATTTCTATCGCGTGATAGTTGACGAGGGCGCAGCCCGAGTCAACTATCACGCATAGAAATTGAGAGCGAATAATCTAATTGTTTTAGTATAAATCTACTAGTCGTTCAAAAATTTAATCTAAATCCTCTTCAAAGACACTTCAAAAACACAAAGAAACGGCCCCTAGTGCGCGCTGCTACGCTACTCACTATCTATCACAGAATAGAACGTGGGTAGCGTAGCCAATCAGAGGACGTTATTCGTGATAGAACGCTAGTAGATTTATACTAACATATAATATATACGAAGAATGACTCAGCTTCATGAAATAAATGTGAAACTATCAACAAATCAGAAAAAGAATCTGAGTACCGCTTATCATAAAAGGGAAACAATTGTAATAAAACTAACTAATGACTCTCTCAATGGGAATGATACTCTATATGTCCCAGCGATGACAAAGAAGAGATTGGAGAGTAATCGGGGATTGAAGAAGGGGATGGATATTAAGCTAGCTAAGACCAATATCAGAAAACAAGTCGGTGGTAATTTATTGACTTCTATTCTAGCCCTCGGACGTTCATTCGGACCAACTATTGCGAAAACCTTGGGATTATCAGCTTTAGCAGGGTTGGCTAGTGAAGGCGCAAGCCAAGTCGTCAAAAAGATATCTGGAAAAGGGGTACAGAGAGGAGGCTTCCTAATTCCACAAAACAAAATTGACAAACTCATCGCAAACAAGCATCTTCTATCCACAAAACAAAAGAAAGATATATTGGAAGCCCTTCAATCAGGTTCAGGTGTTGTTATAAAACCAACAAAAACGCAATTGGGTGGTTTTCTTGGTACTTTACTCGCCAGTATTGGGATTCCTATGATATTGAACGCTTTGACTGGAAAGGGTGCTCCCAAGATTGGACTTCCAATTCCTCCTCCAAAAGGAGGAAGGGGGGCTCAGAGAATGGGTTTATATAGGCCACCACCTTTTATAGGATCATGGGGCAAACAAGCTGGTATGGGTAAATAAAAAAGAAGGGAAAAGGTCTACTATTAGGCCCAAACAGTCCATTCAATTCAATCCCACTCGTAGGGGCAATACTGTAAAACCGAAATTTCATGAAGACATCCCGATGAGCAATTATGATCTAATAAAATGGTGTAGATATCTAAATATCTCAATCAATGATGTTTTGTCAAGAGATCAAACAGTTCCACATAACCACAAACAGGCATTATTCATTTACAATCTTGAACCATCATATATGAATGGAAGCCATTGGGTAACAACTTATGTGAAAGACAACATTATCAAATATTTTGACAGCTTTGGTATGCCTCCGTTTCAAGAATTGGTGAATCATGTGAAAAGAAAGCATTTGACTCTACTTCACCAAAATAATCAGATTCAAAATATAAAAACAACCACATGTGGACACTTCTGTTTATACTTTTTGAATGAAATGAATAAGGGTAACTCATATTTTAATTTATTAAAAGTATTCAACATACATGACACAATCAAAAATGAACGATTCATCAAACATTATTTTAAAAATATCTAACTTATATATATAATGGTCAAATCATATTGTGTTAAACAGAAGAAACAAACTGAATGTGTTCCAGGCAGCGAACGATTTGTCAAAGCTAAAAATTGTCGAACCATGATGAAATGCACTTGTGCTGAATGTGGGATAACAAAGACTAAATTCGTCAAATCTCAATCAACAGGTGGGGCCATTGCTGGATCGCCAACCAAACCATATTGTGGAATAAGTAAAGTTCCCAAAGGTAAACACCTTGGAACTGAAATAGAGTGTATTAGACAAAATCAAATCAGACAATACGGGATTAACAAGGCCAACAAAAGTCTCATGAAAAACATTAAGATGGATCCAAAGACAGCAAAGTCTATCAAAAAGTCAGAAGAACTATTAAAAAAAAATGATGAACTAACAAAACAACAGGGAAACTTATTGAGCCCTCACTAGCTGGGGGCAGTTTGTTTGATATTCATGATAGTCCTTCTCTTAGTGAGATTGCTTTGAAAGGTTTGGCCAATTCTGGGGCTTACCTTGCTCGAAAGGGTGATTAGCTATCATATCAGATTATGCAAAGAAGAAGATAAAAAATGTTGCAAATAAGTATCTTGATCAAGTTCTTGACAGTTTCGCATCAAATCTGTCTAAAAAGATATCGCCAACTGGTGGTGCAATAGATATACATAAGGCTATATTAAAAGTTGCGCCAAAGAAAGGTTTTGTGATGCCTGGACATAGATATACAGGCCCTGGAAACCCTCTCGAACAGAAGTTAAGGTATGATCCCAATACTGGTCAGATACTTGAGATATATCAACAACCAACTGGTAGAACAGATGTTGTAAGCATGCAACATGATGTTGATTGGGAATGGGCGTCAAAAAGCCAAAAAACGGAAAAAGCCGTCGAGTGAAGAAAACTGGCAAGAAAAATTAGCTGATGAATTACATACACCCATAAAACGTAATTTCACTCGGCGGCGTGTAATCACAAATCATATTGATGAAATATGGGCAAGTGATCTAGTTGAAATGCAACAGTTCAGTAAATGGAATAAAGGTTACCGATATCTTCTAATGATTATTGATGTTTTCAGTAAATACGGTTGGATTGTACCATTGAAGGATAAGAAAGGTGAATCTGTTACTGAAGCATTTAAAACAATATTCAAGGAAGGTAGAAAACCACAGTATTTATGGGTTGATAAAGGTAAAGAATATTACAACAAACATGTGAAAGACCTATTAGAGAAAAATGGGATACATATGTACTCAACTGAGAATGAAGAGAAGTCATCAGTGGTTGAAAGATGGAATAGAACGATTAAATCCAAAATGTGGAAACAGTTCACAGTTCAAGGTAATACAATGTATTTCGATATGTTACCTAAAATATTGGAACAGTATAATAATACCAAACATTCAAGCATCAAAATGACACCCACAGAAGCATCCAATAAGAATGAAGGAACTGTTTACTTTAATCTATATGGTGATATGGAAACATCAAAGCAGAAGCCAAAATTTAATAATAAGTACAAACGGAATGTGTTTGATAAGGGTTATACACCAAATTGGACAGAAGAAGTATTCACAGTTGATAAGATTCAATACACTAATCCAATAACATACAGAATAAAGGATCTAAATGATGAGACTATAGAAAGGAGTTTCTATGAACCTGAATTATTAAAAGCCAAAGAGGACGTATTATGCATTGATAAGGTCATTCGTAGGGATCATAAGAAGAAACAAGCTTTGATAAAGTGGAAGGGATATAGTGATTCCAATGAAGGATTTAAACGCACTATAAAATGATATAAGAGAAAATTGTGTAACATATATTGTAAGATAATGCAATATAAGTTGTATATTTGCTGTTTGAATGATGGCCAAAAATATTATTGTTTCTGGCTATTTACACTTTTTATTGTGAAAATATTTGGATCCGTTTTTGAAAGTTTTATCACAGTTTGAGCATTTATACTCTTTGTTTTGCCATTTTTTCGCACGTTCCGCGTTACGTTTTTTCTTATCCTCTTCTGATGTTCTTTGTGGTCTTATATTTGCTGATTTTTTGCAGTTATCCGGCAAGTCATCTTGTTTGATATACTGAAATACATAAGAATGTCCATCCTTCTTTGAAATGCCTGATTTATTATTATTGAGACCCTCACATACCATTTTAACAATACCAGCATTGATGCCTAAATGTTGATTTACTGCGTACATACTATAATAGTATGAAACTTCATTGGTGTTTTTGTTGATTGCTTTAATGCATTTTCGATTTTCATGATTATTGATAGCAAATGAGTAATCTCGATCCTTTGCTGTCTTCTTACAATTTTCTTTTGGGATCATCAGTTGTAGATTACTCAATCGATTATCTTCCTTGTCATCATTAATATGATCAATCCCTTTTCCTTCTGGTATGACACCATTAAAACATTCCCATACAAATCGATGGACTTGATAACTCTTAACTCCAGATTGACCATGTTTTCTCATACCAACATTTAAGTAACCTCTATGAGTCTTATTCCCTTTGTGGGGCACTTGTTTAATAATATTAATTACATTTCCATCTTTCGAACCAGCATATAAGTCATATATTGGGTGAATATAATAAACGCAGTTATCAATTGTAATTTTTGTCATTATAATATAGTCAACATAATATATCTTTATATATTTTATAAAAAAAATTCAAATTTAAAGTACTTAAAGGTTTGGCACGTTATTAAAATTATATAGAAAATTATGTCAGCTTATAGTATGAACACCCGCGCTCTCAACGATCTAACTAAAGATCAACTAATCAACCTAGTGTTGAAGCAAAACCAAAAAAATAAAAAAGTTGTTTCAGAAAAGCAACAATAATATAATTCAACCACCATCGGAATTCAGGGATATGCCAATTCCTATACCAAGGAAGAGTGTCAAACAAATGGTACAGGAGTATGAAGACGATATAATTCAGCCCCCATTAGAATTCAGGAATGATTATAAACCAGTCCCATTACCTAGAACTAAAAAAACAGTACCTTTACCTAGAACTGAGATAAAGCAAGTTCAAAAAGCTTTGAAAGGCTACACAAAGTCTTTTGAAATCAGCATAAAACATAAAAAAGATCCATTATCACAACTACAAAACACTAGAAAAGCTATTGAGCATCACATTGAGAATATACTTTCAGAAATGAAAGGTCTTAAATTTGTTGAAACTCTTGAAGTAACATTTACAAAAATGACAAACCATGACTTAATTCATGAAACTGCATACTTCAATTGTAACCCTAAAACTATCACCGATAATGTGAATATTCCTAAATCGTTACAATTATCAAAAGAACAAATATTAAACATTATAGCTAAATGGATATCAGAAGGTTCCGGTTGGATTGTTGAATCTGTTAATGGTCACTATCTCAATATTGTTAAATATGAGCCAATAAGTGCCTCTTCATATATTGAACTCCCAACAGAACTTAAAAATAACATGAAGGGATTAATTAATATAAAAGATGAAGATAATGAATGTTTTATATGGTGTCATATCAGACATTTGAATCCACAGAATAAAGATCCACAGAGAATCAAAAAATCAGACAAACTTTATATTAAAAAATTAAATTACGATGAGAATTGAATTTCCAGTTACAACCAAACAGTGTAATAAAATTGAGAAGCAAAATGAAATCAATATCAATGTATTCGGATATGAAAATAAAAAACGATATCCCATTTATACGTCAAAAGAAAAATTTAAAGATCACATGGAATTGTTATTGATAACTGAAAATGAAAATAAACATTATGTTTTGATAAAAGATTTCGACCGTTTTATGTACAATAAAACAAAACACAAGAATAAAAAACACTTCTGTATGCATTGTCTTCAATGTTTCAGTTCTGAAAAAGTCTTGAACAATCACAAAGACAATTGTATTGAAATAAATGGAACACAAGCAGTAAAAATGCCTGATAAAAGTAATAATATCTTGAGTTTCAATAATTTCCACAAAAAACAACCCGCACCATTTGTGATACTCAGGTAAATTAAGGACTGGCTTTTCAGTTCCGCAGCGCCCCCTGCGTTGATCTTTGCCTTAGGTACCAGGCCTGCAAATTTCGTGCTTGAAAGGGGAGCCATTGGCGGCGCCATCTTGAATTTTTGGGGCACTGTGTTCGTCACACGTACACAGTTGGTTTTCAAGTTTTGGATTAAAAAGTGAAGAAGTTGCAATATATTACTTTTGAATATTTTCTAAACGTAAGCGAACGAAATTTATCTCAAGTGTTGGCTATTCAAAAATAAAGTGCGCAGTTCGATCGCCGGGTAAGCTTATATCGATCTGGAGCTTCAATAGCTGAAGAAAACCGTCTGGTAGTTTATAAAAGACAATCAGTCATTGGAAATACTCAAGTGGAAAGGTGAGTGTTCTGTTTGATGCAAGTTGTTTTGTTACTGCTTGATCTGGCTACAGTTAGCTTACGCATAAGCATTAACCATTTTTAAGCATATAGTGACACTTAGTTCGATCGCATATTTACCCAAGCCATTAATAACTGATGAAACCAGGATTAAACCTGTTATTTACTGTTAAGCAGTTCTTTCAGCAACTGAGGCTGGATTTAAGAAACGAGCTATGTAAGTACTTATATTGAAACTTGAGTGATTCTACAAAGCTTAAAAAGTTTCCATTCAATAATCTTTGAAATCATCATTGAAGTGGTGTTTAGGATTTTGTTTCGAGTGACTCCAGCAAAACATTTTAGAGGACTAAGATGTATTACCAAATTTTGTTTCTAACCAAAGCCTTAAAAAAAGCGATTTTTTAAAACATTTAGCTATAAAAAATTGCGAGATAACGATTCTTAAAAACATTTAAGAAATCGTTAAAAAGCGGTTAAAAAATATATACATTGTATACACGTTTCGACGTTCTCAGACGTCATTATCAAGTGAAAAGGAAATAGTATGAAAAATTATTTAAATACAAGAAAAACAATAGTTTATTAAAAAAGCCTTCCCTCTTTATTCACAAGGTATGATATTGTTTGTTGTCTTACATCAGTTAAGGGGCATTGTGACAAAAGCATACAAACTGGCAAAAGATGTGTCATCTTGGCAGTCCTGCTAAGAAAAGATGTGCCATCTTCATAGCAGGATTGTTTGCTTTTGCCACAAATTCAGGGGAAAAAAGATATTCATGAAGACTAAGTTACAATTTTTGTTTTTAATTTTGTTTTCTCCCCAAAGATTACTGCTATGAGAAGAATATGGCTCTTCTGACTTTAATGCAAGCAAGCAAAATTGTCAAAATTATATCCCAAGAATTGTCTAATTGAAAATTACATTCCCAATTTGATCATGAGGTCTACATCAATCTGGAGCTTCAATGGTTGAAGAAAGTTGTATTGTATATTATAGAAGGCAATCAATCTTGGAAATATTGTAGTAAGGTGAGTTTACTTTTGATGCAGGCTGTTTTGTTACGTTTAAATTAGGCTACAGTTAGCTTAAGTATAAGCAATGAAGCTTCTGCATTATTTTTCTTTACTGTACTTTTCTAATGCAAGCTTTTGCTTAGTTCAATCGTAAAAAAGGACAACTTTATCCATGCATATCTGTAAAAAGCTATTATCAACACACCAGAATTGGTGGGATCCAAAGGGAGCCCACCAGGTTTAAACCAGTTTTATTTACTGTCAAGCAATTCTTTCAGGAACTTGATTTGATAATCAAGCTGTATCAACACTTGAGTCATTCTACAAAACCTAAAAAAAATTCCATTGCCTTAATTCATAATAAATTTGTTACAAGGCCCACAGGACTACGTACTTTTCCTTGAAATCATCATGTTCTAGGTTTGACTGCAATTGTTTGAGGATACTGGTTCTCAGTGACTCCACCAAAACATTCTAAAGGACTATCATGTATTATGAAATTTTGTTTCTAACCAAAGCCTTCTCTCTTTATCCACAAGGCATTAATTTTTTGTTGTCATCTTTCATCGTCAAGGGGCATTGTGACAAAAGCATACTAACTGGCAAAAGATGTGTCATCTTGGCAGTCCTGCTAAGAAAAGATGTGCCATCTTCATAGCAGGATTGTTTGCTTTTGTCACAAATTCAGGGGAGAAAATAAGAAATTAATGTTACAAGACTGAGTTGCAATAATTTTTATTTCACTCTTCCCAAAGATTACTGCTATGAGAAGGCTATGGCTCTTTTGACTTAAATGCATGTTACACATTTCACTATAATTTTCCCTCTCATTCTTGCTATAAACCAGTTGTCAAGGGCTTAAATTATAATCAAGTCATTCAATTTGTAACCCTGTTAAGAAAATGTGTTAGGTGTGGTTGGCCTTATCACAAAGCCCAAGAGAAATACACCTGACGTAAAAAGGCTGTAGTTGCTTTTACCTTAAGTAAAGTAATTATCTTTGTTTTTCTCTTTTTCTTCTACAGTCTATTCTTTTCAGTAAGATATCATGGATGCCAGTGTTGCCATAATACCCGTTGTAGTTGGTCTTCTTACAGGGTTAGCATCCAAACATTTTTTAGCAGTTGAAACCAAAAGTGGAATATTGTGCTTAACACCTATTTTAAAGAGAACTTTTCCAAGGGAAAAAATATCACTGGGTTTGCTACATGGAGACCCACAAAGAACTTCAGGAGCAATGTGAGGATAACATGCAGTGTACTTTTTTGTAGTAGGAAATGAGCTGTCGCATGCTTTCCCAAAATCGATGATGTAACCACGTTTCTTACTTACAAGAACATTGTTTGATTTTAAATCACAGTGAAGGAAACCTTTAGAGTGAATATGCCCAAGGGCTTCTGTTAAATCATGCGAAATTATTAACCAATCATTATTTGTAAGTGTAGCTTTTTCATTCTCTATTGTTTCATTGTCACAGTCACATGACAAAAGTTTACTTATTGTTACAGATGTGTCACATTCTCCTTTGAACTCAATAATTAAAGAGATGGGCTCCTTTTTAAGTTGTACACCTATTATGGCAGGAATATTTTTATGTGTCAGTGCCTGCATAATTTGAGCTTCCTTCAGCATCTCCCTGGTATTATGTTTGAGAGACTGCTTTTCAACCACCTGTATTTCTAGCCGAGCAAAGTGTTTCAGAAGGCATCGACCAAATGATCCTTCTCCCAGTATTATGTTCTTTCCATTGACTGGGAGAAGTTCAGTGGGATCAATTAAATTAACGTTGGAGTGTTTGGTAGAGGAGGGTGCTGATTTGGCATTCCTGTCAATAGCCTAGAAAATGAAGTGAAAATATTCTCATAAATTATGAATGTTAGATTATATCATGGGGGCACCCAAGTACATAAGGTTTGTATTATTACTAGTTTGGTACCCCAGTTACCAATGTACCTGTAATTATATTATCACTATAATCCTAGTTACAGTTATTTCAGAAATAATAAATATATTAATTAATTAATTAAAAAATAGAGAAAAACTAATTGTAGTCAAATCTTAAATGTAGAGTATCAAGTGGCTTGCTGATTTATCATGCTAACTAGGGAAGACATTTCTGGGAGTATAATACTTGCCTTCCCCCCTTCCCACTCCTGCAACCCCCTCCCCCTCCCCCTCCCCTGCTGGGGATGGGATACCAGTCTTTGTTTATTAGTTCACTATATTTTTACTATTTTATTCGAGTGTTTAGAACTTTGTTAATCTTGGACCCACAGTAATTGGCGTCAGCTGTTGTGGACACCCTGCCTTAATCCAGTAGTTGTTTACTTTTTGTTTATGTCATCATGTTTTGTTATACTTTATTCAGAAGGTGAAGTTTAATAAATAAATAAATAAATAAAAGCATACAGTGATGGTGACTAAAATGTGAAACAGTAAACAAAAATGTGAAACAGTAAACAAAAATTAGACAAGTGCATGTACAGTTTCAAGTGATGGGTCCACCCTGGCATATTCCCTTTCTGTCTAGTACAATTTGAGGTCGAGGGCTTGTGCCTTGGAATTAACAACAGACGGTTTAAAACTACGTTGTTTATGTGTTTTTGACGTATCTGAATGCAAGCTTACTTTGGTTCTGTCCAAGGTCCTGGTTTTGTTCTGCTCCACTAGTTGTCTCCACTTAAAGTAAAATCTGCGCGCCATTTCTTTCGCTCGTGAATACGCAGCTCTTTCCTTTTGTTTTAGCATTCCCACGGCCTCCCTTTTCTTCGCAGTTCTCAAGAGCCGTTTCCTTTTGTTTCGTTCGTTTCTCATACGTCGCTTTTCTTCAATTGTATTTTCACGGGTAAATCGTGGCATCATTCTTTCTGGAATCGACGAAATCGTAGCAAGTGAGCCTTTCCCGCTTAATCTGTGCGCGAAAGTGCGCGAAAATATATGTTTTTGGTTGTTTCACCGCTGTGCACAACTCCCGCAGTCCAGTAAATAACCTGAGTCCACGGTTCAAATCCTTAGCGGATGGAGCAATTCCCAGATGCGTGGCCCTGAATTGCCTAGCAACTACGCGCGATAATTTACTCGAGAGGTTTACTTTTTGATTTTTCAGTTGTTCGTCAACGAACAGGGTATGATCAAATAACATTACTTACACATTCACAAACAACAGCATGAGTAGCGGAGTATAAATTCTTTTTATTGCAAGCTGGAGAAATATGGTCCTGATTCATCGATCATTAAGGTAAGAAAGTTAGTTGCGTATATTACAAATATTAAATCTCGTAAAGCTCATGCAGACTGAGTTTTAAAATATCTGTTTCACATTCAAGTTCACACCTCAAGGAAATACACAGCTCCTTGTATACATTCCTGTTGCATTTAAATCTCCTCTGGAGCCTGTAAGCCTATATATTTATCCTTATAGGGAACTTTGCCTTATATGCAGTTGTTTTGAATATCTTACATACATAATTGTATAAAATTAAGCTTATATATAACTTAAAATTATACCAAATAAAGCTTGGCCTTACATGTACACTGTAGCGTAGATGGCCGAGTTTAGGCCAGAGTTAAGAAAGTTAGGGGATTATAATAATAAAACCTAAAAAAAAAAACCCTTAGGAAGTGAAGTCCATTTTCCATTCTCTTAGAAGGACTTCTGCATATTTAAGTTTTCTTGTTAGCTCTTTACCCTCCTCATCTTGGTTCACATGAGCAAAGGTTGGTAAATGGTTATTTTTCAAATAATAGTTTTTGTCCCATTCCCTGAATGCTACATTCAACTCCCTTTGCTTTTTCAGAACGCCAGTCTGAATCTTTACCAGTTCATCCATAAACCTTTCATAACAGTATGTGTCTTTTGGGTGTTTCTTGTATTCACTTCTTGCCTTGTCGAAAAGAACTACATCTGGAGTAACTCCAAGTACAACTGCAACACTCTTTCCCAGTGAAGTCTGAAGTTGACTGTCATTGCTGCCTCCCTTGAAAGAAAAAGGGTGCAATAAATTTGTGAGAGTTTTGACCAGAAAAGGAAATAACAATACTGTATGTATGACAAAACTTTTGAAAAGGGATTCCCTCTCTGATGCTTACTCACTTCTGGCATTGCTTCACTGAATTGTACTGCAGTAAATAATTTCAATGTCTAGTTATTGTACATGTACACTTGTATGTGACAAAATACACAGCTGTTAAAAGTGATTATATAAAAAAAGTTTTTATTTATTATATCCATTGTTCCCTTTCAATGAGGATAATGCCGATTGTAATCATGGTCTCATGCTTGCACTAATTTTGGTGCTTACTAATGTATTTGCATTCTAAAACTTAACGTTAACAGTGTAGTATATGTTATAACTTATGATGCAATGCAATTTACTTACTGCACGTTTCTCTGAAGACTTCATTGTCACAGCCTGGCCATGCTCTTGTGAGAGATCTTTTGTAGATGGCTTGGCACATGGAGTTGCTAGAGTTTCATCATTTTCTGCCACAGCCCCTTTCTGTGGACCTTGGATTAATTAACTTATTGCAATTAGAAATGTATTTGAGACCATAGCTGAACATTGGACAACTACTAGTACATGTAATCATATTTCAACAGTAGTATTTTTTATAATAAACGTATGTGTAATATGAAGTGAATGGTGTACACATTTTCACTATATTTTGTGAAAAATATTTTCATTGTAAGAGAGCCAGCTGAGTTAACAAATTAAACAAATTAACATTTCTGTAGGTCCACTTTGACCTCCCTCATTGTGTAAGGTTGGGGTTTAGAACCTGTCAGTGACTTTATCTTTGGTGGCATTCAGAACAGCTTTGGGTACTGTACCCCTAATGATATCTTGCTTTCTGATATGATATGACTTGTGACTTTGAGCTGGTAGTGGTGTTGAAAACCTCAAAATCTACTTTTCTGTTAAATAAAATGCTTACCTGTCATGAGGTAGTCTTTCTGAACTTCACTAGTGGCTTGTGATGCATGATCTGTTATGTCTGGTTCCAGGGTTGTGCAGACATCAGCAGCTTCCACTTCCTGTTCATTGTAGCAATAACTCTGATCATCATCACCCATTGGATGTAGAATGGATTCATCTTCTGGAACAAGATTAAACATGATAACATGCTCATCCTCTTCCTCTTGCAGATCATCTGGAGTAAGAATTTGGGCTGTTTCAATTGATGCTGGGATGTCTACTTCATCTTCATGGCTACCAGGGCCCGCGTCATTCAAGAAACCAGTGGCATCTTTTGTAACTTTGCCATGCTTATCTTCAGTCCAGATGACATGACTAGGAATGCATAACTTCTTGTCAAGGCATTCATTCCAACAGGTATGGAGGTAAGACTCTTCAATTTTGTGATTGCTTGAACGGTAGTGATGAAGAATAGGACCCTCTGACCTGCCCTTTAAAGCACACTGTGAATCAAAGAATTCAATTCCGCCTTCTTTCTGACACCACCAAATACCTTTTCCTGGGAGAAGAAAATCAGCTATTCTTTGAAGATGGGCTTGCCATGACCTGGCATGTTTCTTGATGACTGGTATAGGGATGATAGTGTTAGTGCGAAGACCAAGAGATTTTGCTAGCTTTGATACCTGTGACTCCTGCTTTGCCACTGTTGTTCTCGACTTTCCAAGCTGTTCCTCAGCTTGAAGGCGAATGAATAAATTTCCGATGATGTGGTCAGGGTGTCCATTTGAAGTTGATGATGTAATGGATTTGACTGTGTTGAACATGCGTTCTTCCTCTTCTGTATTTGCGGTTCTACCACTGACAAGCCTTAGCTGAAGGGGAGCATGAGCTGTCAAGTCATGAAAGTATGTGCCATAGAATTTCCTTGTTGTCATCTCATTTAGCTTAAACCCAAGAACCTCCCGACATAAGATGGCATGATACCATGTGCTGTTGTGTAAGCGGAGAACATTTCTTGGGCATCTCTGGTCATCACCTTTGTAAAGAACTTCTTGAATGTCAACAAGAGTGTCAACTAAGGCCTGGACTTTGGCATCAACAACTCCTTTGATTCGATTCGAAACATTTATTATGGCACATCGGTAGTCAAATGCTCGCTTGGTTTCTTTGCCACCAATAGTTAATGCAATTGTTTCTTCAATGAGCTTTTTGTGTTCGGCATTTGCTATGTGACTTGGTAGTTCTGTGAGGACATTCTCAATATGTTTTGAAACATCATGCATTGGCTCACACACAAGAATTTCATAATCTTCAATGTTTATAGCTTTAAGATCTTTTGTTGGGTTTTCAAAGAGTAAAGCTGGTACACGTTGAACACCTCGCAGCTCAGTAGTAAGATTATCTTCCAACTCCTTTTTTGTGTCTCCTTGAAAAATTCCCCTTGATGCTAGCTCATGAATCAGATCTTGTTTCTTTAAGTTGCTTAATGGCTTTGCTTTTTTATTGACAGAGTTCCTCCTGCCAATGGCACCCTTTAATACACGGTCTTGGCGATCCTTCAATGATACAAACTTGCATTTGAAAGTGTGGTCCAGCTCGAATACACGGCTTGCATGAACACCACATCCAGAGCAATAATAATAACCTCCCTTCTGCTGACCACTTTCAAAGTTCTGGGCTGGTGAGTCACCATGGAAGAATCTCATCTTGTCATTTATTTCTACCATGCATCCGTTTTTCTCAGTTGTGAGGTTTCTTTGAAGGTGCTGGAGGCAGCACAACCTACTCTCTACATAGGCAAGTTGTTCTGTGTCACTGCTACGGCATCTCCCAACAATGTAGATTTCTGGTTTCTCCACTTCTGTCTGAACATCCACCTCCTCCCCTGTTTCCAATTTATACTCCAGGTTTGTAAGATGCACAGCTGGGTCATAAAGGCAGGACACCATGAAAAGGATGTGCCCATGATTGGCTAGTGTTGAATGATCATGCCATATTTGCAGGTGACGTGTGCGTTCCATTTTTGTCAGTTTTTTTCTCATTTTTGTCAGACCATCGTTTTCATCATACTCATTCAACTCCTTTAACCTGGATACCACTTGCTCTCTGGGCATCTCATTGTAGAACTCATCTGGTTTGACTCTCATGAATTTTCCATGGAGCTTTAGTGTTTTCTTGCGGATTTCTTCCAGTGGTTGTTTCCTTCCTTCAACCACAAACTCTGTCTTTCTGATATTCCCATCTTTATCAAGGACCAGTTTTTCATACTGCAAAATATAGAAAATTATGAACAAGTTATTAGCAAAGCTTAATTTTTTTTAACAATTTCAGCTTTCTTGCTTCCCAAATAATGATCAAGTAAGTGAGCAGTGAGATTACCTTCCTTGGCACAATAAGCTCTCCCATGGTATATTCACCAGATGTTATCTTCATTTTGAGTTTTTCCTTGAGCTCGTCGTTTGTCTCAGGGACAGGAATGCTTATTTCACCACCTTGTCCTCTCTTCTTTTTTCGTCTTGCCCTTGACTTGCTTGGGAATCCTTGAGGGTTGAAACGGTGAATATTCACTCCCTGATTCACCAGCCATTCCTGGACTATTTGTCCACCATTTCTAGCAACCTCTCCCCTTTTGTTGGTTACATGGTATCGGCGAGCAACCTCTGACCAATTGATTTTCTCACCGTCCTTTTTGCTTTCAACTTCTTTTTTTAGTGCTTCCTTGTCCCATGTCATTGTGGCAAAATTTCCAGAGTGATTTTTCTTCTGCCTTTTCCCTGATCTTTCTTCCTCAATTTCACAATTCCGTCTTTTTCTTGCAGCCTCCACAGATTCAAAGGATGACGCAAGCCTTCCCCGTTGCCTTGCAGCAAAGGACTGTCGTTCTCCCAAACATCTGTGCAAATGACAAGAAAATATATTTTTGATGCACTTATTATACATGTAGTAATATTTATTGAGTACTTTTGCTGGGGGTGGGAAGGAGGTGGTTCTCATTGGAATTACATGATTGTACATGAATAGGAATGTAGTTCTGCTCAGAGTTCAATTAAACCTAATTTCCTAGAACAGAGGAAAATGTAAACCATGTGCTATTTATTATTGTAAAGTACATGTCTATGCACAGATGCATATGCTAATTAATAGGAGGAAGAACTGCCCCTTACCTCCTACCTGATCAATGATGTTTATGTGGGACCCCTTTATGATATAATTTTTTTAATTATATGTGAAGACTGTACTAGTTGTGAACCTCATTAATTAAAACTTTCTTGGATGAAGATGAAAGGAGACTCTGTGTACAGATTCCCCCTGCTGGACAATTGGAAACCTTCTCCTTCTGTTATTTCAACTCCCCCCTCCCCCCCCCCCACCCTCCCCCTACCCTCCCTTCTACCCTTTCCTTTCTCAGAGCTGTTAGGTAGGCTTGGACCATGGGATTACTTGTATGTAAACAGATGCTATTTTTAGTCCAAAATTACCTTTCTAGAGAATCTGTTTTCCAAGTATCTTCAATGTTGGATTTTACTTTCCTGTATCTGGCACGACGAGCCTTGCGCAGTTCATTGGGGGATTTTTTCCTCTGAAGCTCAAGTTCAGGAACTTTTGTCATGGCTGTAGCAAAGGAAACTTCGCAGATCTTTTCAAATGCAGAGTTAACTCTGTCATAAAGACCCTTTGCAATTTTCCTGACGTCGGTCTGTGAGCATGGCTGCCGTCGTTTTAGTGGAACTGATGGGATTTTGATGTTGTTGCTTTTGGAAAAGATATTTTCTTTATTTGTTTTTCCCTTGAACTGCTTGGATCTCACTGGAAAGAAGGCCTGGAACTCTGCATCTCGTTTCTGACATCCCGTGCAATCAGCAAGACGATGTTCCTTCTTCCTTTCTGGCGGCAGTTGACTCCAACTTTCAGGTGAAAAGTGGTTTAAATATTTCTCTTTTTCCACCTTCTGCCGTGGGTTCCAGGATTTAAAAAAATCCCTTAGTTGGGGGAGTTTCTTACGAAATTTAGTGAATTCGATTAGAAACGCGCCTTCTTGATCTTTGAAGAGATCAGTGTATCGTTTGTAGTGCTCTTGAAGTTTACGCGCACAAAATTTTGCTTGACCCTCATACTCTTCTTTCACCAGCTCAGTAGAAACTTGCTTTCCTAATACAAGGGCAGCAACTCGTGCAAAGCCACAAGAAAGCGGACATATAAAGGTGGCAGCAATCTTTTCACTGCAGCTAGCACTTGGCATCTTCGCGTGGTTGGAGCGCCCTTTTTTTGAAAATGAGCGCGCTTTTGTAAAGATTTACTACGTTTTTCTTTCAATCTTAGTGTCGGATTTCATCATAATTAACAAAGCCCGCCTTTACGATACATCCGCTGGCAGTTAGAGCAAAGCAAAACAAGATGCAGTTGTAAACTTCATTTTTATTACAGACATGCGGTGTTATAAAGCGACTACTTTCACCTCTTTTTCGTATTTATTCATTGGAAATACCTCTTCTTGGCTCTTCTACTTTCTTTTAGATTGTCAAAGGATATTTTGTCCCTGTTAAAGCATTCACCTCCTTGCAAAATAGAGAAATAGCGCTCTGGAGAAATTACTTGCTTCGGCCGCCATTTTGATTTTTCCATCGTTGACATTGTGTTGTTATGACAACCCCTATAAAGTCGGTAACCGCTGTTGATAAGTTACGCTGTTACGAAACAAAATGGCGCTAAAAATCTTTCCTACGTTGCCCCGTAAACAATTGGCTTGCAGACCCCGTGAAAGTCAACTTTTTAAGTAGTTCATCTGTCATGAGAAACTTCACAAATAGCCCCTTCCATTTCAAACTGGAAATCATGGCCTTTTGTCAGTATTATTACTTTATACGGGCTCGATAGTTGCATTTCGAGTGTGTTACCGTTTGGTGTAGGCTGTGACTCCTGAAGGCCCTTTTAAGGACACGATTTCCAGTTTGTTCAAACAACTACCACTATTGTGCATTTATGTAAAAAACCACTACTCCTGATTTTCGCTCGTTTAGTAGGACTGCCAGGGCTTGCAATCTAGTCGCTTTTTAAGCACCTCGTGTCTGATGACGTCATTAGTTACCATGACAACGACACCTGCCAAAGAAACTCTTTTTCACGTTCTGTCTAATGGTCTGTGTGAAATGTTTTTAGCTGGTAGCATTGATTTTATATATTTTTTTCTCGATTTTTTAACCTTTTTTTACAAAGAGCCAGTCCTTAATGTACCTGAGTATATGCTTATTTTGAAGCTATCGTTGAAAATATATCCGGCTGCCAACCTAATAATGACAAATCGTTTACTGAACCATATCAAAAACATACAGATTGTGGGTTTGGTTATAAATTAGTTTGTTGTTATGATGATAAGTACAGTAAAGAGGTTAGATTGTACAAAGGTGAGAAGGCTGTATATAAATTTATGGAATACATGTTGGAAGAAGTCAAATATTGTAAAAAGGTCATAAAAGAAAAATTCAATAAACCATTTTGAGAATGACAAAAGAGAATGAGAAAGAATTCAAAAAAGCTGAAGAATGTTATATTTGTAATAAAAAATATACTGATGAAGATATTAGAGTATGAGATCATTGTCATATCACTGGTAAATACAGAGGCGCAGCCCATCAAGAATGTAATCTAAAACTCAAAGTTAAACCAGAAGAAGTGAAAATACTTGTTATATTTCATAATCTTAAAGGTTATGACTCTCATTTCATAATGCAAGAGATTGGAGCCATTGTTAAGAATCATGCATACGAAAATAATAAAGGTAAAAAATGTCAAATGAACATCAATGTCATACCAAAAAATATGGAAAAGTATATGGCCTTCATGCTTGGTAATCATTTAATTCTACAGCAAATTAAACAATGAACATATATCAGATGAAGACTATAAACATGCTCAAGATGTTTGGAATACATTCTCCTGTAAAAACATGGGTGATTATCATAACTTTTACCTTGCATCTGATGTCCTTCTTTTGGCAGATGTATTTGAAAACTTCAGAAAAACTTGTCTTGAATACTATAAACTGG
>OZ026607.1:13991140-14033640 GCA_964020085.1 Micromussa lordhowensis
AGGGTCCAATAACACTCCCAGGTCCTTACGGTTTTACTAGGTAATGAGTCCTTACCCAATAAAGATATGGTGATATCTTGAAGGTTGGGTAGCATTCTCTGGTACCAAACACCATAAGTTCGGATTTATTGGGATTAAGCAGTAAATAGTTTCTGAAGCACCAGTTAATCTCAAGCACCGGTAATGCGTTTGCTCTGAGGCTTAAAGGCGATTTGAAGCTTTGTATCATCTACGTAGCTATGCGAAATGCACTTCTGTGGAACAGCAGGAAGACCGTTTACATAAAGGCTAAAAAAGCGTGGGCCCAGGATGCTACGTTGTTGGATACCACTACATAATGGCAGCGACTCGGACAACGTAGAGTTAATCTTTACAACTTGCTTTCGATCACCGAGGTAACTCCGAAACCACTGGAGACAGGTGCTATGGGCACCAGCATCCTTCAACTTATATAACAGTATTTCGTGACTGACGCTGTCAAATTCTTTGCTCATGTCCAGTAACACCATTGTTGTCAGATTGCTTTCCTCAAAGCCACTAAGTGTTGCGTCCGTAGACTTAATTATGGATGTTTCGGTTGAGTGCCATTTCGTATTGTCACTTTGGTTTTTTGATAGCCGTTCCTTGGTGCTTAGGTAGGAATTAAATTGGTTATGGGCAACCCGTTCTCAGATCTTTGAAAGAACAGGTAACAGGGAAATGGGCCGATTATTGTTCGCTTGTTCATGATCACCATCTTTAAGAATGGGCAAAGCTTCCCCCATTTTCCAAGAAGAAGGAAATGTTCAGGAGGCAAGAAAAGAATTAAATAATGCAATAGCTTTTTTGTAACTCCAGTAGTACCTATGGAAGTTGAAAATGTCATTTCCAGTCTGAATGAAAGCAAAGCACTGGGGCCTTACAGCATACCAGTGAAAATGCTTGAATTATTGAAAACAGTTTTGAGTTATCCACTATCTTATTTATTTAATTGTTCTTTTTCTTTAGGCTTGGTTCCAGGTAAATTAAAAGTTGGTAGAATTATCCCTTTATACAAGAGTGGTAGTCACACTCTTGTATCTAATTACAGGCCTATTACTTTGCTACTTAACTGTTTTCCATAAAATAATGGAAAAATTAATGTATAAGAGATTAATTGAATTCCTTGATAACCATAATATATTAATTGGGAATCAGTTTGGTTTCCGTAGTGGGCGTTCCACTACTCATGCTACATTGCTCAGTACGGATAAAATCCAAAGAACCATTGAAGCAAATTTATTCTCTTGTGGTATATTTTTGGACTTAAGTAGGGCCTTCGATACAGTAGATCATAGTATTCTCCTGGCTAAACTTGAGCATTATGGTATTCGTGGCTTAGCAAATGAATGGTTCCGATCATATTTAACTAACAGGCAGCAATTTGTCTCTGTTAATAATTCAGACTCAAACACATTGCATATAACTTGTGGAGTACCTCAAGGCTCTGTACTTGGCCCTCTATTGTTTTTAATTTATATCAATGATTTCATAAATTCTTCATCTATTTTTGATTTTCATCTGTTTGCAGATGACTCTAATCTGTTTTATTCTCATAAAGATTTACAGTATCTTGAGGAAACCGTCAACTGGGAACTTTAATTGAAATTAATGCATGGCTTTGTGCAAACAAACTATCTCTTAATATTGATAAAACACATTTTGTAATATTTCATCCTTATCAAAAAAAAATTAAACTACTCCATGAAAATTAAAATAGATGGCAAAATAATAAATGAGCATAAACGTGTGAAGTACCTGGGAATTCTCATAGATTATCATCTTAACTGGAAAGAACATATCCAACAGCTTTCGAAAAAAAAATATCTAGAGGTATTGGTGTTCTTTGTAAAATTAGGCATTATGTTAATGTCAAAATTTTAGTTCAATTATATCATGCCATTATTCTTCCTTTTTTTTGTACTGTTGCATAGTCTGGGGTAACACCTATGATCATAATATTAAACCACTTCTAAGAATGCAGAAGAAAGTGATCCGTCTAATTACCTTTTCCGATTTTGATGCTCATACAAGTCCTTTGTTTTTTCAACTTAAACTTCTAAAACTTCAGGATCATATCAAACTTCAAACTCTTGACTTCATGCACCAATTCTTTATCGGCAAATTACCAAATATTTTTTATTCATTTTTTATTAAAACTTCAGATAAGCATAATGTCAACGCTTGCTTCGCAACTAGGACAAAATTTTATGTTCCAAAAATTCGAAGAAACTATGGTAAATTTAATATTGGATACAATGGACCTACATTATGGAATGAAACAGATGAGAGCTTTAAGATTCTAACTCCCAGTTCCTTCAAAAGAGAATTATGCATGCATTTCATTAATCTGTATTAAGTTTTACCACTAATTGCTATGTTTTGGTGATTCTGTTAGGTAGTTCTTTATCTTCACTTATTTTTTTATTGTATCCATTTTTTAAGAATTATTTGTTTTGTAATTTATTTCTTTAATAAGTGTTTAATATGTAAAATGTAAAATGCCGCTTTTCTGACCACATACTTACTTTCAATTAATACATGTGGTCACCCAACTAGTTTAGCTCTTTAGTTATTTTGGGTGACCAGCAACTGTATGTATTTTTAATTTCTTTCCTGTTTAATTTGTACTTAATGTAATTTTTGTACTTAATGTAATTTAAACCTTGTTGTTGTTAAATATGGATGCAATTGCAGGAAGTAAAGTAAGTAAAGTCTGCATACGAGCCTAGTGGCCCATCATGCCGGAGCTTATCCCGGTTTCAGTAGCATGAAGCGACTAGGAGTATTTCTACTCCCCTCTGGATGGGATGCTAGTCCATCGCAGGGTTACCCCTAGCATTAAATTCGCCGGTACCCATTTATACACCTGGGTGGAGAGAGGCACTTAGGGAGTGAAGTGTCTTGCCCAAGAACACAACACAATGTCCCCGGCCAGGGCTCGAACCCGGAGCGCTCGCTCCGGTGTCGAGCGTACTAACCATGAGGCCAACGCGCCCTCACGAAGCAGGAAGAATTGGTGCAATAGGTGCGTTGTTGTTTTTGTTGTTGTTGTTGTTTTTCTCTACGTACTAGATTACGAGTGTCTGAGTTCTACCAACGTTTACAAAACTTACCTCAATGTTCTATGAGGGTAGAAACGATTTTTGCGCGTGGAATAAGCAAACGAGAGCTCTATTATGCGTGTGGTTTAAGTAATTGCTACAAGTGATTACTATGTAAATTGATGTTAAAGTGAGAGAAAAACTCTTCGGAAGGATGAACAATGTTGCCTGACTCAGATAGAACTATAATAACCACAAGCAATATAAACGAGCTGGATTGTCAGTATGTGGACCACAACATTGAGATTTTGAAACATGACAGAGTTTAAAGTAATCGCGACTGCACGAGACTATGCTGTCGAGTAACGCTGAAAAAAGACATACCATAAAGAGCAGGAAGACAACAAAAAGAAATGAGTGTTTTTACCTTTATTTAAAAGCATAGAGACATGTTGTCTTGCCTGACTATCACGACTCGTAACTCCACATTGATATTTTAAACCATTACAAATGATTATCATAATGTTGACCTGGATGAATAAGCGTTTTCCTACATGTGAAATAAAGATAGTTTGGGAAAATATCCATTTGACATAATCTTCACAAGACAAAAAAACACATTTTGGCGCACTTAAACTTAAATTAATCTAATCTTAAACTTGTGTTTAATACATTTAAGTCAATGTTTAAGAAAATTATATCTATGTTTAATTCGAGATTAAACCTATCGTAAATACTCTTAAGGCTAAACCTTAATACAGGTTTAAGTGAAGATTAAATGTAATCAGAAAATCATTCAATATTTAACATCCATTTAAGGGGAAATTAAATACCTTCAAAGCATAAATATAAGTCGGATTTAAGGGACTTAAAGGGTGTTTTAATCATGGTTCCAAATACTTTTACTTGAGATTCCTTGAAAATTTTCATTCAACTAAAGGTTGGTTGTGTGCTTTGGAAGCACCTTGGAATTTAACTTTTTTTCTTATTTAATTTGCTATTTGAACATTGTTAAATACTTTACTCCCTATGACCACCTGTCACTTTGCGGCAAGCCCACCCAACACATGGAACACACTTCCTTGATTTAAGTTTCAAACATCTTTATTACATGTAACTGAAACATTCTTACAATTCTGTCAAATGCTTTTTTCACACTTTTCCTGATCATCCAAGACTTTACATGTACACATGTGATATTACATATTACGTGTAAATAATAAATATAACTATTTCTTGAATGTAGATAAAATTAATGTCCTGAGTTGTTTTAAGTCAATACACACTTATCCAGCATAAAAGGCAATAAGCAGCTGTTTTAAAAATATTCAAGTTTTGTTATCGATTATGTCTTGGAAGTTGAGATAAGTCATTTTAAAAACTGAAATACAAAGTATGAACAGATATACAGAGGCAAAACAAGTGAGATAAGTCAAGCCTGAACTCACACGTTCCTGAATCTACGTCACAATTCTGAGCATGTCGATGATGTGATCAGCGGCACGGATCGACCGCAAAAAATAGGATTTTCATGTTTTTAAAACTTCCTTAAAAAATCGCTTTTTATCCAAATCGAAAATTTTTTTCGCAGAAGTTCATTGCATGAAACATAGAATCAGATTGGAAAATAAAAATTTTGATGATATGGTCACTTTAAAACCCCACAGTGGTTAACTTAGGCAGTCTCTTAGTATTGTAGTCAGGTGTGACATTCAAATTAAAACAAATAAATAAACTAAGGAAGTCTCCTCTGGCTGCCTGACAGCCCAGGATGGGCCTTCGGGTGCTGGTCTTGCCAATAGTCCACCAACTTGTCTTGGCTTTGACATGGCTCGTGCATGCGATGACAGACTGTTGTGGTATGCACGATCCAGTCTTGACTTAAGGCTAGTCAGGCTGGTCTTCTCCCAGGGCAGCTTTTTAGTTAAATAACGGGCCAATTTCCTTTCACTCTCTCCAGTAATGGGATCCTCTGTCTCTTCATAATCAGATTCCTCACTGCTCATGTAATCCATATACAGCACTTCACTTGCATACTGCCTCTGTGTTGCACTCATACTCGACTGTATCAGTTCAAAGGCACGATTTCGTCTTTCCAGTTTCTGATCAAGAGAAAACGCACAAATTAATAGATCAAGAATAAGCTTGTATCAATTACTGATCAATATTTTTCTTATTTCTCAACCAAACCTTCATGCAACAATTCAAAGTTGAAATAAAAGTGTGATAAGCAAAAGCACAAGAAAATTATGTAGTTAAGCTCAACTTGTTTCAAGAATGTGAACTGATAAAATGCCAAAAGAAACAATTGGAAGCACAAATTATAAACTATTGCATGCACTGCTTCCATTAACTTTTTTACCCCCATGTACTTATGGCACAATCCCCCATCTGTTTATTTTGCAGTTTAGGAAAGCTCCTTTTCATACAAAAGTTTTTTTACGCAAATTGTATTGAAACTTACAGTTAGGAGTCGTCTGTTCTTTTTGCACTTTTCTTTGTGTTGTTCATTCTTTCCACCCTTTATCCTCATTTCTCTTTCTCTGACTGTTTTAAAATATCGGTGAAATTGCGCTGTTGAAAGAACAGTTTAACAGACATGTACAGTGTAAATTAATAATAATATTACAATACATGTATTTAGGGCAGTCTGTCCTACCATAAAATCCTGGCACATATAGCCATGTGCTTATCCCTTTTAAGTGGGCTTACTGGCATTTCCAGCAGATCACATATTCAGGGATTTTATTTTACGACAGGAATTTGCATCACATGCTAATTTAAACGGATATAAACAATTGAATTTTTTTATTCTTATGGAGTGAGGTATCGGTGTGATCTGAGATCGTAAATGAAATATTCCTTGTTCACCTATCAAAGCTCCTTTGAATATGAGGTTTAAGTTATATTTTTGAGACTGGAATAAAATTTCTCGCATTGCATGTTGGCCATGGGAAGTATTTAATAATTAATACAAACCTTCCATTTCTAAGTCTGTCCAAGGGCAATTTTCAGCACCATGCTCTTTCCTTAAAATGTCTTTAACTTTGGTAAAAATCTGCTGGTTTCTTTCTGACTGTGGGCTATGTAGAATAAACAGAAAATAGACACAACATCAGGTCTCACATAATTTGTGATTACATGATGTACATGGTCCTGTTGACAGACGGGTATTTCCTCAGGCTCCGGGTATTATCTACATCACTGCCTTATTATAGAAGATAAATGTTTCATGAAATTAACAGAAATTATTGAAATTTGCATTTTATGTATACTAAATCACTTTAATTTACACAAGAGTTTATTTCTAATTGTTTATTAATTGCAGTGTTCATTTTCAAGACCTTGATTTAAACCCAAATTCTCAAACATCAGGTTGCAAACTTCAGTAGCCCAGGGCTCCTGAAAGCAATGTGTAGTTCCAGAAAATACCCATACTCCCCCCACAGAAGGGGTTGGAATTTCCTGGGGGTGGAGGGTACTGTAAGACCAAATAATTAATTGGAATTTCTAGAGGGGTGGGGGTCTTAGAAAATATGCCTTCTGTGGGGTAGGTATGGATATTTTCTAGAATTGCACAATAGGAAAAATACAAGAGTACTTACAGAGAACATTCAACACGTATACAGACATGCACATAATATTTTGTGTTGTTCCAGTAAAATGTCCATACCTTTCCCAGATATTTTTTGTCTTTGGTTTGGCATCACCCACCCCTTTTAAATACCCACTATTCCTTCTGAGGGGTAGGTTTGGCTATTTTCTGGAAGGACACATTGTAGAAAGCAGTGTACATACTCATCTTCGACATTGAACCCTTGTGACATTTTCTTTTCCACCAACTTCTTATAGATGAAGCGAAACCGTTTCTGCAAGGAGATACGAGGGAAAAGAACTAACTCAATGAAGAATATCAATAGTTACAGCTCATCAATAATTTTTTGGGCATGACCAGTTGGTCTAAGCATGTGATGTAGCCAAAATTGAGGAATAACAGATATCCCTCAAGCATCAAGCAATATCTCCATCATTTATTTTGTCCAATTTTTTACTTTGTGTTTGCCATTTAGTTTTTAAGTGATCAGTATTTGAATTAAGTTTTATTTCTATTTGCAAAAGTTGGCATATATCTGCTGCAATATACATGTGTATTGTTATATAATGGCTGGAGAGCTTAGCAAGCTCTACTGCTTTTATAAGATCCCCATATGCTAAAGACTGTAACTAAAATATAGCAGATGGATAATGCTTCACGGTTTGAAGTTTCACTTGAAAATGGCCCTGTCTTCTTCATAAAGAATACTTCACTTGATAGCCTCCATTTGGATGTTAAACATGCGTAAATTTCTCAAAGATCACAGTTTAATTTATGAAAACTTTACACTTCTTGGCGGAGTCTTTGAAGACACGTTTGAAACCAGAAATCATGCTTGATATCATATAATGAACCGAACGATTTCTGAAAGAAATATAAAACAGTTCTACTCACCCTTAGTTCAGCTGGAATTTCTAGGGTTGAACTCCGGCGAGAAATTCGGGAACCGCAACGGTTTTGCTTCTCCTTCTTTTGTAGTTCGATTCTTAACCTTTCGTTCTCCTGCTGGAGGCTCCTGTTGGCGTCCTCGAGTTTCTTTTGGCTCTCTACAATAGAATCAATTTTACCGCTTATCCTTTCCATGAGAAGAAGCTGTCGCTCTTGCTGGGCATTGGAAGTAGTCATCGTTGTGTAAACGGTACGTTCAAGTAGAATGAAGCGGGCGAATGATATAGTGATCGTAATAAACACGACAAGAAACGAAACTACTAGTGTAGACTGCAACTTTGAAAAGGACGCCAACTCAAATAATCGCGCGCTATGGTCTAGTTCTCACCATCTGATTGGTTTGCCATCGAACAAGGACCAATAGAATAGTGAGATTATATGACGTAAAATGCAAATTAGTTCTGAATCTTCTGAAACCATTTTGCCAAACATTAAAGGAATCGACCCGAAATGAAAACAAAGCAAAATGACGGAAAGTATTTCTAAGACACGACAGTTTTCTTCAAGCTACATGGAAGAAACTCCAAGCTCTCTGGTCAGCGATAGGTGTGAAACTTGTGGCAAGTCATTCGCACATTTATCTTCGTACCGACGCCACACCAAAATCGGATGTTCTTCCCAATCTCGCAAGCGTCGTCGTCGGCAGCTTTGGGTAAGCGAGCAACATGAGAAATGTGATGAAGAAGACATATTTGGAGTAACGCCATTGTTAAATAACTCAAGCGTTGAAGCACGAGGTAAGAAATAGTCATCTGTTTTACATTATAATTCACGGATCACGGAACTGCCCTTCTCGCCGTATCGCCGATCTTTGGGCACTTAATTAGCTACATGTAGTGCGATACGTATACAGCACTTGCAGTATGACCATCACGTCTAACTCCCTTTTTAGAGTTGCCATTATTTCTGTTAAGTGAGCTGTGCTTTTACACCCGCTTTTCAGTGTTAGGTGAGTCGCGACTTCCACTCGACATGCCATGTAACCTGGCCTACGTCAAAATGTAAACACAACAGACTTTTTTTTTCTGGAAAGATGGATTGATTTGACATCAGACTAAGACTAGGAGTATCAAGAAAATATTCTGTGAGAGATACATCGACTGTCTTGAATGTTTGATTCATACCCTTTTTCCGAAACAAATTTTCCTGGACTTTTCCAGCTAGGACTCATTTTGATTTTTCCAGGACTCTGAAATTCACATTAACCTCTTCTCTCTCAAGATCTAAACATATATTTACATATCACAATTGCACTTCTAAAAAACTGTTCATTTATTCATTCCTGTTCCTTAACTACTGTATTTTTGGTCAATTATTATGGGTATTTTAATTTAGTTCGAGTGGCCGCATTAGTGGGTAAAATTATAAAGCGGACCTGCCAACTCTCCACGGCTCTGCCATGAGTCTCGTGATTTTTTTCTCTCTTCTCCCAGTCTCATGACACAATCTCACGACTTTTTGGGGAAAATGATTTTGAAATGAAATATTAGCTGTAAAATGAAATTACTAACAGGAACTAGGTTAAAATAGGCAGAAAAGCAGTTAACACAAGTGATTTAGTGTAACAGTGTATTGTTCTGCTTTATTCACTTGTCACTTTATATTCAGTTTCTTCTGGAAAACAACTTGATAGTTTTATACTTGTTGTGCTTGGGAGTTGAATCATCAAGCAGCTCTGGAACCGTATTGTTTAACACGAGCACTCTTGTGTTTTAGGAGAAATGAGTATAGATGGTGATACTGAAATTGATGATTTCTTGAGAAACAACACTAGCAGTGAGTTAGGCCATAATAATGAGGTAAGAAAATTGACCTACAGATAAAGTTACAAGATGTAATGTAGCAGTGTGCAGCTTACACAAATTTGATTTTTACTAGTCTGTGGTTACTTTGCCACCATTAGACTCAAGCCCGGCTTTTGCATAATTATTGGTTTTCAACCCTGGTACCTTAATGCAATCAGTCCAATCCAATGTACTAGTTTTGAAACATGAAATTGTTGTGCACTGTACCATATCTCACAGTTACCTGTATAATGATAATTAATTCGCAGAAACATTCCTTCCGGGGAGTCTCTGAAAGTGAGTCTGAGGATGTCACAAGTCCTGATTCTAGTGAAGGGGAACATGAATGTGATGACGAGGAAAGTGCAGTACACTGGAGTGAAGAGGACCTGCAGGGTTTAATGCAGGATTTGAATGAACCAATACCTGAACCTGCACTGAAACAACCAATGTCAAACCAGGTTAATATTCTTTTGCAGTGGTTCTGCTGTTTCATCTTATACTGGCAGATCTTGACACATGTTAGTGATGCAGCTGTCCAGTGGATTCTTTTATTTCTGGGAAGATTTCTTCAAACTCTGGGTTATGGGTTGGACTCGGAGTTTTTCTCTAACTTTGTTCTCGTCTTTCCGACAACCATCTACAATGTACATGCTGCAAAGAATTGCAAATCTAAAAAGAGATGACTTTGAAAAGTTTGTTGTTTGTTCCAAATGTGCAACACTTTACCAATTGGATGAATGTCTTGAGAGAAAACATGGAACAGTTGTTCCAAAGCAATGCAGTAACATTCTGTTTCCTCTTGGGAAAAGCAAAGCACTGTAATACCAAACTTGTAAACAAGGTTATTCTACAGAATGGCATAACCAAATTTTACCCCTTGAAAGTGTACTGTTGGAAGAGTATCATCAGTCAGTTGGAAAGAATTTTGCAAAGAGAAGGATTTCCAGACCTTTGTGAACACTGGAGAAGTAGACAGGTCAAAGAGTCAGTGCTTAGTGACATGTACGATGGAGACGTTTGGAAGAATTTTAAATGGCATGATGGAACACATTTCTTCGATCAGGAAAGACATTACGGACTTATCTTGAATGTTGATTGGTTCCAGCCTTTCAAGCGTAGAAGTGACTATTCTGTTGGGGTCATATATTTTGCTCTCATGAAGTTGCCTCGTTCAGAAAGATTCAAATTTGAAAACATCTTCCTGGGAGGCATTATTCCGTCATTGGATAGTGAGCCAAAATTACACACTTTTCTGGATCCATGTGTAGATGAATTAAATGCATTGTGGAAAGGAGTTATGATTTCTACAAGCCTCACACCTGTTCCACTGAAAGCATTTGCAGCACTGCTTTGTGTTGCAGCTGACATCCCTGCTACCCGTAAAGTCTGTGGCTTTGTGGGGCATTCAGCAAATAGGGCATGCTCGAAGTGCTTCAAATACTTTGCTGGTGGCTTTGGAGAAAAGAAGGATTTCTCTGGATTCCAAAATCGTGCTTCATGGCCTAAGAGAGACGAAGTGAGCCACTAGCGGAACTGTGAAAAGCTCCAGAATTGCAAGAGCCAATCAGAGTACAACAGGAAATCACGAGAATTTGGAGTCCACTACAGTTCCTTATGCAAACTTGAATACTTTAACTGTGTTCGTTTTCACGTCATTGATCCAATGCATAATTTATTGCATAAAATATGTCTTCAAGTTATGGGCTGAGAACATCTTTAGTAAAGTACAACTGAAAGAACTAAGTCAAAAGATTAAAGAGTTAAACACAGCAACTTCCATAGGCAGAATACCAAGGAAGATTGGGACAATTTATGGAAGCTACACAGCTGAGCTGAAGAATGGAAGAATTGGACTGTAACATTTTCAATGTATGCCCTGCATGGAATTCTGCCAGATAATCACCTTCGGATATGGGAGAGATTTGTAATGGCATGTAGGATTCTGTGTCAGCCAGTTATTTCCAAGGAAGAGATCATGAAATCAGATGCACTTTTAGTTAATTTTTGCACTGGAATGGAAAGGTTGTATGGAAAAAAAGGTTTAACTTGTAACATGCATCTCCACTGCCACCTCAGTTCTGTTTTGTTTGACTATGGCCCTGTATTTGGGTTTTGGCTGTTTTCATTTGAACGCTACAATGGACAGATTGGGGCCACTCGGACTAACAACCGATCAGTGGAAATTCAGTTCATGCGGGACTTTGTGAAGGAACGTTTCCTTATGCCTTCTGCTGGCAATTTACCAAGTATTTACGAACAGGATTTTCTTCCACTCTTCAGCCAATTGAAATAAAAAAGAAAGACCACATTGAGAGAAACTTGCATGCAGCACAATTACTTCTTGTCTCAGGTTACAAATTTTGCTAGTGTGTTGTGGCATGACAATGCTAATGTTACTGCTCCTGTCTCATTTGAAATGGACATGCTGACTTTAGAGGACATAACTACCATTTTACTTGTTTACCAAACTTTATATCCGGGGAGAATCATTGACATTAGTGATCTTCACTTCTCAATCAAAAAGTTTTCTTCCGTTTTTGTGGGTACTGAGAAGTTTGGCTCAAGAGCTGAAAGTCGTACATCAAGGAGTGCAAGAGTACTTGCTTCATGGAATGATGACGAGGGTAATATCTCCTCAACATCTGCATTATCTCCTGGAATAATCAATTATTTCTTTGCTCACCAAGTGACTATGGATGGTATTGACAGAGAACATTATTTTGCTCATGTTCGGTGGTTCAAGCAACATCCTATTTACAAACGTTTAGGTAATTTCACTACTCTAGATGTGTGGGATTCAAGGAACTTTGAATCAGGTATACCTAGTTGCTATTTACCTGTGCATAGAATCCACAGCCTTTTTACTGGAGCAAATTTCTCACTTGAGAATGCTAGTCTCATTGCAGTTTGCCCTATTCCCCGTCGAGCTGCTATTTTGCAGACTAATTAAGTCCTTGGTAGAGTGCTACTGAAATATAATTATCGTATCCTTTTTTGGAGAATATAAAATTCAAATTGCTATTTTCAAACATGCTTATTATCATGGAATATTTTACATAACTTCTCAAAGGAAAATTCTAGTTTTGGTTGTAAATTAACCAAATTCCAGAGGGACAACTCTCAGCCAACATTTCCCAGACAGAAACACTTCTATTGTTTAAATGATAGGTGCTTGTGTAGCCAATTACATTGTAGCTTAGGTGTTTCTAACAGTCAGACAGTGAGCAGCAGCTAATTGCCTTATGATCAAGCTAATCCAGGATGAGAGTAAATTATGATTTCAGATTTTTTTTATTTTACAAGCTTAATATTTATTATTGATTAAAGTTTTGTGTTCATGTTTTCTGTCTTGCAACTTTGATGTGGAAAATACAGTTGTATCCTAAAACTCCACAAAGTATAGTAAGGAAACCACTTTTATACATTCAAGAGAAAATGAACTGTCAAGTAAATCAACCTTTAATCCTGTGGTAGTGAAAGTTGGCTTTTGCCATATTTGTAGATTGTGATATAATTATTAGCTCATAGACCGTGATGGCTAAGCCAATGAAAAGTCTTAAATTGTATTATCCAGTGATCCAGTTTTTAATAATACTGTTTAGTTTTGGTTTCTGGCCACATGGTCTATTTGGAAGCAGCATTTCATGTGCTCTTTCTGGATAGCTTGCACCTTAAGTAGTAGATTAAATATGCTGCTTGTCTAATAAAGAGAAGTAAACTTAGAGAGAACTTAAAAGAAAAGCACCATTAGTAGAAGTCACCCCAGACCATAATGCTATTTGTAATTCCAAGATCAGATTGGTTGTGAAATAAAATTATGTGATGAAATACTGTTCTTGTTGGCGCCAAATACCTATACCTAGTTTCGTATCCCTCAGCCAGTCTTTTCCGAACAGACAATTAACCGAAACGATCCCTTGGGTGCCTTTTTGTAATGTTGATTTGATGACAGGGAGACGTCGACTGAGACTACTGGGCCGTTATTTAGAAGTTATTTAGTTATACGTGACGTTTTGTGTGCGTCGTGGGCACTCCAGGGCCGGGTTGTTCGAAAGACGGTTAACACTAACCCAGGATTAAAATTTAATCGACGTATTTATTTTTCTTGTATAGAAATGTTTTCCACTTCTTATGTTTTGTGTGGTTTGAGATTAATCGAACTGAAAACTGAGGGACAAGCAATATGAACAGAAAACCTAACCGTAAAGTTACAAGACTGAATCAAAATTGTCGCTAATCCTGGGTTAGCTTAATCGGCCTTTGAACAACCCGGCCCAGGATTCTATGGCGCCACGATAACGTATTCAACACCCGAATATGCTTATTATCGTCAAAGCGGAGAGAACGAAATAAATTCATTATTCTGTCGCTTGCGTTGCACACTTCAAGAAACACTAGCCAAGAAAAGCAAATGGTCCTGCAATTTCCTGAGAAAGAGCTCGGCGCGTTTAGCAGCAAGGTCTTCAGCACGGATCATGACAAAACAAAGTGAAACGAATTCCCTTGTATACGAGATTGTCCAGAACATGAATTTATATGATTTGTGTTTAGAAATTTTACTGACAAACCGACTGGAAGAATTATATTGGTTGATAAATTTCGTTACAGGCACTCTTTATAGTTACGCATGCGCTGATGCTACCGGACAAACAGCGGTAACCACAGTGAAGGGAAAGCACTAGTCGGTCTAAATAAATAGACTTTGCGACGTTTAATCTCCACATGCTAAAGATCGGTGAGAGGCTTCCTATGAGGGTACCAAGGTTTGCATCAAATACGCGGCAGCGTTGAATGGGTTTGGGCCCGGTGCAAGTCCTCCCATGCAACCGAGTTTAGGGCATTCCGCTCTCAAGCTTTGCGAAATTGGTGAGTTGCGCCACCACGTAGGTCGGTGAGATGCAAGGAATGTTCCGCAGCGGATTTTTTGGGGGTTTAATTGGGCCAACTGGCTCAAATCGCGCAACGGGCTCACATAACACTAACATACCTTGCTAGTGAAGTGTCCAGTAATATGGTGATTTTATGGTTTTGATTACCGAAAAGTTAAATTTACTTAAATGCTCATTTAATGAGCCTAAACAAAATCACAGATATTAAACATATTTACTGTTTAATTAAATGAATTTAAATTTTCTGACAAAATAAATGTATGTTTAAGTAAGACTGAAACCTGACTATGATCAAGTCGTCAATTTAAGTCAGGTTTCTGGTCATTAAACATGACTTAAATATGGCCATGGATTATCTAACTGTTTAATCTCAATTAAACGTGACTAAAATGTGGCTTTTAGCCTTGTGCTTTCTGCAAGTACAATACTTCAACCTCTAATGGAGAGATGTTTTTCACTTAGAATGCCATTGACACTTGTAAGGATGTAGAAGTTTGAAGACGAATTTCAAGTAAACGACAAAACTCTTGAGTTTCAAAAGCATGTTTCGACAGATTCTCCTGCCATCTTCAGTTGATTGTTTTACAAAGCGTTGGAGGTAGAATTTCTAATAAGTAGGAAAATACTTATTGGGACATCAAAATAGCGCAAAGCGTGAAAGTGTGAGAATCATAAGGATAGTTTTAGATTTACATGGTGTACTTGTTGATTCAAAGAGGGTAGCCCTCTTTAAATATGAATGGCCTCTTTTATCTCAAGTTAGAATCTACCGGAGGCGTTCTCCAAAACATGGAAACAATCCGCTGAACATAAGGTGCGACAATGTTGAGAATTCTGGAAATGTTTGAACATGGGAGAGGCCCTATCACTGGATAAATACTCTCTTACACGGGTGGAAAAAATGCCGGGATGTTTCTCCGACGTAACAGGCATTACAGCCTGCACGTGCAAACTTATAAACCACACGTGAACGTAACTGTGAAACCCTAACCAGGTGTTGTTAATCTTATTGGCCCTTAATTGTGAATAACCTTATTTGTGAATAGGAGAGAGAAGTAGCGAACATAAAGGACTCATATTGTGGTGATATGGTTTAGTGGGGAAGAAGCCAAGATCTTTAATATTTTAAATCGTACAGCTAAATTGCTCACACCAAAAATTAGACTGAAATATTACCACGTCTTCATTCATCATCTTTTGTTTCAAGGATCATTATAGAACGCTGACTACTTTACAATTCTTTTTTGCGCATGTTTGGTTGAAATGTTGTTGCCACTTCTCTTTGTTTTCTTATCGTATTTAGCCTTATTTGTGTTATTTACACTGTACTGTAACGTATTTTGTTTATGAGTACACGTTCTTACTGATCAATCTGTTTGAATTATTGTCTTTCATAGGTCTTCAGCTATTTCCTTATTTAGCGTAGAACCGTTAGTTGTAGCTCTAATGACAAAACCTTTTTTTTGTCACATGTTCTCGTTTAAAAAAATGAGTTTTTTTTTTTTTTTCCAGGGAGGCTTCTTCTAGCTGTCCTTTTCCTTGGTGGCAGTGAACTTGAATTCATTCTCTGTTCGAAGATAGAGTCCAATAGCGAGAGTCCATTGGTAAAAGAAGGATAGATACAAAACATGTACATGTACATTCTTGTCCAACATTCGGATCTGTCGAAAAGGATCATCAGTCGCCGAGAAAAAGAAGGAACCTTCTTTGGCATGAGTCAAGAAATAACTCCCACCCAGTGTGGAGGATAAACCAGTCAGATAGTGCAGAAGTAATAATTCTTAACATTTTCTTTGCCTTCCTAATTATCTCACAGTCACTAAAAGGCTGCGGAATGCGTATCAGACTGACTAGAGGTCGCATGGAAGTATTGGCCACCTGAATCAAATTTATACAGAAAAATAAATTTGATGGAAAGAAAACAATGATTGCTAAATGCAATGGTAGAAAAAGACGTTTGGAGGCGACGAGCAAAGTCTAAACTTTACAAAAGTTTACAAACAATAGAAACGTCAATAGACGAAGAGCAGATGGTCAAAACAGTGCACAGAAATACCATGGATTGTACTCTGAAAAATGTTGCCCAGGGAAGACTTTTCATCGTGGCATGGCTGGTAAAGAAACTAAACCAGTGTTGTAAGCTATGTCCCAATGATATGTTCAGATTTGGCACCATTCGCTTGGCCAGCATTCGCATTCATAGACCAAAGAAACATGTCATGTTGCCTCACTATGACGATGTGGACCTCCACACACCTCAAATTGTCGATCTGTTTAGGATGGGCGACATCAGAGACTGCTAGATGTGCTCTAAATATGTTTTAATCAACTTCAACATTTCTTTATTAATTTGTGTACAATACTTGTTAGCTATTGACTTTAGTTAGGTGTTCCCAATTATCCAATCTATAGCTAAATGCACTGACACGTTAATGTAGTTTTCATTCATTTGTTTGTTCTATTGCCCTAACATCCGTAATGGCGTGGCGTTGTTTACCAGTAAGTAAGTAAGTAAGTAAGTTTATTAACGTGACCTAACACTTAGCTAACCAGCTACTTTACAGGAATAGTCACAAAATAAAATAGTAACAAAAATTATTAAAAGATTATTAAATATTGTAGTATAAAATATATAAAATGTTTTAAAATATATCAGCATGTGATTACGACATGTAGCGGCCAGCTAAATCCGTATCTGATATCTGTTTCTTGAACAGTTTGTAAGAGTCCGCTTTTCTGTACTCGTTCGGTAATTTATTCCACAGGTTGGCTCCTTCGTATCTGAGTGATTTAAGTCCGTACTTAGTAGTATTTACTTTTGGTAATGTAAAGATTTTGTCTCCTCGAAGATTATAATTACTTTCCCTTAGTTCCACTAGGTCGCGTAGTGATTCTGACACACCCTGCCTGTATACAGTAGTCAGTATATCTTTGCCAATCTCTGATTTAACAACGTTTGGTAGCCAGATTGCTTAAGTAGCATTTCATACGACGAGCTGTTATCTCTATAAACAAATCTCAGTGCTCTTTCATTGATTTTTTTTTTAACTTAGTGGTTGCGCCCTTGCTGCATAAGTTCCATGTTTCTGCGCAGTAATTGAAGTGCGGTACAATGAACGACTGGTACAGCTTCATACGCGTCTCGAACGGCAGCATTTTCTTCATCCTTCTCAGTACAGCCACTTGCTGACTTACTCGACGACAGATCTTTTCTACGTGCGCATCGAATTTTAGCTTTTTGTCAATCGTAACACCAAGCAATTCCACCTTTTCATTTAAGGGGATGACTGTATTCCCGAATACAAATCTTGGTGGACCAGTTCGTAGATTGCCAAATACAATAGCTGTGTATTTGACTTTGCTCGTGAAATCCAGAAAGAAAGGAAAACTCACATACAATCTTTGTTCGCTGCTAAACAAGCTGGTCGCGACGCGAAGGTAGTAAATAGATCTCTCTCTATTGATAACAATGTTTTTAACATCTCGAATATTCCGCAGAGCATCAAGTAGCTCCTACCTAGTTTGATATCTTATTTAGGACAGTAGTAATAGGTCAGCAAAGATATGCCTCATCACTGTCTTCTCCTGTCTTCCCTGTCTTCCTGGATATTAATAAAGTGTCTTCCTGCATAACGAAGTGTCTTCTGCATATTAATAAAGTGCCTTCTTCCATACTAATGAGGTGTCTTCCTGCATACTAATGTGGATTTCCTGCATACTAATGTGGATTTCCTACATACTAATGAAGTGTCTAGGTAAATCATTACTATTCAAACTGTCTAGGTACCTGCATACTAATAAAGTGTCTTCCTGCATAATGAGTTTTGACTTCCTCCATACTAATAAGCGTCAATCTAGTACAATACAAACAATAAACTTGCTTAGACTTGCCCGCTAACCCCGATTGGCTCATGTAGAGTCTAATACATATTTAAAATAAAAGCGCGTAGATTTCGAAAGCGTCATTCCTTTATTCAACTTGAACTCGCTGGAAATTTGAAAACGTTGTTCGAATTTTGAAAGATTAATCGTGAAGATGGCTTTTTTCACTAGCGTCGATGATTTTCAAGCTGCTTTGAACGCTTGCGCATCAGTCCTTCGCACATCTATTTGGTAATTCACAGACAAACACGCATTGCTTTGCGGAATGATTTCTCTAGCTTTCTTTGAAAACATTCTCCGCTTTCGAAAGCGGGCTCTTTAACCCCGATTGGTTCATGAAAATATATGTTAAGTTTTAATCTGAACTCTCAGCTTTGCTGACGAGAGACAGACAGAGTGACTATATTATTCGGCTTAGCCAACTGCTCGAGTTTTCCGCTCCGTTAGTCACACACTGAACTCCACAGCTCTACCATTGAAATTACAACAATAGAAGCTCAGACCGCTAATTAATTGTCAACACGCGACAATAAATATTTTTTGGACAACGCGTTTTCTTAAGAAACTTTATTGCTTGCTTTTAGCGAATACAAAAAACAAAACAAAAAATAATACACACAGATTTGAAATGAATACACCAAAATTACAACAACTACAAAATGGTTATGAGTGAAGCATCAGGAAATTAGGATACAATCAATCGTCTTCATCTTCGCTTGGGGGATATTGAGTCAGCGCACCGCCTGTCAAGTGTTTACGATCAACAGGAATTTCATGGGAACATATCGGACAAATCCTATAACCATCTTGCCAGAAATATCTAGGGCATTTGACTACTGCTCTTTCGTAAACGTTCACTACGTTGCAATAGTAGCAAGGACCGTTTACTTTAAGAAGCAAAATCTCTGAACTTTCTTCAGAATATGGAACGTCTGAATTTCCTTCAGGGTCCAGATCTGGGTTTTCCGATTCATGATCACTAATTTCAGAGCCTGTCTCTGTGTCATCTACGTTATCACTGCTTTCGGAGACCATTTCTTCATCACCAGCCTCACTGTCTTTATTCTTTTTCCAATAGTTCTGCCAAAATTCTCTTATTCTGTATCAAACGCTTATTGATTCCTAACTCTTAACGTTTAATCTCCACATGCTAAAGATCTGAACTTTCTTCAGAATATGGAACGTCTGAATTTCCTTCAGGGTCCAGATCTGGGTTTTCCGATTCATGATCACTAATTTCAGAGCCTGTCTCTGTGTCATCTTAATTCGTTATCACTGCTTTCGGAGACCATTTCTTCATCACCAGCCTCACTGTCTTTATTCTTTTTCCAATAGTTCTGCCAAAATTCTCTTATTCTGTATCAAACGCTTATTGATTCCTAACTCTGCCAACCCATCTATAGATGTTTTGAGGGCGCGGGGTTTAACAATATCGTCGTTATGGGGGAGTAACACATATTCGACCAGCTTTGAAATGTTCGTCACTGGTATTATTCGCTGGTTTCGGAGTAACTGTCCACGAGGTGTCCAAAACAAGATATCTTTGGAAGCCGCCATGCTGTGTAATAGATCGGAGGCCTTTTGTTGAGAAACGAGTTGGGAAAGACCGTCTAAAACATCTTTAATTCGAGGTTCTTCGTTCTCGCTTTCATCGTTTTCATTTACGTTGGTGTCTTCATGATCACTCTCTTCCTCTTCATCCCAGTGGGCTTTTCTCTTCATATTGACCAGCACTCGTTAACGTCAAGAACCGACTGATTATACTACAGACTAGGTCGCGACGTTTTATAGCATTAGGGGCCCTATGCTAGTTAGAACTTGGATTAGCAAATCTTGTATAAATCCTCCACTTTCTTGAACAAGGGTTTGCTTCTTTTTCTTGTAAGGAACACTTGATTCAAGGAGACTAACAAGGGCATCTATATGCTTTTTTTAAGTTGCGCTTCACTTCCTAAGAGACCGGTATGTTTTCATGACGCATATTAAACAAAAAATTGAACTAATGCGTGTACTTGTTCTGGGGTGGCTGTCTCTAGAAGAAACTGACGCTGATGTTCTGGGCAAATGTTTAGAGATGAAGAAAAGGTAGATTGTTCTTTACTATCCGAAACATGGTCGTAAAATGTTTAAAGATGACAGGTATCAGTATAATTTTGCCAGGGAGTCCCTCTTAAATTTACGACCAAAGTTGAAAGTCGTTTTGATCATGATCCAACACAACTGTTTTTCGTTTCTTGAACGGGGGTAAACCACGAAACTGCACTTTTCTTTTTTTAGCTTTTCGACCACTCCCAGCCTGAGGTACTAGTCCACGAATAGCTTCTTTACTACGCTTTGCCAGCGCAGTGTTATCATCATTTCCTTCCAGAACATCTTGAGCCACTTGGGCTCCGATTTGTAAAGCCTTTTTGCCCAGTACTTTAGCACCTTCCTTTAAATGAGACATCGCCCAACAACGGAAAGGACATTCAAATATGGAACCTAAACAAGTCTTTGGGTCTCCTCTTGCTCGAAGTCTGTTGAGGAATATCTACTAGACACCGACATTAATGTTGAGGGAAAGACGCAAAGTGAGCAACGCCATGAAATAATGAAATGCTTGAGTGCTTTACCGTCTAAGATGATGACTGTGGAAGAACTGGCAGATGCTACTGGAATCGTTACCTACGACAAGGCCTTCATTTTTCGAAAGCATGTTAAGCGCTCGTTCCTGACTGGAAAACACGCTTTTCCCATCTATATAAAACATCCACCCCCAGGAACATCTCCTTCGTTGAAGAAAGAATTAACTGTGGTTATTTTGAGACACGATTCAGAGGTGGCTACATTTGAGAAAGCAGTAAAGTGGCAAAAAGAAATAACCCAGAAGTATTCTTCTCATACTTTAGAGCCAAATTTCCCGGAAATGAAAAATAGGTTTCGGTTATTTCAAGACAAAAAATCTAAAATCCTTGGAAAGAAAGAAAGTAGCAAATGCAAAATCTGCCCTTCCTGACCTGTGGAAAACGGCATTTCAGATGGTGCGTTCTCGCTACCCAGGACGATCTGACAAAAACCTACTGCCGAAGGCAAAACTTGTAATGAAGAAACTGGGTGCAGGGGATCTCTTGTCAAGGGAAAGATCACAGCTTGCCCATCGGCCTAGAATTGATATTGCTGCGAAGATTTTGGAAACGATTGTTGAAATTTCAGCTACAAGTTCGGATTCAGGCCTTCTGACGCACGCGAAAAGAAAATATGATGTCAAGTACTTAGCATCGGTCAAGGAATCTGTTGAAACGAATAAAAAACTTTCAGCAGCCCGTCTACGTGAACAGTACAATTTGATTGCTAGAGAAACAGAAATTCCCACAGCAAGTGTTTCCACGTTGAAGAGAAGATGTCTAGCTCCCCATTCAGGTCACGAGAACAGCCAGCACTTTTCTAATGAAGCGAAAATTAAGTTTGGGAAGGTACCAGATACAGGCACAAGCATTCCATCCATTAACATACAGTACTGTAGAGCATTTGCAAAGATGGAACAAAGAAAGCCATTTCGTTTCGATGAACGGTTTCCCTATCTTCGCGAGTATACCACAATTAACAGTACAGACGCAAAGGCTCCAATAATTCTTGGGTCAAAAAACTCCTTTGACGTGGGGCGAATATGGCTTAGCTACGTAAATGAAGATGACCGATGGAATCCACTTCATGAGAAGGACGAATCAGACGTGGAAGGATGCAAAAGGGAGAGAGCTATGGAGGGAAAGATCGTGCCACTTCATGCGCTGCCATGTCATGACTACCACTCGAGTAGAGATGTTATTGTACCGAACACTAATCTTTTCATTGAAAAAAAGTTCACTAAAGATGCTCAGAGTGGACGAGAGTCTGTGTGTTGGTCAGGTTCGAAACTCGCTGTTATCGTGTCTTCAAAATTTGAATATTCCAGTGGCGCACTCAACCATGTTAACGAGCGCTATCAACTTCGGCGGTATGGTGATAACGAGGTACAGATGAAAATGACCCTTAGTCACACTGATGTTCCATCGTTTTCTCTCCGATACCTACTCGTCCAGATACGTACCTGGTTGCAAGCAGTTAAGAGAAATACCATCTGTCCAAGTACATGACAAACCCTGACGCGTTAGAAGCATTGAAGTTATCCTCTTTCCTAAGAAGCTTTTCTAGACATCTTTTTCACGTGCCAACTACACCAATTTCCTTCATTCCCATGTATGATGGGAATCCAGCAGAAATATTGCAAAAGATCTTTCACATTTTGGGAGAAGAAAGACTTCGACGCCTTAAAATAGAGGTCAGTGATTTTGTGATTGGAACTGCACAAGAGACCTACTTGATCATCCTCGCTCTGAAGAACACTCTTTTGCAGAATGGATTACACGATTGTTTACTCGAGGTAGAGAATGCTGGTGGAGTACGAATCGTGAGTGTCCTACAAAGATTAATTGACCATGTCGTTATTAGGAAAACTGGTTTTCCTTTTAATGAACTAACCACTTCTTCTTTCACAATCAGTGGTCTGTCGTGGCTGAGAAAGGCTACGAAATTATTGAATGAGTTAACGTTCGGTCCAGATGGTAAAGGAGAGGAAAGAACGGTTTACTTGAGAGAGATGAATGGGGCATCTTTGATGTTAGAAATTGCAGAATTTCTAGAATTTAATGAAGATATTTTCTTACCACGGCCGCCACCACTTCTTCTGCAGGTTTGGATGTTGTAGAACTGATGGAAGCGTACAGCGGTCATGCCGGAGAACGACATATAGAGTTAGCCTACGAGCCTCGACCATTTAACTATCGTCTTGTTGATGGAGGTCCCGACCAAAGGCAATCTCACCTTCCAACAAAGATCGCGGCGGCGATTGAGTTTCGAATGGAACTAAGTGCCCATGCTTGTATCCAGAGAAGAGCAGACAGAGACAGCGTGGCCAATGAAGCGGAGAGGGGAAACTCGATCCTGGGTCGGGCAGCGACAATAGGCTCATCTGCTTCAAATAGTACATTCAAGACTGCTGAAGAGTGTCTAAAGAAACTGGAAGGTGACTTGAAAGAAAGGTCAGTACATACAAATGAAATCACCAAACTCACAGGCATAGCAGCCTCCCTGGGATACGAGTTTGTATCTGAAATGAACATGTGGTATGGAGCAAAGGAACTCGCGAGTAGATGGAACGGCTTTCCGTGTTTTGGCCAGACGATTTTAGCCCAAACTCCTCTAAGTTTTTATCAGCTCCCATTATCGCACCTCTTGGAGGCTGACATTCAAGCCTACAGTAAAGCCGGCAGTCAAAAAGACAAGGAATCTTTGGAGCGGTTTGACTGGATCCGTCAAAAATATCAAATGGTATGACGGGCATGCCAAAATTTCACCAGGCGGCTACTACGAGGAAAGAAAAGCGGTAATCCAAATTGCTGTGGCACGAGAATGTTGCCCCTTGACTCCCCTCAAACGCCCAAACCATCAACAACCAACACCAGACACTACGAGGAACTAAGGGCGGTGGAAAAGCTACTAGAGGATGAATCATTAGAAACCCACCTGACTAGCCTCAACCTTTTCTCAGAAATCCCTGTGGATGAAGACCGTTATCGAGAAATGGACTATTTTTTGCCGTCAAAAGCTCTAGAGGTTATATTTACGAACAGGCACGGTTTGACGGAAAAAGACATGATTAATTTTCAAGTTGTGTTTACCTGTCCCAGTGAGGGTTTACAAGAGGAAATCAGGAAACTGGTGGAAAAGGAAAAAGCGAGGGAAAGGCGGAAGATCCCTATTTCTCTGACGGACGAGTTGTCTTCCGATAAACTTCACAATGAAACAGTAACAAGACTAACAGAGACGCTCAGAGAAATATGCAGCTGCGGAGATGAAGGCTGTCCATGGAGAACGGCTGGAGTTAAGTATGACCTGGTTTCCAGAATCATGGAACACTCCAATGAATGTCACATCATAGTAAGTAAAGAGATAGAGACAATGGGTCGATGTGCTGTGGAGAATGAACTCAGAGACGTCCATTCCCTACCAACAAGTGGAACCATCAAAGACCTCAAAGAGCGGCTTGCAAGAGCTCAACAAAAGAGGTGGTTGCCGTCAAAGCCCGGCAAACGAAAAGATGTCCAAGAAACAACTAAGAGCAATGCTGGACTGACTGAGGATTTTTTGTTGCTCTCCTCTGTCATCAACACTTTGATAGATTCGACTTGAGTAGGAATAGCGTCCAAGAGCAAAATACGCAGGACAATTGTTGCGAGAAATTTGTATCAGTCTTCTGTAGTGACCTCAATGTTTGGGGAAATTAATTGGCAGGAACGGTACTCAATTTGAAACTAGAAAAAATTTCGTTAATAGTTAAAGAAATTATTAAATTAAATTCCCCGTGGAATGTTTCCGTTCTTTATGAAATCTTAATCTTAACCATTTGACACGGTTGTTTTTATAGAACGGCAAAGATTTGAGCAAAAAAATGTTGAGAAACAGCAGTAATCTCTGTGACTCTGCCTTCAAAGTTGTTATCTATCGAGGAAGACTGACGTTTAATCGCATTGGTAGTTAATTGTTTTCTTCAAAGTAAAAGACAGTCATTCTTGCTTAAGTTTCAGTTGAATTTCATCGATCCAGTTTTTACGTGTACTTGGGTCGATTGTGCGTGTTCGGAACACGCGTTATTGTTTTTAGGAAAGTATTGCGGCAAATCCCTTTGACTCCCGCTCCTTTTAGGAATGTAACTGTTCCAATATATTATACGTTTTTAATAGCTGTGCGTGATTAGGAATGAGAATGCACGAATCAAGTACAATGATTAGTGAAAATGGCTGGCATCGTTCGTTCTTGTAAAAATCCATATCGAAGTAGTTAATGTTTAGCCATTAGACTAAAAAAGGATGTTTCTTTGAGGGGAAGTTGTATGTTCAGAGCCCTTCAAAGAACAAGTTAAAATCTGGTCTAACAACAAAGTGAGACGATGCTGGAATTCAAGTCGGCGTGATAAATGTTTATAGGAATGCTGGGAACTCGAATCCTGCAAGGCAAATTTCAACTGCTTCAAGAATACACTTCGTAGATGGCACTAGACGTTCTCTGGCATCAAGAGCATTTTTTACCGCAGTGAGACCAAAGTTGTTGTCAATATTTGGAAACATAGAGACTACGTCCCAGGAAACCAATAGAGTGCCTTCCGGAAAAGGACCTCTATTGTTAATTTCTTCAAGTCTATTAAGCAGATCTGTGGTGTCCTTAATAAACGATGGTAGTTTACGCGCGAATGGTTGTAAATAAAATTCTGCAAAGGCTGATAAATTCTCAATTGGTGTACCATAACACGAAGAAATTAGTCGAAGTGGATTTCCCTCTTTGTGGGTTTTAACATTGCCGAACGGTACACCTGGCTTTGCCTTTGGTTGTTTACCCAGTCGGCTACTTCAGGGGAAATTTCACCTTTTTGTAGCCATTTTGAACACCACTTTTCTACTACAGATATGTGCTTAGGTGTTGGATCTAATTGCAATGGATTGTAGTGAAGCTCATTATTGAGTTGGCCGAACATTTTCTCTTCGTAATCGGCAGAGTTTAACAAAACAAATCTCAAACCTTTGTCCTGAATCCTGACGACTGTAGTTGAATTTTTGAGTGTCTTAAGTACAGCTCGTTCTCTCTTTGATAAAGATGAATTGTCTTTAGTTTATTTAATGCTATTAGGATTTAATACGTCTTTTCTAATATTAGAAAGGAAAAGTTCAAGTTCGGGATACTTAGACAATGGAGGTCTTCAGTTTTTGTTACCTGGTACTTGTGGCAAATGATCTGACTTCTCCTGGCCTTCTTCTGCTGTTCGCAGACGGGCTTCGAATGCTTCCAAATCATCATGGACAAGTTACCAATTCACATCTTTGGGTGATGGACAAAAGGAAGGTTCTTTTCGCAGCACAGTAATTTGGTGTTCGTTAATGTTCATTATAAGTTAATAGGGTTGAGCTGCTGGACTTTGTAATGTGAAGCCGCTTTGATCTCTTTATGTTTTCTCCCATCCTCCCATTAACACATAAATCAGTGCTGCATATCCTGAACACACCACTGGTGGAATTATGAACAAAGGCCCATAGCCGCTTTAATAAATCATGTTTTGAGATCATAAATAATTTACAAGGATCAAAATTAAATACTTTTTCTGGCCCAGTAAAGGTGAGGGCACTCAAAAACGCCAAAAGCATCAGATTCTCTGAATGATGCTCGCCCCACCCAAAGGAAATGCAGCACCGAAAAGTAAATGAAGAAGGAAAAGGGGACTGCTGCCCTTGGAAGCGAAGTCCTCTTCCCCATGAAAAGATACTAAAAGTAATGAATGTATATGAATGCAAACTGAGAAAATCTTAATATGGAAAACCTGTTAAGGTGGGAGCTGCTGCCCCTGCAAGATGTTAAGTTGTTAAGGGATAAAACAGGAGACTGCTGCCCTTGCAAGTCAGACCCTGCATATATGCATGTAAAAGGAGAAATCAATATTACCATTAACCAGCCCCAGCAAATGTTAAATAGAATTATAGAAAATTAAGATAGAAAAATAGGCGTTGAATTAAATGGGAGACTGCTGCCCATGCAAGTCAGCCCCCGTTTAAAATGTATAAAATTAAAATCCTTAGAATGCCACCATTACGTTAATCTGAACTGATGAAAACTGCTGCCCTTGCAAGTCAGTAAAATCAGTCCAGAGTAAGACAGGGGCAGAAGCAGCAACCTCCCCCGCAGGATGCTGCCGCTAGCTTGAACATTAACTATGTTGATAATGAAGGGATTCTTATATATTTGTGGAATGCATCAGACTTCCACCGCCCTAAAGCCCTAATTTGTGAATCAGACATTCCGGCATCAGCAGCATAAGAGGCAGCACCAATACGAAAGCTATGGCCTTTATAACGGGAGGGGTCAAGACCGCAATACCCAATGGCCATGGAAAGCTTGTCAACAAATATAGCTCGCGAGACAGGGGAACCATCTGCAAGGCAAAAAAGGGGCCCTGGCCCACTCCCCCTAAGAGATAAATAATCCAAAATGATTTGTAAAGGACAGAAATTGTTGCGACGATTAATAACAACTGAAAAAGATCTCTGATTGTAGTTATGTTTGAAGTCAAGAAAGGTGAACTTTAAAGAAATGACCCTTTGATTCGCATCCACCAGCTGTGTAAGTTGGTGAAGTTGAATAAGAGAGCCTCTCTCCCTTGGGGTTTACAAGTGAACTCACCCACCCGCATACAAGCAAAAAAGGCAAGTGAGCACATGGCCCGAAATAAACAACTATCATATGGTGTAGAGCAAATTTGAACTGACGATTCCAAAATTCTATGAAGAATTGGCAGGGTAATTGGCAGCCGACTATCCAGACGACACCCAAGCTTTCCATAACCTTTAAGCATCTGAACAATAAAAAAGGCCTTGGTGGGATCAGGAAAACCCGAGAGCTTGTGGCAATAGCCTAAAGCTGAGACATATGTGCTCACCGTTGAAGGAGCATAGTGACGGTCATACAGGTATGCGATAAAAAGTGCCAAAACAGGGGGTGAAATGGGCAGGGTAGTAGGAACGCTAGGTATACTTACATGCAAAAATTGTGAAATTGAGAGTTTCCATGCCCGCTGATAAGTCGGAAGTGAGGAAGGTTGCAGGCTGGACTGAACGTAAAAGCATAATCTGTTCTCGAGATATGTCGTAAGAAGGGCGGCCTACAGCACCAGTATAGCTAACAGGGGCACAGTAGGAGCTGGGTGTGATAACAGGTAGCGCCCTAAATAAATCCTCAATTAAGCTGAGCCTTCTGGAAAGCTGTCTTAGGTTGTTGACATCAATTTGCGAAAACTCGGGTGATCTTTCAACAAAGGTAATGGCCTGATGCATGTGACACATTGCATCTCCCAGTCTAAGGAGCAAAAACTCTGCAATCTCCCGATCCAAAGGAGAATCACGGCACCTATTTAATTCCTGCAGGAGTGACAAAATGGATGCCACAAAACGCTGCAGTTGCCTGTTGGCATCTTGCCTATAAACAATGCATGCGAAAGTAACAAACAAAAACATAAAAAAAGAGTTAACATGGCAGAAATATTTCCCTCCAAACCCAGACTCGATTATGGATAATATTATTTCGGCGCTTCGTTTTCAATAGCTATCACCATTAACATAATTATAGGGATGAAATAGAAATCAGTTGTCAACGCAGCAAAATTTAACCTTCACACGCTTTATTTACAACAATGAGCAACTAAATGAATAATTTACAATACGAGCAACACTTCCCAAACACTACCTAGGTATTTTTAGCTTCACATCAAGGTTTTATTTTCAATAAAATACAATATAAGGAAATTTTTTGTGAATATCAAAACATGCTGAATACTAATTTACAATACAACGAATATTGGATCTGTGTATGTTAATACAGCTGTACGGGTTGGCCCATACAGTTTTGAGCAGGACTTCAAAAGCTCCCTTGCCGTCTTTTTTCTGGACTGGTACTGCTCCCATTCATTGTGCAATCTGGCCTGCAGAACGCGATATTTCTTTCGCTGGATACGCATCAGCTTGTGGTCTGCAACTAGTCTCATCTGCACTTCAACCAGCTTTGCTTCTCGGTGGAGTAACTGTATGAGGACGTAGAATGGCAGGCTGCTGCGGCGTTGGCACGTCGATTCAATGCGTTATGCCACCCTTCAATGTCATTATTGGTTCGGACTGGCTGCATGAAGACGGACCAGTCTTTCACGGGGAATATGGCATTGTAGATCCATTGTGATGCAATGTAGTCCGTCAACTCTTTACGTGGACTCTCGACTCCAAGGCGTAGGCTCTCGAACTGCGTTGTTATGTCTGCGTACGGCAAGAAAGGTAGCGCCAACAACTTCCTTATCCACTCATAGGTGCCTTGGTCTTCGGTGTAGGCGACTTGTAACCCAAGCTCTTGGACCTGCACAAACAAATTAGAGCCGTCATTAGAGCAAAAAATTTGTGTATGCAAAGCGGTCAGAAATTACAGTGTTTGTATTCTTGGTTTTCGTGTAACGTAATCACATTCTAAAATTTACTATTAGCCGCTTCCTTCTGGGGCTTTAGTTTCACCAGACTGAAAAGACCCTACAAGAACTTGACATTTCGTAAGAGAGCACGTTTTAAATTCAAGAAGGCTGTCGCGGAAAAACGTCAGAGACCTGATTATTTTTTTTTTAAATTGTTTTTATTATATTATTGAGAATACACACACACAAAGAAAAAAAAGCAATTACAAGCACTACTACAGAATATATACAAGGTATCATCTACTCGACCATTGACATATTCATTCTGTAATAATATTACGAGTGTTACATGCTAAGACCTTCCAATGAATATTTCTGATTAAGATTTGCCATAAAATCAGTCATGGAAATTTCATTACACAATAACTTTTGATTATACAAATAATATTTCGCATATAGAAGGGTGAAGTTGAGCTTTTTTGACGAAATACGAATCTACATTTTTATCATCAGATTTTCTACCAAATAATATTTCTATCTGTGAGTAGCGTAAGGAGGTGGAATTTTCATTATTGAACCACATTATAACTTTCGAAAAAAATTGTTTTGTCAAAGTACAATTTTGTAAAGTGTGAATAATTGAATCGTTCATTTGGCAGTACTCACAAAACATATCGTCTTTTATGCCATACAAGAACAACTCCTTTTTAGTAACTATTATTCTATGCAGAAGTTTAAAGTAAAATTCTCTTTGCTTATTGTCTTTGCATATAAATTTGATTTCACTGAAGAACGATTCCAGAGGGATTTGGTCTACCCGTAGATCTCGAGCCCACTTTGTTTTCGCTTTGAGTTCAGTTTTCTCCGTGCTAATTAAAAATCGATAATAATCTTTAGTTTTTATTTTAAGTAATTAAGTTGATAGAGGTTTCTGATGAAAGTGGGAACATCTGTTCTGACAGGAAATTTATTTTGTCTATCGCGGTCAACCTCGCCATCTCAAGGAGATGTCTAGGGATTGCGGAGATAACTTGCCAGTAAGCAAGAAAATTACACTTTATCTGATATTTCTCTATAAATTCTGGGTGCAGTAGAAAATTGCCGTCCGAATTTAGAAGATCTTGTATAAGGTATACACCTTTCTTCAGCCAATTTCTATAAAAGATAGTTGATCCATCCAACAGGATATCTTTGTTGTTGAATAACACAAATTCCTCATAGAGAATCTTTGAAGGATATTTTTAGCTCTAGAAAATCTTGAAGAATCGATTTGTAAAACTGGGGTAAGTTTATTCGCGCGAGGAACTTCTTGTCATAATTGCATCTTAGCAAAAAAATTAGCCCACCAAATTTTTCCATTAGGTGGCTGGGAATGACCTTCCAAGATTCCTTGTATGTTTGCCCTTTATGTAAAAGTCTCGAAATCCATGCTAGGTTCAACGACTTTGCCATGACATCTATACTGGGTGCGCGTATACCTCTTTTGGCATAGTCTGAGATCATAACTTTACGTTTGATTTAAACATGGCAGAATTAACAACATGTATATAGTCATTTGAAATGTTGACATTTGAAATCATGTGAACCAATTGCGAGATTCCAAGGCATTTTGCTATGAGGCATCTTCCAAATATTGTAAGATTGCGGCAATTCCAGATGTCCAGAGCAATTTGCAATTTCTGCAGTTTGGCTTGGAAGTTATATTTTTTTAATATTTTATTCCATTGTTTCAAGAAATTTGTTGTATTCATAATAGTATAATATATATGCAAGAAAAACTACTCGATTCTGATTGGTTCAGAGCGTTACAGTTCAAGCATAAGACCAGTGTACATTACACATCGTTATTCTGGATTATGATTGCGCGAAAGTCAAGAGAAAGGAAACGATATTGATTTTCTGCAGAATCACTGAAAACAGTTTTCTCCAATTTAAAATAAATGCTTCAATTGAGATTTTCCAGTACCTCCTCCAAGCGAATTTTTTCCATGTTAAGGCGTGGGTAAACGTGAAAGCTGTTTTGAGGTCGCTTAACACGTCCTTTCTGCCAATATCTCGGTCACGTTTCAAGCGACACTAAATCTCTCTGCTTGTCTCATTAACCACTGTTTGGCAGTTTTGTGTAAGTTTTTTGGGCGATTTTGGGAAAGAGATAGGAAAATATGTAATGTTGAAGATTTGATGGATTTGGAAAATCGAAATTTGAAGTGAAGAATTAGTAGACGGATACCAAACAGTCACCTAGCAACCTGGGGCTCCCCCTTTTGCGGGGGTCAACTGTTTGGTAGTGTTTCCAACCCATCTTAATCCTAACAATTTCCTTTTTTATATCACTTCCAAATTCACGTCTATTCATGTTTACGATTGTAGCAAGGGGTGGTATTTTCATTTTTTTTGTAATTGCCGCCTTTTACACCTGCTTGGTTAATGCCCAGTTTGGAAACTGATACCATTTCGCGGCAAAGTCACGGTTGTTCTTGTTAGTTGAGTGCTTTGTATGAATCCTGCAACACCAAAAGTGTCCCTAAAAAGGACGAAAACGTAAAGGCCATGATGCTTCGCAGGTTTTAGCTTTGGTCTTCCTCCTTGTATCTTTCCATAATTTGCATATCATTAACTAAGTTCTCTGCGTGGAGGATTTCAGGAACGATAACCGACTACTCGTAGTCTAGCGTGAGGGGCAGGACTGAGTTTAATGGTACATGTAGGTCAGTGACTCTCTGTGCAAACTGGGCATGTAAATGGATTGCAAACTAAAGTTATTTACTGCGCCCTTCGATAAAATGCGGACTCTAAAAAGTGTGTTCTTAGCTATCGTCAATCAAATGTTCGGCGTCTCATCCCAGCTTCCGATTATGTTGTCTGAACTGTGCTCAACGATTTGATTGGATTACCGCGCGCTCGCCAATAGTCGACAGCTAACATTCGCTTGTCATTGAAAGGTGCAGTGAAGGTGTTAACTCTACCCCAGGGACTGTACCAGACCACGCTTGGCGCGGCGCCCGCCCAAACAAAGACCTAGGGCCTGAAACAGACTAGTGAAACCAGAAATTTATCAGCATGCGATCCATTGATTAAAAGAGAATGTGTGTACCTCAGTGCCAACCATTTTCATAGGATGCGGGAAAACGAAATTCAAACTTCCAGTTCCGTTTTTCGTTTACCCGCGCCATCGGAAAACGTTTCTCGTTTTCCTGCAATTTCGGGCATGAACAGAATTCTAATTGTCATTTCCTTGTTTCGTCTATCGTTTTTGTAAGATATTGAAAAACGGAAATTGAATTTCGTTTTTCAATTTTCGTTTCTGTGTTTTCGTCACTTTCGTATGTTATCTGAGGCCTGTTTCTCGAACGCCCCAAACACTTTTCGGGCCCGCAAGGCTTGTTTTTAGTTAATCTGCAGGGAAATAAAATTATGTGTATGCTATCACAAATTACGGAATTAAATTGCTATTTAGCTCCTACTATAAAGTCAAAACGTTTCAGTACAAAGGCTTGTCACGATTGATTTGGAACATACAGTCGAACCCCCAATAATGCATCTTCTGCTTCGATATCGACCAATCAGTGTAAAACGCAGTCTGCGGACTGGAGCCCGGAGGTAAAATGCAGACTGTAGATTACAGACTTTTTAAGTATATATCGACGGTGGTCATCATCGATTTCTAACCGGAAACATGGTTATTTTGGCCAATCTTAATGAAAGTTTGCAAATCTCCGGTTAGCATGAATATCACTAAGGTTAGCCTAAATAACGCCCCGGTTTGCCTGTCTACGGTTAGCTCTCAATGACAGAAACAGTAACACGACTCAAGCGTGCGCTTGTTCCTACCCGAGTCCGTGTTTTATACCGAGTCCATATTTTATTCCCAGTCCGTAATGCTTAGTCCGCGTTTTATACCTGAGTCCGTGTTTTATACCCAGTCCGTAGTCCGTAGTCCGCAGTCCGTGTTTTATACTGACCGCTCTTTGAATGGATGCAGTGTGTGTCAGCTGTTCAGTTAATTCCGCCAATAGAACGTTCGGAAATCGAACTCAATCGAACCCGCTCAAACTCAACCGTGGATTGTTCCAAACCAATCGATCTCAATCGAACAAATCGAACCAAACCGCAGTCAATCCACTAGATTGTGTTTGGCAACCAAACGCAATCTAACGCTATCCAATGTAATTTGTTTGATTGCTTTCAGTGGGTAAATTAACTCGATCGAAGGTTGTTTCATGGAAAATAAGAAAAACACTAGGTATACTACGAATTATAGGAACCTTTTTATTGATTTTCAACACCAGTTTTAGAAAAAATCAAGACTTCAGAAATCAGATTGATTTAGTTCGGTTGTTGAGTTTGATTAAGTTAGACTGCCGACAATCAATCAACCAAACCCAGTCCATGGATAAAGTTAGATTTAATTTTATTTAATCAGTTTGATTGACTTCATTGGACTATGTTTGCCTTGAGGTTCCAATAATCATCAAGCTATGTTTGTTTGAAAATGTTAAGGTTTGCTAATATTGTAATTCAAATAGTATCATGAAGTGTGCATTCAAGGGGTTGCCAATATACGTGTACCTGTAATGCCTATTAAATGTATGAAAAATGATTTGTCATGTACATGTAGGAATTCAACGATGGAGAGTTCGAGGATGTCTTTGATAGTCTACGCAGCTACCTAACCCAAACACCCAGTCCAGGAATCCCTGTAAGTGTACTGAGAAATAAAAATTTGTTTGCCAAAACTCTAAAATTTCAACTGACCCTCCATATCACTAAATATTCAGGCTATTTGTACACCTTAGCCTTTTAGTTTTTTGGACAAGTCTGTATTACAGATGCTGTTTTCTATTTTATAAAATGATTGTCATTGGACAAATTTTATGCTAAAAGTCAGAAAAGTCAAATGTAACAAGCCTATTACAGATGTGTTCAGTGCATGCATGATAAGACATTGAACTTGGCCACCCTGACTGTGTTGCAACCGTTAACATACAGATGAAATTTTCACACATACACCATTAAGGTCAACATTTTTCTCACAATCATAGCAATATTAATTATCCAAACCACAGTTGTGTTAAGGGATGTCTGATCATAAATTGTTTTTTGAAAGGAATGTTGAAAAACACTTTGAGTGAGATAGATAATTGTTAGAATCAGTTTTCAATTTGCAAATTTGCTTCAAGATTTTCAATGGTGAAAGTACCGAACTTTGCATAGGTTTGGTTGTGTTTTGCTCTGTTTTTGTTTGCTCCCCAGAAATTCAAACTTGTTGGACAAGCGAGGTTCTGATTTTACTTGTCCACACCTTAAGTCTAGTTGTTGTACCGATGACTCGATATTGTTTGTTGTCTAACCCTAACTCCATGTTTGTTGCATCCTGCAAGGTGCTCCATTGCATGTACAAAGTGCTCAATTGTTCACATGATCAGTTCTGATGTTTTGCCAACTTAGACATTTTAGGCTTTAAACATTGTACCATGTATTGTGTAAAACAAAAAACCTTTCCATCTGGCTGAAAGGAAATAGAAGAAAGAATATGTGTGCTGATTGGTTTGTAATGAACTTTATAGCCAATGAACGTTTAATTTGATTCACAGGAAAGCTCTTCTGATGACGAAGAGAGACAGGAAGAGCAGGAAAGTGACCAGGTTGTTTATCATGTGTACATTTAATTTTAAAGTAACGTCAAGTATGTGTCACTAATCAATTGCTAAATGTAATTTTCAATTGCAATCCATTTGTGTATGGCTAAATCACATTCAGGGTGGCAAAGAAGGGGTAATTTAGGTTGAACAAAATACAATTCAAAACCTTACAATATATCTTTATTTTCCTTGCATTGCAAGTACAGCAACACAGAGCCTCTTGCACACCTGTTTGATTAAGTGTGCAATGGCTCAGCTAATCAAATTACAGCCTAAATTTGCATTAGTGCATTTCTCGTTCTCACCCAACTCTCACTCGTGTTTCTATACATTACCGGCAAAAATATATGCACATTTGCCACAGGTTTCATGGGGTGGACATGCGGGCAGTGCACAAGGTCTGCCCGTACATCCACCTATGGAAGAACAAAAAATACATGTTTGTTTTGTTCTTGACATCAAAATATTGCATGGCATTCCTACATCTGTAATGCACAATTTTAAAAATTAATTTTACTTTTCGAAATATATAAATGAATTGATAGAATATTGAACATTCACAAGTGCAGCCAGTCATGCTTCTCAACCAGTTAAGAGGCAATCTCTCTAAAAGCGGTCCACTGCATTTCGGGTCGGAAAAAAGTTTTCCCTCAAACTTTTCTCAGTGAACTATCTTGGGTCATAAGTAAATGCAAAGACTTTAGTTTTTGCAAATACGTCAAAAAAAACATTTTCAGAGCTCAAAACAATCATAGCCGGAAAACGCCTAAATTTTAGCGTTGCAAAAACGGAAAATTGCCTAAGTTGACGAGCTCGCTGTTCAAAAACCACCCAACGTAACAAAAAATTGTCATTATCCCTACATTCAGTAAAACTTCAAAAATATGAAATGCACGTTACTTTTGATATATTTTGTTTTGGGGGATCCTGAAAATATATCTATTACCACCCATTATATCACTTTCTGAAAACCTGCGAAAATAGCTTGTCTTCACCGGCGTTTATTTCCCAAGTCCAGACCCGGCCGCTCAAAACTCTAACTGAATTCTGCTAAACAAAGGTTAGGAAGCATAGAAATGTAAAAATACTTTGCGCTTTTTATCTTCCTTTCCCGCAGCGACTTCGAACTTTCTGTGCTTTGTGCGAATCTCACATTCCATTATGCAAATAAGGTTGTCACGCTAATTCAGATTGCTGTCATTCAAAACGCTCTAAGTTGTTTTTATTAACCATGTCACGTTGATGATACAGGGATCCGACAAAAAATAAAACTTAGAAACGGTTTAAATAGGTAGTATTGCTGAATCATTAGCAATGAATTCCAGACGCTTTGTCATGGAAAAGTCGGGAAACCTGGGAAAACGTGGCCGGAAGATTTGCAAATATTTTAGTCACGGTCTATTTACTGTTTATAGAGCGGTCAGTTTACAAAACTTTTCTAGGGTTTTGATTCTTTCTTTCCACTGATTTCTACTGATGATTCTAAATGAAACGTACTATTTAGCCGATGTTGAAGCTTGAAAACTGATATCAAATCTTGACAGAACGCTGTAATTGAAATCGACAACATCATGACCTTCGTAATCTCAGCTGCGTTGCAGAAGCCACAAAGATTTTACCTCCTTATCCGCTCCAAACACTGTAAAGTCAACCAATGTGTGCAGTGTCTGTTCGCATTAGCAACATTAACTTACACTGAAACTTTGCTTGCTCTTAGGTAATAATGGAATTACGATACATTTGGAAAACAGTTCAAAATGAGCATTAACTTGGTGGACAAGTATTGTTCTCTTAACTATAGACCCATTTCATAAATGGCTGCAAATTTAATTTTTTTTTTAATTATCAACTCAAAAACGAGGTTAGATTAAATTTTAAGACTTACACATGAATTTATAATTGGCAGCCATTTATGAAAATGATCTATTTAATAACGTTTTCGTAACCAAATCACTCGGGCCAAGTTTAGACGACGTACTTCACATGAGCCGAATTGAATGCAACTGAGAAAAATTCTTTGTTATCCCTCATTAGCATACGATTCGGCTCATGTGAAGTACCGAACTTGGCCTCAGATGACTCTCACATGTTTTACTAAGCTCCGTAAGAGCAGGAATTCAGGATGACCAAAACGTCAACACAAGGATGAGGATGTGTTTTGTTGTGGTGAGGGTGTCCTGACCTAACAGCTATGTGAACGCCGGGAATCCCTCTCAGAAGAAGCTAATTTGACATTTTCTTAATGGAGCAGTGCTCCCATTACCTCTATAACTGCTTTCAAGATGTTACGGCCGAATAAAACACCAACTGATCATAAATTAAAGGGTCTTAGCTGTCCTAAAATCCGTTTCAATCGCTTTCTTGAGAAATGACGTTAAATGTCGTTTTGATGATATACCTATCACATAACATATAGCAGAAGCTTATCACCTAGGAGACTTGCTAGCAAATAACGTATTTTATATGAGCATGCGCATCACCACAAAAATTCTCTATCACGCTACAATTTCATGACAAGGTAAACAAAATCACTGCACATGCGCCCTAAATTGGATCCGTCAGTCCGATGCCCCCGGGGCAGGGACGTTGGTCACGTGGGATACGGTCTAAACGCTTATAGGTACCACTAATACCTAGTCTTGTCCCAAGATATATACTGCGAAAAATCCCTTTAAAGAGCAAGCTTCAAGAAAACGTGCAGTTACCTGCATACTATTCTTAAACTGAACAGCGTCTTTGACTGTCATTACTGTTGGGTGTTACAACTACATTCTGAAATCATTTCCTCCACTTTTGTAACAAGAACTGCCTTGGTATCTCTGGATCGAAACGGGAGATCGAAATGTGTACAGATCTCTCTCAGCATCTTGACCTTGAACGTTGGTAGCTTCGCCTGCCTTGCAAACGTGCAAAGATCGTAAATATCGTACAGGATTGGGTGGGTCAAGCCTATTTTCCCCAGGACAGCTTCCCTTGTTTCTCTCAAATGCTCCTCGTCTAAATTGCAAGCGTACTCCTCTGCCAAATCATCGTCCTCTTCTGTGTCTTTATCTAGCTCACCTCCACTCATCAACTCTGTTCGCTTCTGACTCCCCTATTTGATGCTTGCAGACAATCTCGAAAAGAAACCTTGAATTTGACACTTCGAGAGCCACTCCGTTCTATCGAACATCCTCTCTCCCTCTATTGTGGAAGCAGTCCGCATATCCTTCGCAACCTGCGCTGGATCTTCTTTCTTACCAGTGTCTTGCCCGATGTTAAAACTTCTGTATTAGATACTGCCTAACCTTTTGAGAAAATCTCACACTTGCATGTTTCTTTTGAAGTGCCCATCCCATTTGTAATCGTGAGGTAGTTGTCAGGGATTCTGTCTCCGCCGCTGTTGCCCCACTCGAACTTTCACTTTGCAAACTCAATGTCTGAAAGTGATCAGCCCAGTCTCTCCTCAGTTTATCATAGAGACACTCATTCACAGGCTGCGGCGTTGTACGATGATCAAACAAATTCATATGGAGGTCAAGGTCGGCCTGACTTTGAAACTCTTCAGTGCAGCTAGTTTCAGGACATTCGTAGAGCTGGTCCTCACTGACATGGGCTTTCTGTTGCTCTTTAAATGCAAACCGCCTGGCAGTAGTAGGGAAGAATGGGATCTCATACAAGAGATTTGTTTGTGTTTGGGGACAAATTACAATGTCATTCCATGGGATAAAGTTCCCGTGACCGACATTGAAGGCTTTCCATACATGCAGGCCTTCGCGCGTAAATTTGAAGTTGTGCAGGCTACTATAGTTGGGAATCTTGCTTATCTCCAGCGTTGCGCACTGCTCTTGGATAGCATATACCGTCGCCGTCGTGCCCTTTACTGGTCTCTCTTTCAAGGCGGTATACATATCTTGAGCAGAGACAACGTCATGGCCTTCGTTGCAGTACCTTCTAATAGCTGCCTTCATCGGACACAAAATCCTGTCACACATATCCTTTCCCGACTGAGGCTCGGAGTGGTCGTATCTCACGATCGCAATCCCCAGGCGGTACCCGAGTTCTTGGAACGATGACACTAGCTTGCTATTGTGGTAACACCCTGCCTCATCTGATCTTAGGTACACTTTTTTAACTTCTGGATTTACTTGCTTTATGATAGACAGGAGATTTTCCAAGATTGAGAGCACTGCAAACCAGTCTTGTCGACAACTGTTGACAAGGTGAACGTAGCAAGTTACTTCAAGGCTTTCATCTCGTCTCATGATAACGCTGCTCACGTGCCAATTGATTCCTCTCTTTGCAAACCACTCTGCCTGCATCTCGCGAAACTTCATAGCCGTGAACTTCATTGCCCAATCAACCACTATGAATGCTTCGTCTTCCTTAAGAGAGTTAAGAATTTGGCGCTTAATTTGATCTTGATTCTGCGCTCTGAGAACATGCGCTTTCCATTCAAAGATTTTAGAGGCAGCACCGGTTGCTTCATACTGAAGGTCATTTGTGTGATCTTTTCCCAGCTGGGCCGTGTACTCAGGAATGGCATCTTTTACTTCTCCCACAACACTTTTGAGACTCTCACAGTTACCGCACGGCATGTCGTGCTTATGACCGCATGTTTCTTTATAGTCAGTGTCACTGACATCGCTCAGGGCAAATGCTCTACAGTGATCAGGGCAGCAGCTACCATCCTCTCTGCAGTGGTCGCGATATGTTGTCTTGAGATACAACTTGCCTTCGAGAAGCTTCTTTCGAGCTTGTTCACACCAGTCCTTAACAGCTCCAGCACGCTCTAACTCGTCCACGATTCTTAACAAATCCTTAAAACCATCTGCACCATCAGCTGCTGTATTATCGAGACCTCTCAATGATTTTCTCTGAGAGGCTTCCTGAACTTCAAGTACTCTCCACATGGTGGATCTGCTTATCCACTTTGTTGGCAATGATCCAGGTATTGGTTGATAATCGTGCACCTGGCCACGGTGCGAACGACGTTGGGCATAGTAAGTTCTTCACCGCTCTCAAGTTTAAGGGTGCGAGTACCGTAAGCTACGTCTTGGTAGTAATATGGCCTCATGGTAAACTCTAAAAAATGGTCTTGTTGGTGCTGGTTCACACGGATTCTGTGCTGTGGTACTTTTTCAACAGGTACTCCGGGTCCACCAGTCTTTGCTTGAGCTCTAGCTTTCTTTATTTGTCGATCAGAAAGATTTTCAAATGGCTTGTGAATATCTTTAAGCTCTTTTGTAGTGAATCGATTGGCATAGATACTCAGAATTTGTGTTTTCAGAGATTTAGAAGGCCCTTTCTGATACGCAGTTACAAGGGCTTGGATTCCAGCACCACCAGTTTCACCCTTATTTTGTTATTGATCTATGATGGCTTGGAATAATTGCTTTCCATCATTTGGCGCTATTACATCACACATCAGCTGACACGCCTCTTCTGCTTTATGGATAACCGCTGATCTGTCAGCATTAGAACAGTTTTCCCAGCGAGCTACCTGCGATTGAAGAGGGTCAATCCTAGGCTTTCTTATAGCATCGGCAAGACTGTCCATACAAGAGTTGAAAACTTGGACTGGACCTTCAGCATTCTCTGGAGTCGGTCCAAATTCTTGCAAGCTGTCGTCAAATGCAAGCAGAGCTGAAGGCGTCCACGTTTCATCACTGCTGCAGCCACGCCTCGAAACACAGGGTGTTAAGGGAGAGTACGTTGAAGACGCGAGCTGAGTTAACGCAGCTTCTTTAAAAGGCCTTAAAATGAAAATTAGTTCTATTTGAGAGCAGGCAAAATATTAAGTACATATATTTTTTCATAGTAATTATTTTTATAGAATACGGGTACGAAATATGCTTGCGTACGGTAGGTATATTTATACACCAAATATGTAATATGTCGGAAAAAAAAATACTTCTCTATGGGAATAACAAAATTGCAAGGTCCAATTTTTCTATATAATAGATTTTTTCCTTGCTATTTTCTTCTGTTTACGTCTTTTGTTATGATTGTCAACATATGAAAAATGGCCAATTCATTAAATTACTGTTATCAACCGATTCAAGCTTAGAAACTGTGGTACATTCATGGCCTTATTTATATTTTTGTTTACTGGCATTCATGGTTAATAATTGAAAAATAGGTGTACTCACCTCACACAACTGGGTGACTGGCTGGATTCCTTTTCCGAAGAGACGTGTAAGACCCAGGGCATTTCTTTCATCGAAGCATTGTGTTGGTTGCGGCAGTTATTACAAATAACTGTAAATTATTAATATAGTCAGTTACTAGTAGTCATAATAGCTGTATAAAGTTCTAGCAGGGTGCGAGTTTAATCATGTTTCTCAATTTCCCAATAGCAGGCACTATAAGTATGGTAATGCACTGTAACTTCCCCCTGAAAGTAGCGATAAAATGTGTCTGTTTCTAACAAACTCCCAATTTCCTTACCAGTTACATTGAGGACATCCCTTTCCTCCACTAATGAGTATTTGAGTGGCAAGGGGTTGGGTAATACTTCGCATTTTCCCCTTTTTTCCCGTTTTTTCTCCCCATTCCTCTTTTTCTCCTCGTTTTTCTGAGGCAGTCTTTTTAATTTGGAACTGGGTTGCGGAGATAAATACGGGTATCACGTCCATTTGCTGTATACTAGCTACAGACACCGACCTGATATTTTAATCAAGATGTAGCTTATTTCTGACACAGTATATATCCTAAAAGCCCAGATATGTCCAGGATTGAACGCTAATGAGATTCAAATTCCCAATGATAAGCATCACAACTTGTGTCCTTATTGGTAAAATCTCACCAAAACACACACAATTCTGTCAAATATGAAGTAATATGAAAATGTCAAATAACCCTGCCAAATATGAAGTACTAATTAAACAATACTTGCGTTCAATCCTGGACATAAGTGTACAAGCCCGGGCCAACCTACTAAATCCAAAGTCTCCAGTGTCATTTCTTTGCGAACTTTTATAACCTGTATCGCCTTTGTTTTTAAAATCTAATTATTCTTAGCGAACCAAGAATACTAACTCGATTACCATAGACACGTTTAACTTAATGGTAGGAAAGAAACTGAGCTACAAAGCACGAAAGCACACCGAGGGCAACATCCCCGTGAACTAGTTATTTTCAGATAACCCGGTCATTATTTCCTATTGTCTGTACGTCTAAAATGAGCTATTTCCGAACACGAATTACCCGGCAATAGCAAAAAAAGGGCTGTTAGCCGACATGACACAAACACGTCAGGCAGGAGGCGCGAATAACCTTCCGCTTCCACGCGGAAAAGAAAAACTATCCCAAATAAGAATCTAAAACTGAGGTAAACTATTCTGAAAAAACAAGGATGAAATATCTTAACGCCTGTGTTATGTAACAATGGTGTAAAATAGTGAGTGAGAAGGTTAAGATTTGTTGTACGCACCTGAACCGACTTGTACAAGAACACCATACATTTGATATATGGCTTTAGCCATTTCAAGATTTACTGAATATCGGCTCTTTGCCCCTCTCTGGCTCCGACCAGGACGCCCTTGATGTGCTGGATACTGGCACGCTGTTCTGGGTCGCCAGAACTTTCCATACGTGTGTCTGTGCTTGGCGCATACGGACATTTCCGCGACAACCGGCTCATCTAAATAAAAGAGACTAGCTCTCGCCAAGATAAGCTGTCCCTCTGTTATGGTCTCTCGTGACAAAT
>OZ026607.1:14041140-14116140 GCA_964020085.1 Micromussa lordhowensis
ATGAGGCAGATTTCTAGCTGAACTTTTATGTTGAGAAAAACTAGTGTCCAGGTCAGCACAATTACAAAGCTGACTGTGTCCCTTTAATTCAATTATTAATCTAGGAGGGGTTGTGTTACAGCTGCCCTTTAACTGTAAGAAACAATTCAGAGCAAGAGTTGGTGTGTTGCTGTTAATAATCATGTTACTTGCAGAAATTGACAACTTTCGATAACTATAAGTTACCATGGCAGCGACACTTAGAGTTTAACCCTTGGACTAATACAAATAGATTATTTAGACTTGATTGCTTGTCTAATGTATTATTTTTTTTTTTTCTCAGAGAACTGAAGAAAGCATAGCTGAAAAAAATAAAGATGATAGAATAAGGCCTGAGGTGAATACATGTATATTTCTGACAGTCAAACTTTATATACATTTCACCGACAGTATGCTCGTCCGAATTTGACAAAATACCAAGTTTACCAGTTTTTTTGTGTCGACGAAAAATTTATACCTCAAGTCATGTACTTTAAATACCAAGTCGTCTATATTTTTATGTCAAGCTAAAAATTTATGCATTGAGTTTATAACATTGTTATCAGTTGCCAATTTTTTGTAACGAAAGTACATTTTTGTAGATCAATTTTCTTGTTTTGATATCAAGTTTCTTATATTTGTGTTGAATACAATTTTTCCCTTGCCCTCAGAACTTTGTTGAAGGAATAACAAAATATATACATGTATATCAAGGTCATAGTTTCATAAATCAAGAAGGCCTCGTGATGACCCGGTTAAAAGAGCTTGGGCAGTCTGGAAACTATGTGCTTTGAAATTCAAAATGGCCATGGCTGCTTTCTTCATTCCCAACGTGGAGGAATTTTTTGAAACTATTTTGTTTTTGTTCAAGCAAAGAGAGACCATTGTTTGAGGCTGTTATATTTGTGTTGTATTCACTCTCCTCGTTGTTGTGCCAGTAAAGGCTTTCTCACCAACAACTGCCTTAGCGCGTTCATAAGCTGCTCAATGTCATGTGCGATTTCATCTTGGCAAGGACATGTTTTCATTAGGTGCTAATACATACAGCGTTAAGTTTGTTCATATTGTTCTAATCTTCTCAACAGGAACTCCGCTTGATCTCCGTCTCGTAATTCCAAATATGTGTTGCTTTGGTTGAAGAAAGACAAACTCCAATTCCTCCACGTTGGGAATGAAGAAATTCATAGCCGTGGCCATGTTGAATTTCAAAGCTTGTAGTTTCCAGACCGCCCGAGCTCTTTTAACCGGGTCATCACCAGGCCATCTTGATTTATGAAACTATAAACTCGACATATATGTTTTTATTCCTTCGACGAAGTTGTGAAGGCAAGGGAAAAATTGTTTTCAATACAAAGATAAGAAACTACATCAAAGCAAGAAACTTGATCTACTAATATGTACATACTTTCGTTAAAAAAAAGGCAACTGATAACAATATAATAAACTTAATACATAAATTTTCTACTCTACATAAAAATATAGACGACTTGGTATTAAAATTACAAATGACTTAAGGTATAAATTTTTTGTTGACGTAAAAAAAACTGGTAAACTTGATATTTTGTCACATTCAGATGAGCATACGTCCAGTCTGACACTGACAGATACAAACTGTACTTTTAAGAATATATGTTTAAACATTGTGCATCATGGGAACTCACCAAATTTTATACCGTTATGTAATGCTCCCATACACTGAAGAGTATCAGCAAATCTTAAAATATAGACACACACTATATTGGTTTAATTCAGTTAGTAATCTAGGAGGGGTTGTGTTACAGCTGCCAAATTCAGGGCAGGAGTTGGTGTGTTGCTGTTGATAGTCATTTTCCTTGCACTTTCGGTAACTAAAATTCAGTATAGCATTGAGACTTAGAGGTCACAAACAATGGAAATTGAATTACCATGTTTATTCATTTCTTTTGTTTGTGTCCTCTATGCCTCTTTATCAATATGACTTGATTGTCACCACAGCTGACATGGCATGTGGAGATCACAAAGGAACTTACTCTCTGTACATGATCTCCAAATTCAAACTTTTAGTCACGAGATTAAAAAAAAATCAAAGACATGTACAGACTAGACTAGAATTTGTTTTAGTCACATTGGCAACCATATCAATTGCAATTTCAAGCGCTGCAACAGAAGAGCAAAGTTAAAGTTAACTTTATTTTTGGCAAAGTCTTGCTGTTAGTTCTCCTGTATGCATCCCTATCATACAAAATCAACTCAAACCTCATTTTCAGACAGGCTTGAGATGTTCCACAGAGCCATTCAAATGTCTATTTTTCATTGTTATTACTGATAGCTGGTTAGCCACTTGTATACCTGATGCAAACACAGTGATATTATTCACCATGTGTTTTACTGGTTTGGTTATTAAATGTGGGAGTCTCTTTGCATTTACATTTGTTACATTTTGTCACTCAACAATAATTTTAGATTGAATGATTCAAATTTAACATATATGATGAGGAAACCTAAAAAAAAACAAGAGGCTTAATAGAAGGTTAGGTTTCCTCTCAAAACAGAAGGAATTGAATGACAAATATAGAGCAGGATGATTCAGTTAGGTGTGACACAAGAGTTGAATCAAAGACTAAGGAAATAAAAGAGGAGGGAGGGGGGGAGGAGGGGGAAATACAAGTAATAAGATTTTTTTTATTTTTTGTCTTACATGCACAGCCTGAGAAGAGAACAATGAGCAGCGAATATGTTTTCTCCCTATGAAAAGGCAAAAATGATGTGAGTGGAGGATAACAATCTGGCTTTGCTAAAACAGAATATCGTAAGTTCAAAATTTAATAAAGTAACAAATAGTTGAACTGACTAGTTATCACTGACAGGAATCTTGACCATTAATGTACAGTGCTCAACAACATTTATGTTCAAATAAGAAGAAATGCATGTTTTCTTACATCAATGGCTTGTGTAGTACACGTGTAGAATTTGTCTTTATGCAATGCATTGTCCTTATGCAACGTATATATTTTTTTCTTTCAGATTCCAAAGCCATATGCGATTATTACCACCTTATTTTTTTTTGAAAGCCAGGAAACTGGATGAAGTCAAATTGATTAACATTAAGAAAGCATTAACAAGCTTGGGGGTAACTTCACCCAAAGGACAAAATTTTTCAAAGGAACATTATGCAATTTTATTGGGGAAGGAACTTTTTGATAAGGGGAAGGTGAGAAGAATAGATGAAGGGAAAGTGATAACCAAAAGCAATCTTGAATTGACTGCGTAACTGAAGCTGGCTCAAGATGGAGGTTTTAAAATACATGTAGCTTTCAAACATGTCCAGGTACATGTATACCGATACAAAAGTCTGGACAGTCTTTTTTTATAATCCAACACTTTCTATGTTGAAGCACAATGACATAATAATATGAATAAATTAGAGGTTCAAATTGTAAAGCAGTTTCCAGAGCAGAACTACATTGCTGGTTCGAGCCTAAATGAGGTTTGCAATCTTTTGTCAATTTCTATTGAACAAACCTGACATGACTTGAAGGTCTGTCTTGATCCAGTTCAGTTTATTCATTTCAATGATTGCTTTTAGAATTATTTTTTAATGGAATTATTTATCAATTTTAGAAGAGTTTTATTGTATATATGGGTTTTTACAGTAAATCAGTAGAATTAACATACTTTCTTTTACCATAAGTTTGTTTAAGTTCAGCAAATGCAGATCAAATATAAAGTGTAAGTAAGAATAGGAATTATCTAGTATAAAAATGTTCACAGAAGAAGGATGATTCTTTATAATATTTATGCAAATTATTGAAACGTTCACAGAGGAAGTATGATTATTTAAAATATTCAAATTATTGAAATTGAAGTAATTCAATTATCTCTATAGGTTTAATTCAACATCAAGAACATATTTAGGATGGAAAATATACTTAATAAATTATTTATAATCAGTATTTTATATATGATAGACTGCATCTCAATCATATGTTGATTACAGTCTATGAACTTCAAACTTTCGAATTTGTCCTTTATTGATATGAGGTTTTTACATCGCTTTGCTTGTTACAGATATGATATGTAATGCATGTGTATTATTTTTTGGGGAAAAAATCTGGACATTTACATGTAGCTGAAAATTATTACATTAAAGTGCATACATTTTACAGATATTTTGTGCAGGTTATTTGTGTATATTTTACTAACATTTTATGTATTCTCTAGTTTGCTTTTTCCAAGATTTTATTCAGATTACGTTTGATTGTTTCATTACCCTGTCTCTTTTTCATAGTGATTTCACAGAGAAAATGACAACATTTTGTTAACATTTAGTTCAGTAAAATGTGTACATTCTACAGACATTATCTGGACTTTTCTGCAACATTTTGTGTAGGTTATTTATGTAGATTTTACTAAGATTCTATGCGGCTTTCTTTTACAGAGATTATATGAAGAATTTGTGTTACTGGATTTACAGACATTTTTCCCCCTGCATTTTTTACAAAGAATATATGGAGATTTTACAGAGATTTCTATATATGCCATAAAATCTCTGTAAATCTCGACCTAAATTTACAAGAAAAATAGCAAGATTTTACAGACATTTTGCACGATGTCAGGACACAAAATGCGTTAAAATTTACAGACTTTTTATGAAGATTACAAAATCTCTGTAAGTGTGCAAATTTACAGACATCGTAATTTACAAAGGAAATGTAGACATTTTACAAAGATTTGATTAACTTTTTTGAAGTCTGTAAATGGTTCAAATTTTCCAGTGTGTGTGGCCAGGGTTCACTGTACCTTAATAGTAAGCGACCTTATTGAGGTACTCTTTCTGCAGTAATTTACATTGTTTTTTGTAAGTTTAACAAATAAGCTCACAGGTGTCTCGCAGAAAAAAAAATTCTCTAAAGAGTGTTCGAAACAGACCTAAATCACTTGTTTTTGCAAATGAATAGTTGTTTCGAATAATAAATTGTTGGTGCAAGTAACCATATGACACCTTTGCACTAGCGCGAACCTACATTTTAAACACTAACCTTGAACAGAGAGCTAATTCCCTTACAGTTCTTATTCATTTGAAATGTTTTGTTATCACTTTAATTTTGCATTTTTTTTTCCTTTACAGAATCAACCACCCAGGCCATCAGCATCACAAGGTGGGTGAGAATTTGACATGTCATTAAACGATGTCTGTAAATTATTGTCATTTTATTGCTGCAATGTTTAGTAAATTGTACAGGAATACTCACTAGATGCTAGGTTTAACTGGTTTTACTGCACTTTCATAAAATTTGTTTTTATTAAAACTTTTCTTTTAAAAGGAAGGAATTTTAGCCGAGGCGCAGCATTTAGGCAAGTCTATCTTCCTCGAGGTAAATTAATTTTCCATTGAATTTAAGCTTATCACAAGTAAACCAACACAATATTAAATATCAGACCAAAGCTAGTGAACATTTTACATGGAACCTTTTTTGAAAAATTCCCAGAAGGATGACCTGTAAGATTTTCTGTGTGAGCAATGACTCAAGTTGGAGGAGCACCTGTGCCGGGGCCTAATGACTGACATCTAGAAGGTCGCAATGTGACCAGGGTACAAGTACTTGCTGGGGTCACCAATTTTACTTGTTATCAATAAACTTTACTGATGCCAGTAAGGGTAATACTTGAGGAAAACCCAGTGAGTTAAACTGGATTAAAATTGGAATCTGTGCATACATTGTACAGGATCCTGGTATGTAGATGTTTTTAAGTAGTCAATTATCAACTTGTTAAATTATGAAACATGGGTGCAAATTAATTTTTCTTATAAGGAATTTCGCCTTGACAAGATTTAAGTAAGCTTCTCTCACAGTGTGATAGCACTCTTAAAGGTTTAATGTTACTCTGAATGCTTTTTTTCTCCTCTGGTCGGTAAATAGTGGACACGGCACAAGGTACAGCCTCTAGATCTGGGGGAGGACAGCAGGGAGTTACCAGGGTAAGTGGTGTGCCTAATAGATCTACAAGGATAAGTGCTCATCAACCAACCAGTCCAACCTCGACACACACTAATGACACAGGTACAGGTAGATCAGGAGTTGGCTCTGGTAGGCAAACCAGAGTTGCATCTCCAGCCCGTACTACATGGACACGCACAACCAATGGTGATGCTTTAACCACTGAGTTGAGGATTGTGTCTGGTAGGCATAACAGAGTAAGATCAGCACACCGTACTACATCGACCAGCACTGTTGCAACCAATGTTGATACTTTTACAATGGGGTCAGGGATTGTGTCTGGTTGGCATAACAGTGTAAGATCTCTGCCCCGTACTACACTGACACACTGTTGCAAAGAGTGGTGATACTGGTACCACAGGGTCAGGGATTGTGTCTGGTAGGCGTAACAGGGTAAGATCACCACCCCGTACTACTTCAACCAGCACTGTTGCAATCAATGTTGATAATTTTACCACGGGATCAGGGATTGTGCCGGGTAGGCATAACAGTGTCGAATCTCCGTCCCATACTACACCGACACACACTGTTGCAAACAGTGGCGATGCTGGTACCACAGGGTCAGGGAGTGTGTCTGGTAGGCGTAACAGGGTAAGATCACCACCCCGTACAACTTCAACGGGCACTGTTGCAATCAATGTTGATAATTTTACCACGGGGTCAGGGATTGTGCCGGGTAGGCATAACAGTGTATAATCTCCGTCCCATACTACACGGACACACACTGTTGCAAACAGTGGTGATGCTGGTACCACAGGGTCAGGGATTGTGTCTGGTAGGCGTAACAGGGTAAGATCACCGCCCCGTACTACTTCAACCAGCACTGTTGCAATCAATGTTGATACTTTTACCACGGGGTCAGGGATTGTGCGGGGTAGGCATAACAGTGTAGAATCTCCGCCCCATACTACACCGACACACACTGTTGCAAACAGTGGTGATGCTGGTACCACAGGGTCAGGGATTGTGTCTGGTAGGCGTAACAGGGTAAGATCACCACCCCTTCCTACATTGACACGCACTGTTACAAGTAATGGTGATACTATTACCATGGGGTCAGGGATTGTGTCTGGTAGGCATAACAGAGTAGGATCTTCACCCCATACTACATCGACACACACTGTTACAACTCATGGTGATACTGCTACCATGAGGTCAGGGATTGTGTCAGGTAGGCATGACAGAGTAGGATCCCTGCCCCATACTACATCAACACGCACTGTAGTAGTGTAGTAATTAGCATGACCGGCGCATTTCCGGATTTTACACTAATTTAGCGTAGTATGCGTAAGATGCGTTGTTAGCGTGGTTAGTGTAAGATGCGTAAGATGCGTAAGATGTGTAAGATGCGTTGTTAGCGTGGTTAGCGTAGGATATAGTAAAAATTAGATATGTACTATATCTTACACTAAATTAGCGTAAGATGCGTTGTTAGCGTAAAATGCGTAGTTAGTGTAAAGTGCGTTGTGTGCGTTAGATGAGTAGTTAGCGTTGGTAGCGTAAAATGCGTAAAATGAGTAAGATGTGTAGGATATCTAATTTTTACTATATCCTACACTAATTTAGCATTTCAGGTTCAATTTCGAGCTCAAAATCTATTTCAGACTGAAATTTTTTATTCGTTTTCCGTTCAAGAAGCTTTTTAATTAACCTATCTCGAATCTTAAACCTTTCATTTCTTCTATTTTTAGGCGTATTTTTTGAATTATAATCATTCATTACTTCATTGACCAATAATATATTTCCTCGTTCTAATGCTCTTCTAGTTTTTTTATTATCTATTTTTTGGGCAACACAAGCCTTTTGGCATTGTTCTATTATTTTTAATGACATCTAATCTTTTAATCTTCTTCAATTTTTTTCTTTTAAATTATTTTTCTTTATTTCTTCTTCCTCGCTGCTCGTCGATTCCTCATCTGAATTATGGTCATAATCACTATCGCTAGTATCGCTATCAGCAAGAGGGTCTTCCGACAAGAATTTTTTATAATTTGGAATAGGCATATAACATTTCTAATATTTTTTTTTAAAAAAATGATGCCCATATGCATAACTAGTAATACCATCATCTAAAATATATCTTTTATCATCAAAAGGTGATAATGATACTTTATTAATTTGGTAACTACATATTTTATGATACTCTGACCTTATAGTTCTCATCTTATGCCTCATAGTAGTACAATTGTATAACTTATCAAGGTAATCAGAGTAGCATAAATCACGCTTGATGACATTCTTTTTAACACCCTTAGCAGTCTTGTTTTCCTTGTTTTCTGTCTTGTAAGAATACATTTTACTTTTTAGACCAACAAATTCTGTGATTGGGTCACCTGACGCTTCATCTTTGAATTTACCAATTACTTTTTTATTATCGGCAAAATAGAACTTAGAAGATTCAGGATAATCACTATTGTCAAATAGATGTCTATCAACAAATAAATCTTCGTAAACATCTTCTGTTTTTATATGGTAAACTAAAGAGTCGGTATCAGTAAAAAGTAACTTTGCATCTGGGTATTTTTTTCTGATATAGTTATAATGGAAATCATACATTAGTGTTTTACTTAACTCTAAGATACTAAAACCAACATAAGATGGTTTATCTAGGACTAGTCTAACCTTTTTCATTTGTACTCCTACTAAATTTTCATCAAATATTTTAGAAGAAACGTACGTTGGTTTTTTTGTTAGCTTAAATAAATGATTAGGATCAGTTTTTAAATGGATATTGGATCTTTTTCTTAGGTTTTCCATGGTTTTACCAAACACTGAATTATTCATTAATTTAAAGAAGTCTTTTTCAAAACTATTTTTAGCCATTTTTCTCTTTTCTGTATTAAAATCAATGTATTCTTTCATCCAAGGTTTCTGTGTAAATTCTAATACTCTATGTACCTTTTTTAACTTCATACCAAGAGATAAATACTGCTGTAAATTTCTGTAATGTAAAACATACTTTTCTTTAGACATAAGGTTAGGTACTAACTTGTGTACTCTACCACTGCTAATATTTTCTGAATCTTTTAAACTTTTGCAATATGGAGATAACATATCATCGCTTACTAAAATCTTTTCTGGAGCTAATGGATAATCATTGTGTAAATGGTGTAACTCTTCTGGATATTCTAAATCTACCTCTAAAATAACCCCTTTTCTTGTGTCATCTGTGTAATTATCTAATATAAAATATTCTGGGTCTAACCATTTGAAATCTCCGACTGGTAGTGACTGTGACATTGCCCAACCATAAAGATTATTTGCATCTAAATACATTATATAAGAAGATTCCACCTCTGGATTGTAATTTTTCATATATTTGTAATTTGCTACAGCGTGCCTATGTGCTATATAAGAGATACCACCACGCATTCCTTTTTCAATGAAGAGTTGTGCGTCAAGGTCTGAAATTAAGTCTAGATTTATTTCGGTCATTCTGAGTAATGCATCCCACGATAACCCAGGTGCAGAAAAATAATGACAAGGGTCTAACTTATAATACTCCAGACAAGTACTTCTGAAACTTTCAAATACATCAGCTAAGAGTAGTACATCTGTTTTCAAATATAAATCATGATACTGACCTAAATCTCTGATTTTGAAGACACTCCATACTTCTTTTGCGTGCTCATAGTCACTCGCTGAAATATTTGTATCATTTAAAATACTATAAAAATCTTCTATCTCCGGTAAAGACTTCTCACTGAATCGCTGGAACGAGTCCATGTAATCATAAGGGTAAACACCTTTTTTCTTTATTAATCTAAATTGATCATCATTTGGAAAAGCTTCTCTTGAATAAAAGAATGCATCATCACTTAAATTACTGCTTAGTCGATCCAAACTCTGACTCATAAATGAAAAACTGTCAATGAAAGTCAAATGATTACCTAGTCTAAAACCAATATATTTCTCAAAATTACTTGCTATAACATCAACATTAATATTAACATCTTGTCTTATTAAATAACCAATCTTTTGCATGATAAAATGGCAGTCATAGCCTTTAAGATTATGAAAGATTACAGGAATATATTACTTTTCTACACTGATAGCCCATTTTAGATTGCAATCTCTGTGTGCAGCGCCACAATATTCGCCTGTAATATGGCAATGATCTCGAACTTTATCCCCTTCACGAAATTTTCTCGCACAAATATGACATTTAGTAGCATTTTGGAAATCTCTTTCATTTCGGACTGTCATAACTAATGGTTTCTGGAATCGTTCTCGCACTATTCTCTGACAATCTTCTACTTCACTTAACATCTTGATGATAAACTTTTCGATACAATCGTCACCACGATAAATTTCTACTGGCTTGGAATATCTATTATCATACCTGCAGACTAATTTATATCCGTAACCACAGGCCTTATGGCTCTGATAAGTCCTAGTGTAAGATTTACACTGGGCTGACAACTGTCTATCTTTTCTGTGATAGCTTCAAAATCAGTGTAAATAGCAAAAGGTACAGGCAACATTTTATTGTGATTTTTGAAATAAATTTTTGATCCTGCCTCAGACATCTTGATCGCTTGGGTTCCATTAATAAGCAAGCAATCCTGCTTGTGGTTTTCCAGGACTCTAGCAGAAGAGCAACAATGAAGACAACGCAAACAAAAATATTTCCTACCATTATATTTAGTGTATGATGACATAAATTGATTGAAATTCTTAATAAGCACATAGTGGCTCTTTTCTTTTTCTTCTATCCATAATAATTCTAAGTGGTCTGGAAATTTAGCTTTTGATATTCTGATAGGATAAGTTTCCTTAGTTTCCCGATGATAACCAAATACATTAACATTAATCTGATTTTGCTTTTCTATTTTATCAATATCTTTGATAGTGACAGGGAAAGTGACACCAGTGTAATCTAACTTTTTCACCGATTCTCTATCTGCCTTAGTTATTCTTTGAGGGTCTTTTTTAAGTGGATTTAGATACCTGTTATGACACCATAGGAAACATCGATTATCTTCATTTTTAGGACTGACTAATGACTTCTTAGGGTTACGTAGTTCCACTGGCAGTTTAATATATGATTTACCTTTTAATGGAAAGTAAGAGACAATATTAATGTTATGTGAAAGTACTAATTCAAATACCCAACCAGAACCTTCAGATAGCCAACCAGCTATTAACTCTAAAATTATTTCAATAGCATTATCGATACTTTCTGATATCTGATCACTATTTATCACTGTAAATGGTCCTGCATTAAAGTAGGGTTCTTGGTAAATGACGCCATTCTCAGTACGTTTTGATAAACGTACATTTAGAGTAGCATTAAATTTAAATCCCCTTTTAGCTTTTAATAATTTCATTAAAAGATCAAATATTGCTTTTTTAGTATTATTTAACTGTACTGATGGGTCATAACTATGAACAATTGATACTTCATAAGATTTGACATTACCTCGGAGAGCCCTAGATCGCTCTGTAATAGAGACGTCTTTAGGGATAAATTTTCGATAATATGGAGCGATTTCATCAATCAAATTTTTAACCTTTTCTTGAAGTCTTTTAGGTAAAGGTTTTATAGGCCTTATTAGCCTCCTCGGTAAAGGGACTGGTTTTTTTAGATTTTTAGTGCAAGGTTTTGGTTTTGGGGCATATTTAGTTGGTCTTAATGGTTCTGGTAAATTTGTCGCACTTATTGGATCATCTAATAAGGTACCTCCAACAAATGAGTTTTTTAGTCTATTTTCTGCAAATAATTTGATTAGTCGATTTTCAACATAGCCTTCCGGGTTCTTACATCTTCGTTGTCCTTGTAGTCCTGGTAGTGGTAGACATGGAGATTGATTTTGTAAATTACGCTTATGAAAATCTGTCTTTAAATGCTGATATTTTCCCTTTTTTGAATATTTTTTCTTACATAGATCACAATACCAATAAGATTGTATTGGCATTGGTACCTTTTTGGGTTTAATTTTAATTTTATTAATCATCTATAATATATAATATGTAACTAATTTTTTTTTTTTAAATCTTAACTTTTTTAAATTATTATTATAAATCAATTAGTGTGCCAGTAACTACATTATTGTGTAAGTTTCTATTATGTTTCTTTGTCTTTAGATGCATATATTTTCCTCTATAAGTGTAATTTTTTCCATTTCCACATACATCACAATACCAAGCATAACTTTTGAGTTTTTCATTGATATATTTGAATCTCTTTTCTCGTTTCAATTGTTCTTCTGTAGTTTTTTCCATGTATATAATTATTTATGATATCTAATTTTTTTTTAATTATAAATTTTTTAAATCTTTTAATGGCACCCAACTGTTAAATTCATCTGGGTAACCTTTCCATTTGACTAATGCTTTGTCGCCTCGCTTTCGAATAATCTTTTCTATCCTATAGACCTCTTGGTCAGTCTTTTGTAACTCTTCTCTGTAGAAAGTACCCTTAATTTGCTCACCATTTAAGTCTTTTATCTTATACGTAATAGGATTAGTGAATTGAATTCCGTCTATGATGAAAACTTCTTCAGTCCAATTTGGAGTATAGCCTTTATCGAAAGTCACCCTTTTGTATTTGCTTATTCGGACTCTATCACCTATCACAAATGCTGGTTTATCATTGTTTTTGTTTCTATTCGCTAAATCACCATATAAATTAAAATAAACTTTTCCATAGTTTTCAGGTTTTCTAGCTTGGGAAGGCGTCATTCCTATTGATCTATGTCGGCTGTTGTTATAAGAGGCGAGTATTTTCGGAAGGATGTCAACGTAGACTGTATTGTTTTGCATAGTGAATATCTTATACATTTTATCTTTGATAGTTCTATTCCATCTCTCACAAACTGATGATTTCTCTTCATTTTCAGTGGAATAGATAGTTATCTTATCCTTAGCTAAGAGATCCAACACATTTTTGTTATAATATTCTTTTCCTTTGTCTACCCATAACATTTTAGGCTTATTTTTAATGCTTTCAAACGCTTTGGTGACTTCTAAGCCTGTTTTTGTCTTTAGAGGTACTATCCAACCATATTTACTGAAAAGGTCTAAGACCATTAAAAGATATTTATAACCTCGGTTCCATTTGCTAAGCTTTTGCATATCAACTAAGTCTGAACACCAGATATCATCTACATTATGTGCAATGACTCTTCGCTTGGTAAAATTTCGTTTTATAGGTTTGTGTAACTCATTAGCTAGCACTTCCCATGTATCTAAATTTTCAGCGTTTTTTTTTTACACCTAAACCAAGTTTTTGCTTTGTATTTTAATACAAAGCAAAAACTTGGTTTAGGTGTAAAAAAAAAAAAAGAAACACTATTAAAATAGTGTTTCTAGCCAGCCAATGACCCCACTGTCTCTCATTCCAGGGAATTGCATCTAGAGCTCGGACCATTTTCTTGTCAGCCACATTTTTACATGATTTTACATTTACTCCCTTGTCAGCACATACTGAGTAATCAACATCGTGTTGCATGGCTATAGCATCTGTCTTACCTGTTGGTTTATCATAGATTTCATAGATTTGACCTGTGTTTCGATCCCATTTTACTTGGTTTTCTAAATCATTGTAAGGACCAGTATATTTGTGTCCTGGTAAAGTCCAACCTGCTTTCGGTTTAGGTAACTTACCTATTGCTTTATGAATATCGACTCCTTTTCCAGTTCTACCCGCCCCTGACTTTCCAGAAATTTTTTTAGAAATATCGTCAGCCAGAGAGTCAATTGCTCTATTCAAATACCTTTTACCAATGCCTTTAACCCTATCTTTTACATAGTCTGATTTTATTGCTTTGCTAGCACCAATTTTTCCAAGGTTATACAATCCTTTTGCACCAGCAGCCAACCCATGGACAATAAGTTCATCAAAACCGCTTCCCTGCATTTCTCCTTTAGATATAAAACGAAATTTTGTAATTCCACATTCAGCACAAATACATCGCATTGCATTTCTACCATTTTTTGTAATTACAAAAGTTTCAGAATTTGGTACACATTCTGTCCTTTTTCTTTGTCGAACACAATAAGATAACATATATTAATTCTAGAGATTATAATTAATATTAAATCTATGGATTTTAATTAATCTATAATATAGCTCCTATGAGGGGAATTCCCTTAAATGGACTGTTTTTACCCAGTAATAGCCCTTTCCTTTTCTACCTCTTCCTACTGCCCCTGACTTAACAAATTTAGTTTTTGTTATTCCACATTCTGCACATTTACATTTCATCATGGCACGACCATTTCTTGTCTGTACAACCCTTTCTGAACCAGGAACGCACTCTGTCTGTTTTCGTTGTTTTACACAATAGCTTTTTATCTATATAATAATTATTTTTTTTTATTATTTTAATATATTATAATGGAACAAATTGACGTTGAAAAAGAAATACGTAGAATAGAAGCGATGTATAAACATTACAAACTTCTTTATAGAAAAATTGCCTTTTTATGTTTTTCTGGAGAAACTAAAAGAGTGAGAAATCTGAGAAATAGCTTGAAAAAAGATTTTAAAAAAATGAGAAGTCTTCAAAGCAATAGTTTAATGTAAATATAATTTACTAATGTAATTTAATGCAAATTACCAAAATAGTTTTCTATGAATTTTTCATTCTCTTTTGTGTCAAAGCTAAAAACTTGCAATAAATCGAAATAATCTACTCCTTTATGCATTTCATTCAAGAAATACAAGCAAAAATAGCCACAGGTTGTAGTATAGAGATTCTGTATTTGTTTGTTTTTGTGTAATAAAGTTAAGTTTTTCTCTTTTGCATGGTTTACCAACTCTTGAAAAGGCGGCATCCCAAAAGAGTCAAAGTAATTTATGGTACCATTACGAACATAGGTTGTAACCCAATGACTACCGCTCATATAATGAGGTTCTAAATTATAAATAAAAAGCGCTAACTTATGCTGATGTGGTACAGTCTGATCTCTACTTAAAACATTCTCTATAGGTATCTTCAAGTATTTACACCAATCTAAAAGATCAAAATTACTCATTGGGATATCTTTATGGAATTTAGGCTTTTTTAGTTCCCTTTTTTTTTTCCCCTGCCCCATGTGCCAATAAAAGGTGGTGGTGCCATAGGCATTCCTATACAAGGACCTCCTCCTCCGTCTGATTGTCCTATTCGAACTCCTCCTCTTCCTTTTATACTTCCTCCTTTTAATGCATCAATAATCATTGGAATACCAATACTAGCTAGTAACGTGCCAATACCACTACCTACTTGTTTTTGTGTAATTTTGAAAAGTAGATCTTCTCCTAATTTATGAGCTCTAGCTAAATCTCCTATTTGTCCTTTAGTCAGTAGATCACCCATTTGAGCTAACATATATAGATTTTTATTTGGTACTTGAAACATTTGACCACCACTAATTTTCTTAACTATTTGGCTAGCACCTTCAGAAGCTAACCCTGCTAAAGCAGACAATCCTAGTGTTTTACCGATAGTTGGTGCTACATTCTTTAATAATGGCATTACTGCGCTAAATATCCCACTACCAGTTTGTCGCCTGATATTATTCTTTGATATAGTAATTACCATTCCTTTATTAGCTGTTTTGGCCTTAGCGAGTCTCTTAACAGTATTCATTGGTACCATAAGGACATCAGAACCACTTAACGCATTTTTACTTAAGCGTAAACTTATTTCTTCTCTGTGTCTGTAAGCCATAGATAGTTTTCCTTTTTGCCCTTGAGAAAGTGTGACAGAAATTTGATGTAATTCAGTCATTATATATTATTTATGAATTTTTAAAAAAGTCCATAAATAATATTTATTTTGTGACATATTACTCATAATCATCTGGATTTAGATCTTCTTCATCATCTAAGTAAAATTATTAAAAATATCTTCTTCTTCTTTAAATGCTAATTGCATTAATTTTGGTTTTAAAGTAGCACCAAAAGTACCAGTTGTCAGAGAAAACCAGGCAGCAATAAATTTGACTCTACTTCTTGGTCCTATTTTTACTGATTCATATTCGATCTTTTTTCGATCCCATGTAAAAAAATTTGTATCTAGTCTATCATTGCGATAAAAGAGACTAAACTCCATCTTCGATGGGTAATCGAGATATACTCTTTCGTTCACTCTTTCGTTATCAATCATTTTATAAGGTTTTTTGCAAATTCTTTTCCAAGAACCATCTTGCCCATGTTCATCATATCCTGCTACAGCTTCTCTTGGTATTTTTATAACCTTAGAAAGAGAATGTATATAATCAATGAAAAATTGGTCTAATTCTTTGGCTTTATCTAAATATTCACCATCGCAATTTATTTGCATGCTTGTACCTTGATATTCTCCATTTTTATCATAGTTTTCATTTAAACCAAATGGTGTATATCCTTCATATTTAACAAATAATGTTTTACCTTTATATAATATTCCAATCTGTGTTCCATTGTGCTTATTCGGCTTTGGTTTTCTAACAGTTATCTTTGAAGTGTCAATATCAAGAAAATTAACTATTTCTAAATTAACTATTTCTCCTTTCTTTACTCTTTCGTTTTCACTTTCGTTTTCACTTTCGTTTTCACTTTCGTTTTCACTTTCGTTTTCACTTTCGTTTTCACTTTCGTTTTCACTTTCGTTTTCACTTTCGTTCTGACTTTCTTTAACTCTCATATATATTATATTAAAATATTTTTTTTCTAAGTTTGAGTGGCGCTTAGACGTATGACTTATTATTATTATATTAATAATATTATACGATAACTAACACTCCCACTTTATCCAGAACAACATCTTCTTCATAAAGAACAATTGCGTGCACTCGAAAATCAGCAGCAGCTGCTTGTGAGAGGCGAAATCTTATGTTAAGTTGCTTTGGATCTCGGCTAACCTGTTCTGATTGATAAGTTAAATCAAAATATAACATTGGGTAAAGACTCGAAAAATTAGCGATATTGAGCTGAGTACCTGTATTATAATCATTCTTTTCCCATGAATAATTCATTAAATCATAATAGATTCTTGTTTTACTTTCTGTATCATATTCAAGTTCTGGATAGAAGACACCATTACCATATTCAAGACGACAAGTAGCAAGATGACTATTAGCATTAGCAGCATTGAGTTTAAAAGTATCAAAAATATAAGGATTTGCTGTCATATCATTTGTCTTAAGTCTCTGGAAGTAGAGGAAAACATGCTGTACTTTATCAATACTAGCTGAGATTCTGAAATCACCACTGTTTCTGGTAGTATCTGAAGTTTGGTACATTTCTTTAAGGTATTTCCATTTACTAGGTTTTTGGTATTCACTGATGAATTTAGTCATAAGAGCATCTTTTGGTTCTAGTCGGGGTACCCATAGATAAAAACGATCAATTACTAATCTCAATGTATCAACTGCCCCATATAAGACTTCAGCGTCTGGTGTAAGTTCTATTTCAAATTGGAGATCCATTGGAGGCAACATTCGTCCTTCTAATTCTTCGAAAAAAGAATACCTATTTAATGGAATACTTGTATTAACATGAGCTCTGTTAGCTGTTAATAAACGCCTACTTTCCAAACCAGTGTTTGTATCATCTGAAGTGGCATCTGTATCTAAATACCATAAGCTATTTTTAGCTGTACTACGCCCAAAATCATCTGAATATTCTAAAAGATTTTTTGCAAAAGTTACAAGATGAAGATTATCAGTGTCGTAGACGATTTTTCCAGCACTCTTAATAACCATATGCTTAATTAATGAATGCGATCCATTAATAATTGTTGTTCTGGCGTCTGCATTGTCTCCACCATTTGCTTTAAGGTCTAATCGAAATCGCACTTCAAAAAAGGCGTTAAACCAATCAAGCATAATACCACGGTCAGTAACATGAAATTTGTAACCTTTCTTTTCTTGCTCTTGAGTATTGGCAGGAGCTCTTATAGCGTCTTGAAGACGAAATTGCACTAGTTCGTTTCTCTGAACGTACTCTGGTGATCTAAATGCCATTATATATTTTTACAAGATTTTTTTTTATTTAAGAGCGTGCTATTAGATTATTTTATTTAAGAGCGTGCTATTAAATTATTAATCAGTGTATTAACTTCATCTTGCCTTAGCGGAGTCCTTGCTTTTTTACTAGCGGTCTTTGTGGTCTTTTCACTTTTAAGCCTTTTTCTAATAAGCTCACCTGATTTCTCTATAACTTTATCAGCAGCCGTTTTACCAACTTTTTCTCCCGCATGAGATACACCAGCTTGTATTGCTTTTTTAGCAAATGGTTTTAAAACCTGTCCAGTTATAGCACTAGCTACTTTTTTTAGTGGTTTCATAAGATTATCTACTATAATTCCATTGCCACGGTGTTTGTAGACATATCGTCCCGTTCTTGGGTGATAAATCTTTTTGAACTCTCTTGACTTCATATATATAAATTAGGAACTAATTTAAATTTTAAAACCCTCCCTACGGTCGGTGCCTCACTGCGTTCGGTCTCTAAAATGGAACTTTTTTTAAGATTAATGAAAATGCTGTGTCAGCATGATTTAAATAGACTGGTCTTCTTAAACCGTCAGTTACATAGATTCGAATACTTGAAACTCTTGTTTTATTGATAGTATTAAATATAACACGACGCGGTTCAAGGGTAAAATTGTAAGAAGGTTTTAAAGTTCCTGTACCAAAACTAAAAACAATATCTGATTCTCTCCCATCTACTAATGAATCAGAGACTAAATCACAATGAATATTTAGGACATCTGTATCTTCTGATAGGTTAGGTACTTTGGGGCTAACGTTTCTCTCATCGCTTAAGATCACGTTATCGAATCCTATTAGTTTACCAAAATTTGATTTACTTAGGTCAAGCTGATATTTTGTATCTAAAGTCACTATGACTCTGAAAGTTGGTTCATCAAAAGTTAAAGTAATTGGAAATTCTTCATCACCATCACCATTAACTATTTTAGTCTTTTCCTTAATGTAATTATCAATATCAGTGTAATCCCAAACTCCTTTTGGAAAATCAATATCTGTAATGTTTTCCCACCGTCTTTACTGTAAGCTATCTTTTGATTGCTATAACCAGAATTTATATTTGTCCATGTAAAAGCCATTGAAATAATTTTATTAAAACCAATATACCAAACCCCATCACTGTGTTCATAGTTTAAAGTTCTAGAAAACCTTGTAGTAAAATCACCTGGACGATTACCAGGTTCATCTTTAACTGCAAAACTACTTAATGAGATTTCTCTCTCCATATATCAATGTAAATATAATTTACTAATGTAAATATTTTTTACTAAACTCCGAAATATTTTTTGACTAACTTTTGATATTGCGACTTATTGATTGATTTTGTTCTTAATAATGTGTCTAAGATAGTTTGGCCCATATTTCTCATCTTAACGCTTGTATTACCTGCTTCCATTTCACCAATAATTAGTGTTAATTTCTTTAGTAATTCTTTAGCATCATTATAGAAATAGACTCCTCTTCCGGTTCTAAGACCTGAACCCTTTGTACTTTTCTTTTTCTGTACTTTTAGATAGTCTCTATATTCTTGAATAGGTATTAGTCTTGTATCTGCAAATTTATGTGCCATATCCTTTTCTCGCTCTAGCTTTTCTATTTCATCTTTTGGCAATCCTTTTTTTATGGCTTGTTTTAGTCTGTTAGTTGAATTTGTCTTAAATTTACTTGTAATACTGCTTATTTCAGAATTTGCTTTTTTTATGTTACTCTCAAGATATATACTACGTTTAAGTGGTGTCATTTCTGGTTGGGATAATCTCATTTCAATATCATCATATTTAGGAAGATTTGCACTATCTAAAATTCTATTAATATCTCCTCTATCTAAATCTTCATCATCATCATCAGGTGGTGGTTCAATTGCTAAAGGTTCTTTTTCCACAAAAGAATATTCTGGTGGTAAAGATTCATCTCCTTCTTCTAGATTCCAAAAACTAGGATCCATTTCATATTTTGGTGGAGGACCTTCAGGTATTTGTTTTTCTGCCTGTGGCGCTACATAATCTTCAAGATCTAATAATCCTTCTACATCCATATCTTCATATGGATCAACTTCAGGTGCGTAATCAATTTCTTCTTCTGCTTTACCCGCAGGACGTATTCTTATTTGTGGCCTATTCTTAGGCTTTTGTGCCCTTAAACCCTCTATGATTTCATCAAGTCTAAAAGATTTTGTTATCCTTGCGTCAGAGGTCTTACTCTTTATCTTCGCTTCAGTGATCTCATCATAAAGCTGATTCTTCATCCTTCCAGTCTCAGTCCGCTTCTGAGCTAATTGTTTCCAATTTGACAGACTCATATATTAAAAACATTAGTTTTTTTAGATTTTTTATATTATGTCACATATTATGTGACATATTATATTGATTTTTGAATTAAAAAACTAAAAAAACTAAAAAAAATTGTTCAGTTATATAGATGAAAATTCCTAATTATGATTCAGCTTCTAAAAGTGACAGCAATTTCAAAAGACTGCTACCTTATATGCCTTCAGACACTTTTCGAATGTTAATTTGTGGACCAAGCGGTTGTGGTAAAACTAACGTTCTCATGCATATGCTTTATAATCTACTCTACTATGATAAGATTTACTTGTTTTCTAAAAATCTCGAGCAGCCGAAGTACAGACAACTATTAGAAAAATTTCGACCCATTTCAGAAGAGGTTGGTTATGATGTCATAGAAGAGAGTAATGGTGATGTCGTTCCTCTCCAAAGCTTAGATGATGATAACCAAAAAATAGTCATCTTTGATGACTATGTTTGTGAACGAAACCAAAAACCTCTAATTGAATATTTTATTGGTGGTCGTCATAAAAATTGCAGTGTAATCTATTTAAGTCAATCTTATTATCTCACTCCTAAAGACATCAGACTCAATTGCTCTCATTTTTGTATTTTTGATAGTCCAAGTAATGCAGAGACAGCAAGAATGTGCCGTGAAGTCAATGTACCTAAGAAGCGATTCGAGAGTGCGACTAGCGAACCTTATAGTTTTGCGTACATTGATAAGACAAAAAAGACAATGAGAAAAAATTTCAATGAAAATATATAGATGGATAAAATAAAAAGTGAAGAGAAAGTGATGAATGATGTATTAAGAGAAGAGAGAGAGATGAAGTTAGAAATGAATAATATTACAAAAAAGAGAAGAATAATTGCTAAAAGATTAACAAAAGAAATATATAAAGAGTTTAATATCATAAATTTTTCATTAGATAATATTATTCAAAAAACAAAATGTTTAAAAAAATTTGAAACAAAATACAACACATCTATTCCTGAAAAAATAATATTATTAATTAAAAATCTCAAAATGATAGATTCTGATTACTTAAGAGATAAAGAAGAAGAAGAAGAAGAATATAATTTAATTTAAGTTTATATTATTATATATGGGTTATAGCAATGGACAACTTGAAACATCATCAGCAACAGGTAAAGGTGAAAAAGGTGATCCTGGTTTACCAGGAATTGGATTTAATCTAACTGATGATGGAGATTTTGATATTGATAGTAAGCGATTAACTGAAGTAGCAGATCCTATCGATAAAAATGATGCAGCAACAAAAGAGTATGTAGATAATAACCTATCAGCTATTGATTTTTCAGCTTATCTGAAACGAGACGGATCAATAGCAATGACTGGTCATTTAAATATGAATAATCATAAGATTAGTGATTTAGAAGATGCTACTAATGATAATGATGCTGTCTCTCTAAAACAATTAAAAAAGATGACCGATCATACACCCACAAATTATCATTTGCGACCTAGTTTTTACTTTTTATAAAGATTTTGGTGATAAAGCAGAATTAACTAAATCAAACGTTTCTATTCCTGGGCATACTGATCATTTTGAACTATTAGAAGCGCCTCGAGAAGGGGCGCAATCTGGTTATGCTTATTCTACTGTTAAACTAGAAAACAATTTAGAAATAGATCCTAATTATTCTATTCTTTTTGAAATATTTGGATATGATGGAACAGATATTAGTTACAGATGGTGATTCAGATAGACTATTATTTACAAATGTCACTGGTAATGCAAACATAATTGATTTTAGTCATGATTGGTTTAGCAATTACGCAAAAGCTTACATAATATTTAATAGTTCTAAAAGAGATGTGAACATTAGTATTCAATTTCGATATTATGGTTCTAGTAACTCTAATTTTAAATTTCTATTTTTTAGTAGATGCGTCAAAGGAATACAAAGGACTAGTTTTGATCATAGATTATTTAATGTTAAAAGTACTGATTTTTCAGGAACAATATTAAATTTTGAACCAATCAATATGAAAAATGAAAAGATAATCAATATTGGTAATTCTACTGATAAAAAAGACGCTGTCAATAAAGAATATGTTGACGATCAAGACGCTAAACAGGATATTGCTATTAATGATTTATCTTCTAGAAAAGCAGATAGGTCACAAGTATTACTCCGAAACGGAAGCCAAAACATGACTGGTAATCTATCTATGAATGGAAATAGGATTTTTAGCTTACCTATTCCAACTGGGGCGCAGCAACAGTGAAATTGTAAAAGTAAATAGTGAAATTGCAAAAGAAAATCCTACTATTAATGAAAATAAAAATTTTATAGAATTAATAGTAAAATATATATTAAGTAATGATTCAAAGTTTACTTTAATAAAAGATTTGTATTTTTCTGATAGTAATGAAGGTAGAACACCAAATACATATCTGTTTGTAACTACTGGTGATAACGGAGGTGATTTCACTTTTTATTATGTCTTCCAGCATAGTGCAAGTACTAATAATGTAATGGCTTTATATATTACATATGCAGGTTTAAGTAATAATGTATTTATTTTTGTTGATAAAAGCAAAGTAGAAATTTCACGTAATTCTACAATAGATGAACCATCTATAAGTTCATTTAACATTCCAAATAAGTCTTTAGGAAAGCAAGTTTGGTTTTGGATTTGGGTAATAGGCAAATGAATATAATTTTTAGTGGAATTAGTGCTCCAATTAATATTAATTTGGCTAATGTTGATGATACAAATCATAATGTATACAGAATAAATGTAGAAGATAATCCTTTCACTAAAAAGAGAGGATTAATAACTAAAAATATTTATGATAATACCAGTCAAGCTTATCAGTTAATAAAAGAATTTGAGAAGAGCGAAGGAACTATTATATAATAAATATAAATAAATATATATGGGACATAGTAATGGACAACATGACAAACCATCAAGAAGAGAAAAGGTTAAAAAAGGAATAGGCTTCAAAACAACTCCAGACAAACATTTCGATTTACAAAACAAGAGAATAACTAACATTTCCGCTCCAATGGATGACCATGATGCAACCACTAAAAAATTCGTCGCTGATTTATTAAAGAAAAAGGGGCTACTACATACGTTAATAATGAACTAACTAAAAAAGCCAACTCATCAGCTTTAAAGGATTACGCTTTAATTACTGATTTAGGAACCTTAGCAATCGAATTCAATGATGCATTAAAAGGCAAAGTCGATTACAATGATTTAGAGACTAAGACGCAAGATAATAATTTAGCAGCTAATACGCAAGTAGATAATAAAACAAAGCAATACATCACCGTCTATGCAGAAGAAAATGGACCACTGATTAAAAGTAGTCTCCAATGGAGTTTCGGTAATGGAAGTGAAAAAAACAAGCAATATGGTTGGCCTAGTCCTGTAGACGGTAAAATAGTTCGTGGCAGCATTTGTGCTTGCGCTGGTAATAGGCAAGCATCTGAAGTGATAGTCGGGTTAGTTCTCAATGGTGCTGATAAAGGTGTAAAAATTACCAAACCTGCGGATGAATGGTCAAATCACACTATTTTCAGCGATCCGATTACGATAAAAGCTGGTGACAGAATCAATTTTCGAAGCAAAACATCGAATTCATCCGTAACACACGCGATGGTAAACTTATTGATCGAAATTGATATAGCTGTCTAGATAATATGCAAATGAGTTTAGGAAACGCGTTTCATCCAGACAATAAAATTAAAATAATTGATGACTCATGTCTAAAGGGGATTCCCGGAAACGCGTTTCATCCAGCTACTGTTAGCTAAAATAATTGATGACATATGTCTACAGGGGATTCCCGGAAACGCGTTTCATCCAGCTACTGTTAGCTAAAATAATTGATGACTCATGTCTACAGGGGATTCCCGGAAACGCGTTTCATCCAGACAATACAACTCACGCATCTTACGTTAACTCACGCATCTTACGTTAACTCAGGCTTGCCTGATGCGCATGGGTGGATAAAAATATAATAAAATTAATATAATGGTGGCTAAAAAGAATATTTTCGATTGGAATCATATTTCAGACAAATTATCAGTTGATGAAGTAGAGGAACTAAAATCTTATTATCTAGGCTATCATAGGAAATGTTGGGCTTTTAAAAGGGCTTACAAAAGATACAAATTGTTCAAATTCATTGGTAATTCACTCTCTGTACTCACTGCTTCAGGCGGAATTGCTAGCGCTATTGCAAAAGGAGGTATTAGTCTAATAGCGATTAGTACAGTGGCATTATTAGTTAAAGGATACATGGAACACAAAGGTTTAGACTTAAAAATTCAAAATTGCATCTATGCCTACCAAAGTTACCAGCATTTGTTAATAATGACTCGAGAAGCGATGCGCTCAGGTGATCTTAACTGAGAAAGTTTAATTAATCAAATGACAAGCGTTGACAATTTTGTCATTGATAATAGCCCAATTATTGATAAATATTTAAAGATGTATGATAGTCAGTCACGCTAGTACGACTAAAATGCGTACACTGCCCACACATCTTACGCTAACTACGCTAAAATGTCATTTCAGAGTAGGATATCTAATTTTTACTATATCCTACGCACACAACGCACTTTACACTAACTACGCATTTTACACTAACTACGCATACTACACATTTTTCTAGCGTACATATACATATCTAATTTTTACTATATCCTACGCTAACAACGCATCTTACGCTAATTTAGTGTAAGATATAGTACATATCTAATTTTTACTATATCCTACGCTAACCACGCTAACAACGCATCTTACGCATCTTACGCATCTTACACTAACCACGCTAACAACGCATCTTACGCATACTACGCTAAATTAGTGTAAAATCCGGAAATGCGCCGGTCATGCTAATTACTACACTACTCACTGTTACAACTAATGGTGATGCTGTTACTACGGGGTCATGGAGTGGGTTGACCAGACATACCAGCTTAGGAATGCCACATAGTACTACCCCTTCAACACAAACAGTAGCAACCAACATTGTTACTGTTGCCAGCGGGTCAGGGAGTGGGCTGGATAGTGACATCGGCGTAGGAACAATTCCGACCATGGCAACTTTTACACGCCTCTCAACAACTGTTGCTGGAGCTGGGCAAAGTGCAGAAGCATCTGACAGAAGATGGGTTCTCCCACTTAGTGCAAGCAATGGCATAGGCTCTGGAAGGCAATCTGAAGAATCTCCTGGGCTAAGGGTTCAACCAGGAAGTAATTTCACAACTGGTAACAACACTGTCCCCACCACTACTACAGCGACAACAAGAACAACAACCACTACTACTGTCTCAGGACAACCAAACAACGCAAGTGGTGTTGATGAGGCCATCCAAGACAGTAATGACGCTCTTCCGAGTATCGTCCCAGATTATGCCGAAATGGAAGAACGGGGTCGTAGATGGCGTGCAACATAACCAAGAGAACCAGACGACATTAGTGTGGTACCTGTCAGCAGAAGTGCTACACCAAACCCTGTCACCCCAAACCACACCATCGCAAGGCAACAAGGTAAACTGTACGGCATTTTTAGGTTGAACTGGTTAAAGGCAGGTTAAAGGCAGGTTAAAGGTATCTCTACCATCACTCAAATGTTCAGCAACTAAACCTCAGTTAATGAGAAATGCCGAGCACTTTGTAATCACATCAAATCGTTGAGCACAGTTCAGACAACACACTCGGAAGCTGAGAGGAGCCGCCAAACTTTTTACTGGCAGTAGCGTAAAATGCATTTGTTGGTTGAGCTTTTTAGAGTCAGGATATTATTGAAAGGCACAATAATAATTATAGATAACTAACTTGTGATAAGTGCATGGGCTGACAGGGGAGAGGACTTGTGTGACTATTATGTGTTTCAGAGCTGTGCCTGCAGTTTAGCAAGTACTTGTTTGTTAATACAAGATTTTGTTGCACTGAAAGGGCAATGATTTATTATTACGGGTTTCAGGTTTAACTGCCTGCCTCTGTGATCACAGCCGGAGTTTCGGGGCCATCTGCCGAGATTCCAAATGCAACTGTTACAGGTGACTGCTCTTAATTTTTTTCATATTGTTTTTTCCCATTGACTCAGTAACATAAATTTAGATATCATGAGGTAACAGCATTGCTTTTTCAGTTACCTCTCTGGCAAATGGGCAATCGTGAAAGGTTTTCCTATCTCAAAGTACTGAAATTTTAGGTGGCTCGCAACAGTTTCCAACACTTAGATTTTGATGGATCGTAATGACCACTTTTTATCACTGGATGCTACAATACAACGTACCATGGTAACAAAAAAAACTGCCCAATCACTGGTGAACACACTGGTATCATTTTAATGTTTTGATATTTATCAATTTTGAAAACCATGACAAGACACAACTTTTGTCAAAGTAAAAAAAAAACCTGTAAATAAGTGATGCCTACCATTTTGAAAAGCGATAAGGAGAGGATACAATGACCCATCAAAATCTAACTGCAAGAAACTGTTTTGAGCCAACTTAACATAAGAATCATCTATCCTCTCCGTGCCTCGTGGCACATAGGGCCTTTTTTTCTGTAATAATTTTTTTTTTAAGGGAGAGGGATATCAGCGCTCTGCCCAACCCCCAACCTGGAGGGCAAGTGGGATCACTCTTTGTCTGGCCCTACCCTTCCACCTGTTTGGCATGGGTGTCCCTGCCAGGAGCACAAGACTCCAGCCAACATAGCTCTAGGGGTCACTGGAACATGAAAGCCACCCCACTACGAGAAGGTGGCAATCCCAATCGAGGCCGGAACATAGGAAGTAAACTATGTTAAAGTTTTCAAAAAGAACATTTCTTACGAAAATGAACGCAATTATAATTTTTAATAAAATATTGTTAATTTATATGTTTTTGCTCCAAAATTCTTTTTAGGAACCATTGAATTACCAGATCCGAGTGTGTTGCTTGAATTATTACCTCATACTACTGGTAAGGGTTGAAATATAACTATAGTTCTACAAACTGCACAACAAAACTTCTGATCAGTTTACCCACAGAAATATCACAGAAAGTGTAGTTCACCAATGCCAATTTATGAAGTATTCAATAGAATAAAGTACAAAAATGCAATTTTTGTTTTGCAGGCCAGCAGGCGAATGCATTGCAGACATCCATTTCAATGACGCAATCTACAAGACTACCGTTAAGTCATCCATGCAACTTCCATGTGGTGAGTGAAAAAATGCAAGCTGAGTTAGGATTATTTTTGAGTGGATATCATTAAATAACTGACAAATCAGTAAATTTGCAATAGCAACTGGTATGTTTTCCTTCTTTAGCAACAATAATTACTTAATCAATTAGTTAATCAATATATGTCCATAGAATTTCTCAATACAATAATTAATATTTTTACTTGACTTATTATATTAGCTCATGGAAATGGCTAGAGCTGGAGGGAGAACACTGTAGACCTGCGCTAATGCGTGTCTGTAGTGAGAGGCAGTGGCTACTGTGGAGGTAACAAAATCTGGATCAATTAATTCATGTAATATTTATTATTCAATGGCTGTAATTTGCTATTGGTTACCTTAACCTGGTGCCAAAAGACATTTGATTTATGTTCAGTAATCTAATATCAGTGATAACTTTGTCCTTCAGGATGTCCTTTGAAAACAGAGAAATTGTTGAGTTAGTGAATAAACATTTTCTTTTTTGGGTGCAATCATCTGGTGGAACCGCTGGGAAGCAAGGTAAGCCAAGATTTTACAATTGAAGGGGTGAGTGCAAAACCATGCTAAGTGACTATTTGGCTGAAAAAAAAAGTGTTCGCGAAAGGGCCTGAATTTTGGCATGTGGGTTTCGTTTTACCTGAGAAACATTGCTCTGAATTTTTTTTCGCTGGGTTGCTCTTCGTTGTCAAGATATTACGTATGCAAACAACCCTCAGTTTTCCAAGCGGTATCTTTTGGAGATCTATTGTTAAAGGAAAACCAAAAGAAACCTTTTGTTTCGCGAAAGGATGAAGTCACTATAACGCAATCACTTCTCACCTCTGCTTCGTTAGCTCAAGTGGATAACGCGCCGAACGGAGATGATTCGAATTTGTTTTGCCGTGTCACTCGAGGGTTCAATTCGAGGTCGGTGAAATCTTTTCTTTTTTGTTCTGTTTTTGTTCTTCTTTCAAAAACCTTCTTCGTGTCTTTGTATTGAAGACTTCGGTGGAAAAAGGGCGGAAGGTGTTTTACTCAAAATTTAACTTTGTCAGAAACGCTCCAAATTTCGCATGTAGTTTTGATTAGGTGCGTTAAAGAATGTTCTACATGTTTTCTTGCTGAAGTTTGCTTAGTTTTCGAAATGTTACGTATGCAAAAAACTGTAGTTTGTGGTCACGTCAGCACGTAACCGCAAAGACGGTAATTTCACTTAAAATCAAGCAAAATATTGATCTTTTACAACGCGCAACCTTAAAAAGTGTTCATTTCAGATAGAAAAAGCGTTAAAACTTTGATTTCTTGTTAACGTGCGGCCGCAAAGACGTTAATTTCACTCAAATTACCGCTTGAAACTAGGGTTAACGTTGAAGGTTAGCGTTTGGGGTCCGCAGATTATGGGTCGAGCGTAGAGTTAACATTCAGGCCTAGGGTTATTGCTTAGGGTTAGGGCTAGTGCTCAGGATTAGGGTTGTTGCTTAGGGTTAGCGCTAGTGCTTCGGTTTAGGCGAGAGTTAAGGTCAGGATACGTTAGAGTTAGCGGTGTTAGGCCGCGGGAAACAATCTCGACTTGCACGAATCGATACCTAAATAAAGTCAATGAATAGTGGCTAGAGAGAGAGGTTGAACATTTTGCAAATTGGTTGCATCAGTGATTGAAATGTTTCTACGTGAAATTACTTTTTTGGTACAAAACTAATGCAGTGAAAATGGAATAAATAAATAAAGAAAGAAATAAAGAAATAAATAAATAACATAAAAACTCAGCTCGTTCCGGGAAATGATTATATCTGACAACACAGAAAGAGCAAGCCTTAAGCTAACACGCTGCTCATGCAGAAAAAAAGCCCATGAAACATAAAATTTATCAGCAAAGGAAGGCTGAAATACAAAGCAAAACTCACATTTGAGCTGAAGTTTTCTTCTTGCTATAGTTAAACCTGCGATCATGCGTTGTCTGTCTTTTTTCTTCGCGGCGGGATCGATTCTATTGCAATTCAAAGTACATCTGCTTGGAAAACCACGATACACACTCACGGAACGCTTGCTTGCGAATTTAACCGACCTGCGATTTCTCTTTGGCCCGTAAAAATGGCTTAGATCGAAGGTCTTCGACTTTGCTGCCTAGCCTCTCTCGCCAGTTCCCTCCCGGCCGTGTCTGAGTCACGCATCACGCTAGCACACACGATACGTATACGTATGAAAGATTAATATGGGATATCCCAGGAATTTTTGCAGCGGAGGATGTTAAGGCCGCCCATTTCAAGAAAATATTAAGAGTCTAGAAAGCAGTTCTAATTTCCAATACTGACACATGCCGAAGTTTAGCAAATGAGCTTTAAGTCCGCGACGGATGCTTTGTTTTGGAAGAAGAATCCTTTCTAGACTCTACCACCTGGCTCACTTGTTCTTCAGTGGCTAAGTTAACGGCGGACTTTAGCCATCTCGGAACAAAAACACGCCTCGGTTCTTTGAGGCATGCTGGTGACTTTCATCGAGGATCAAAGGCTTAATGATGCCAAATCTCCTACCAGGCGGCCGCAAATATTCCTCAAATAAGCTTCGAATATCGGTGGAAATAACCAGCAAACACTGCTTAATTAACAGGTAAGCTCTGAATTTGTGTTATCAAAGTAATCGATGCTTTGCGCGCCAAAAGCCAATGTCACAATGGCAGCTAAAAAAAACATATCCAGATCCTTACCGGTCAAAACGGCAATTCAATTACAAAGACACGAAGAAGGGTTTTGAAAGAAGAAGAAAAACAGAACAAAAAAGAGAACATTTCACCGACCTCGAATTGAACCCTTAAAGTGTCACGACAAAACAAATTCGAATCAGCTCCGTTCAGCGCGTTATCCACTTGAGCTAACGAAGCAGCAGTGAAAAACGATTGCGTTATAGTCTTTTGATCCGTTAGCGAAACAAAAGGTTTCTTTCGTTTTTCCTTTAACAATAGATCTCCCAAAGATGCCGCTTGGAAAACTGAGGGTTGTTTGCATACGTAATATCTCAACAACGAAGAGCAACCCAGCGAAAAAAAATTCAGAGCAATGTTTCTCAGGTGAAACGGAACCCACATGCCAAAATTCAGGCCCTTTCGCGAACATTTTTTTTTTCAGCCAAATAGTCACTTAGCATGGTTTTGCACTCACCCCTTCAATTAACCACTTAAAATTAAACATGGGTCTTGAAAAGTCCTAGCCTCAGCTGATCAAACCAAATTGTCCCGACTAACAATACGAAAAATATTTGGCACACAGTAAGGATAATTAACATTGAGATTTTTGTATAAAAAGGGTTTACGGCACTTATTTGATAAATGTGAATTCAGCATTCCAGGGGAAAAAAAAATGAATCGGTTGCTGAGCAGAGTACGAGCCCAGACAATGTATTCTGTTTGTCGTTTTAATGAGAAATCGATTCAACTGGCCATTATTTATTTATTGGAAATTGTTTCTCGCTGGTTTGGCTATATTTTAACTGATCTACTTCTGTAAACCATTTTTGGACATGGCAAGAGTTTTCACCTTAGACTCTAGGCTAGATAGTGGCACTTGAGTAATTAATTGTACTGTACAGGCATGAGAAGAGAAGAGTCTTAACAGAACTCAGAGTCCCTAATTTGTGATTCAATGTGGTGGAATACAACAGGAAGTTCCTTATAACACTTAACGATACTATAGAAATGTTTTAAATTTTTGTCACAAAGAACAATAACATTTACAACTTTTTATGTAACTTTATACTAATATTAATTGTAATGGTATTTGTTTTGGAGAACTTGGAAGCTATAATAATTATTATTATGTAATGCTTTGTTCCTACCAAAATACAGGAAATAAAAAATAAAATTGGCATTCATCGTGCATTGGTTTCTTGGTTTCAGCCTTGGCAGCTTTAAAGGATGAAAGTAATACAGGTACAATGGCTGTAGTTTGTAGTGTTTGGGACAGAGAGACAGTTTTGCTCCAGATGTCAGGTAATTAATTTATTAACAAAATCCCGGTTAGGTTCTGGTTAATGTGCACCTAACCCCCAAATTTTTTTTCGGCCGAGATGAAACTTTGCAACATTCGCATAAAGGGTTTTAAGGGTTTTAAAAATTGGCAGAAAGTAGCAGAAATTTGTTATCAATTGGTTCACGACCATGCTAGCAGGGGCCTGGTTCTGTTCTTGATTTGACATCACTGACTCATTTACTTGGAATTCTCTCTTTGTGAACATGCCTGCAAAACAGTTTATGACGTCAAATCAAGAATAGACCCATTCCCCTCACCAGCTCAGTTGTGAACCAATAGATCATATTAGTATTCTCGTTATTCGACTGGAACTAACTTGCAACTGAGGCTAATGCGGGGAGTCTATTCAGATGCAAATGATATTTATCACTTTTTAATGATATTCCCCCGCATGAGCCTCCATTCCAAGCTGGTTCCAGTCCAATACTGAAAATACAAATATGGTCTATTGATAAAAAATTTCAGCAACTTTCTGCCAATTTTTAATTTTTTAAAAGTACCAAGTACTGATAATATTATCAAATTCTTTATGTGAATGTTGCAAAGTTTCATCTCAGCCGAATAAAAAAATTGGGGTTAGGTGCACTTTAAGATTACTCATTCTCAAAACAAATAATTTTTGTACTGATGTTTTCAATGTTAAAAATTTACTTTTTTACTCAGTCAGACATGTATGCCTTTTGATCACATGATGTTTCATTTATAGGTCCACCTACAGTAACTGAACTGAAGAGAGCTCTGGAGGAGACACTAAAGACATTTCAAGTACACAAGAGCAACTGGTATTCAACTTTTAACAGTCGCATTAGCATCATACTATGTTAAAGAGTTGTGCTGCTATTCGGAAAGTGTGTGACTGCAAATTATAAATACATCTTGAATTGCAGTGTGATGCATTTAACACGAGTTATAATTGAATCTGCTCATGAAATAATTGATGTCACTTTGAAATGTAAATGGTAACAAGCTGTTGGCTTCTATGTGAACTATCTATTCATAGGCTCAGACTACAGGAGGAAAGGGAACTGAAGAGGCAGCAGGATCTGGACTATGAAGAGTCACTTTTGAACGACAGAGAGAAGGTGTGAAAAACTATAAGCATTTAATTGGCAATCAATTTTATAAAAATAACCAACTGTAAAATAATTTACTAATTATAACAAGCGATATTATAGCATGTCTAATTAGTTCTATTTTTGCTTCAGGCAAAGAGGCAGAGGAATACAAAAGTCTGTCAAACAGATGGCGAACAAACCCCCGAGGTTCTTTAATTGACAGTCATAATGAAACAGATATGTGCGCTATTCATTTGTTACGCTTTGCTTTATTACAGGGCTGTAATGGATGTACCTCTATCGTAGCTATAAAACACCCTAGAAAACATGGCTGTTGGCTTATTCCGTAGCATGAAAAGCACTTTGATGGCATGATTGTCCAGCATACTTGACCTTCATTTATTTCTTAATAAATCATACAAGAAAAATTCAGATCAGACAATGAACCCATGGGCGATACTAATGGTATGTGAATTTTTGTTCCAGGCACATCCAGAACCAGATGCCATAACGGAACCACCAGCAAAGAGACTGAGATCTGAAGAAGTGAATCGTGTCCTTATCATTTTGCCAGACGGAGGAAGGCACCAGTTGGATATATCACGGGAAAGAACACTAAAGGTGGGTAACCCAGATGTGTAAACAAGACCACAGAATGTGTTGTTTCTAGTGTACCTTGAGTCAGTTGGTTTGTTGAACCATGTTGGTTGTCCATTCAATAATGGCAAGTTTTTTATGTTGCAACTAATTTTTCCCTCGCCCCGAGGCTCCCCAGTTTATTATAGATCACCACTGGGTCAGTTGTATGCCGTTAAAAAAATAATTAAGGGGTTCAATTTAAGATGCTATCCTCAGTTAAGATGCATGTATGCAATGTTTCCTGAAAAATAGGCTTTGCATTTGAACAAAACTGTATCACGTGGCATCAAAATCTAATCTTGCAATTCAATTCAGTTTTCTTGAATCACACTTCCACCAGAGACATCTGAAACGATGAGCCACTTTAATGCAATACATTGCAGTCACTATATAGATCCAACAACCATGCATTGATTTGGTATATTAATGTAGGGATAGTCAGAGACTCGCCTAGATCCTCATTTCAACATCTGAGAAAGAAGCTGATCGGAGAACAAATTATATCCTGTCAGATGCAGTGATTACTCTATCAAAAAATAAACAACTGCAACAGCATTTTGAAAATCTCTGTTGTGAATGAATAAAGGAAAAAGCAACTTGACATCACTGTACAGGAGATGTCTCTCTCAGGTGTTGGTGACTCCTGAACATGGCTGATATTCAAGCTATCTTCTTTTGGGAAGACCAAAAGAATAATTCCAGGGGTCTGGTGGGCATAGTCAATAATTCAAATAATGTTATTGTTGTATTCTGAAACGATTTAGTTATACCACTGCACTTCTAAGTGTCCTTATTTCATCTGCTTGTATTTTAAATTCAACACAGGAGTTGTACCAACAAGTCAGAAATGAGCTACCAGACATGTTCCTGACCATGACACCATGACTGTGGGACAATTTCACTTTGAGCAAAATAGTGTCTTGAGGTCCAGTATTGTGGACCAATCGGATGGAACTGATCCCAAAAATGACGATTTGGCTTCTAGGCAAGAAGCCGAATTAATGGATATGTGGGAAATGCTAACTCCTGAAATTCACTTGTGAGTTTTTCCAGTTGAGACTTGCAGCATACACTATCATTATAGAATTTAAAAGCTGACTCCTTAATTAGTTGAGATATGCAGCATTCCTTAAACTTATATGGAAAAATTTCATTTATTTGATCAATTTTTAAAACATGCTTTGGTGTGATTGATGAGCAAGGAACCCTAAGAATAAAACTTTTGAACTGTTCTGCACCACTCACATGGTACATTCATTCTCTATTACTCTTTAAGAGATTGCTTTCACTGTAAATTGGCATTTCATTAGCAATGTTTTGAAGCATGTTTCTGTTTTACACAAACTAACTTGTGTAGTCATATTTTAAAAAAAAATTAAATCACACCAAAGCATAATTGGTGCATTATTGTGACTATTACAATCTTTATCCCGGCAACAATGAGTCAAGTTGGTCACTTGATGACACCCCCTGAGACTTGGAATACTACTCCCTCTGTATTGAAAGATTTGATCGCACTACAAGCAGTTGAGTAGAGTTAGAGAATTCCAAAATAAATCTGACCTAACACAGCAGGATAATACCCTCAAAGAAATGTTAATGAGGGAAGGACCAGGAAACCATCGTAACAACAAAGGGCTGTATTTGTTTAGCATAAGTATTTGTTTGTCTAATACTATATAAATCATACTAACAACAATAGTATGATTAATAGCCTTTAGCTATTGTCCACACTTCACAGGAGAAATTTGAAAATACGTACAGCGTAATTTACCAGGTTAGACTGGAGAATTTGAAAATGCCAGTGTGGACAAAACACAGTTAATAAGTGGAGCTTTTCTAAAATGACGACATCACGATAACCACATGATTTCTTTGCTCAATTTTTCATCTAACCCAAGTCCAAAATGACTAGAAATTGAGGCTCTCTTATATTTCTCTGGTGTAATGTGGAAGCCACATTTGTATTGAAAAATATTCCAATTTGAAAAAAAATAACATCGTACTCCTAGCCTCCTCTAGTTAGGGTATTCCCCAAACTATAGCTTAATTTGCAGCTACAATCATGGACAAAAGTGTTGACACATGTGAGCAAAACAAACGCTTTCTATCGGCGTCCTTCCGTAATTTCAAAAAGCATATTTTTTGTCAATAGCCGGCACCCCTCTCCCCCTATTCAATGTTGCAATATGCTCTGTGGACACTGTGACCTGGTTACAACATTGAAAGGGGGAGAGGGGGCCGAAATGTTAAAATTAGACATTGAAAAACTCGCACATTTAACGAAACAGGTCTTTTTCGGAAAGTGTCTCAACTACTTTTGTCCATGATTGTAGCTCTTGATATGTAGGTTTAATAGACTTAACACAATAATATGCTCAGATAACAGTTCCAGGGAAATTATCCGTTCTGAGAATCATGCACAGTTTGAAATAGTGTTACATGTAGCTTTGAGGAACAGTCGATGTCCAACGACAAAATAATATTTGCAAATATTTTGGTGCCAAATGAAAGGTATTGTGTTTGTCTATCAATTAAATAATTTTTGGCCACTGCACACTTTTTGTTTTGACAACTGCAGCATATCATCTACATTTTGGCTGGGGCATAATCAGTCGTGTAACGTATTTCGACCAATCACATCCCAGCAAAAATATTTTATGGATTATAATGCGAGCTGTTAACTTCACCTTACATGCATGAGAGGAAGATGTTTCTAGAACGGTAGGGGAGGTTTAAGTCTTGTGTAGGAGTGGTGTATGATTTTCTGCTTTAAAAAGATGGAGCTATCCAAATCTTTTTGCTGTTCTCTCCTGGTATAAATTTACCAACATTGAGCATGTGATGACATTTTTCAGTGGACTAACGAGAAATGGAATGGGGAAATCAAAAATTGGTGTACATTTATCTTGGAAAGATTACTGCAGGGTCCAATTTGATTAACTGTTGATATAAATAATGGTGATAAAAATCCTCATCTTCCATAGTCAACAAAATGAGACATCATAAAGATAAGGTAGGAGCATAACAAGTATCAGCCTTGAGCTAGAACCACTATAAACTCAGACATATAATGTAAAGCACAATTTAAGTCGTTGGTACACCATAGCCACTTAGCCAATAGAAAGGGATCCTGTTGACAAAATAAGATTCAGGGGTAACAACATTTCTGTACATGTCAGTTGCAAAAAGAATGAAATTGAGCAAAACCTGATAGTCTAAGACCCATACAGTCTCTAATAAGCTTTGAGTGTTGAATACACAGGTTTCCTCCTGTTCAGCTAAACTCTCACCGAGGTGACTTAACAGTATCACACAGATCATTTACAAGCAAAAGTATAAGTGAAATAATTTTAGACAAGGTAGCCAAAAGGTCTATTATGAGTCGCTTGGGACAAAACATAGGTATGAAATGCTAGCCATTGTAAAACAAGTTGATATTAGAGGAAAATAAAGTCTGACCTGACATGAAATTTTCCTGTTGCATGGTCATGTTGTTAGTGGAAGGGAGGACAGAGGCAATAAATGGGAACTCTACAGGGTGGGCACAAGTAAAGGGGAAGCAGTATAAAGCCCGGGAAAAAATACACATAAAAGAAAGTTATGAACCCAACATAACACAGCCCAATTTATTTGCAGTGCAAGCTTTCAACAAATCAGCTGGAGACTAGCAAAAGGCACAATATCACACACATTAGCACATTAGAAAACATACCACATAATTATTAAAAATATTCAAAAAGACACTACTAACAGTCACAATGCTTGATAAACATCTTTGGCGATATAGCAGCCTTTTTCAATTCAATTGTTTAAATTAGCTATTTTGGGATTAACAGGGAGAAATTGGTATGTATTTGCCTTCTACGCATCCAACAGTAATGGCCACCAGATCACCAAAAAGGTCCCTTTTGGACAATATTGTTATGGATGACCGTTTTTGAAAGCATTCGGCCTATAATGTTTTCCTCAGGATACAATTATTCTGAAAGAGGAAATAATTTCAATAACAGAGAATTTTACGGCACTAAATAGTCTTTGATCTATCAAGGTAAATTATACAATTGAATGATAGAATATGAAACAATTTCAAGGTAATCCACGGAACATTGAAATAATGTAACAGAACAATTTTAATAATACTGAATACTGGAAGAAACATTTGGAGGAACTGTGAAATCAGCTATATTTTCACGTAACGAAGAAGGAAAATTTGTTGAAAACTAATCAGTCTTCGTTGCATTCTTTATAGTGTTAAGGAAGGCTGTAATTGGAGACCAGAAGGCAATAGCAGGTCTGACATTTAAAATTTATTTGGCCAGGGAAAATTTGATTGCGATCAGATAAAAGCAATACCTAGTAACTACGATAACTAGCAAACCACCACCTGTCTATGTTTCTTTTTCTTACTTGCAAGAATCTAATATTATTATTATAAAGAAAAAAATATGAGCTTCATGGACTCAATGCCAGTGAGGGTTCGTAATGGGTCATGAACAAATTGAAATAACAACTTAATGTTCAAACAATAATTATCTCTGTTCATGACCTACAGACAAACAGATATCCTTGCACTACACATGACGAGGAGAACCGTAATATGATCAATAGCCAAAGTGAAACTCATCAATATAGCTGCCATCCTCAACTGAAATGACACTTGCCTGTACATTTCAGGAATCAGCTTTTACCAGATAATACTTCTCTGAGGATAGTGTATGCTGCAACAGTCTCTACTAAAACTCCATGCACATGAATTTTAGGAGCCAGCATTCGCCCACATATCCTTAGTCATCAAATCAACTCGCAGACCGACAACCAGGTTTAAATAATGATTAAATGGTAGAACCAAAATACAGCACTAAAAATTGCCTGACTTGAAAATAAACATTAATTCCTTGGTTCCCATCATCCTCTTCTGGATGAAATGATTCTTGTAGCACCATAATGACATGTTCTGGAACATTTAGTAAAATTGGATTCACCTCTACTCCTGATAATTCATTACCCTGAGGTAGTGGTGCGTGTGGGTCATATCCATACATGGCTAAATCATCTGGCAGACTATCATCCATAATACCTCTTACACCAGAATAATTGGAAGAATGATGTTGCAGAATACCAGAAATCCATAACTGGTGTGGAGAACGGCCATGCTCAGTAGAGAGTCCATGATTATTAAATGTATCAATAAACTGTGCTAATACACTATTGATCCTTGGGATGTAAACATAATGCAAGGCAAACAGATCAATATCGTTATCACGAGTAAGTAAACCAACTTGCTCCAAATGTAAAAATATATTCTTAAAAATATATATAATGCAGTGAACCACTTCACGCCATAATCTTTCAATCCTTGTGTTGTGAACACTCGGCCCGGTAATAAAACTACCACGCCCTTCACCCCTGTATTGAATCATAAGGTCACCAACTGCAATGTTTTCTCCTCTGTCATTTGCTCTGACTCGAGAAGGGATTGCAGCATTACACGCGCGTAAAGCGCGTGTACTACACGCACATTACACGCAGTGCCCACGCAGTGTCCACGCACCTTACACGCAAATACTTTAAACTGCGTGTAATTACACGCGTGTAATTTCTACGCTGTATACGTGGAATTGCGTGTAAAATTACACACAGTGGTTTAACTGGAACTCATTAAGTGCGTGTAATGAGAACAGAATATTAAAAGTGCGTGTAATGTAAACAAAACAATTTACTGTGTAACATTTACAGTACTGGACTACCCTGCGATACAGTTTAGTCTTTTGTCTTCTTGCTTCTGGTCGTCAAACGTTTCTGATAGAATCGACCAGTTTCCTTAAACTGGCTTACCGTCTTTACAGTGAGAGTATTTTTTCCGTTGTAATTTCAAGAAGCGGCGCCAGCGACTAGCAGGCGTGCTAGGATTCACTGAGATAACAGAACACAAACGCATAAAGTCGTTTCAATTTTTAATTACAGCAATCATTCTACTTTAAAATAATCCAAATATTCATAAAAATACTTCGTACCCCGAAGCGTTCGGAATTTATCAGTGTTCCGTCGAAACAACTAGGATACCCGCGGCTTGATGGACACGATAATTATAACAGCAAAAGCATTATTTCGCTCGAAATTTTCAGCTATTTTTTAAACACTAGTTATCCTTCTTTAAGTTTAAAAAAACCTTTGAAAATTCTTCATTAATATCTGAAAACAACATGTTTTGATCTGATTGAAATGAAATTCGATCTGTTTGTGGAATATCGTTGCCTAGCACGTGACCAAAATCTGCCCAAGCGGAAATCCTGTGATGTGTGAAAGTTGTCAACCCGACCACGAAAATCTGAATGTTCTTCTTTTGACCTAAAAAAACTGCTCACAATTCTCTTAATGCGAATGCGAAAAATTCCTTCGCCGGGTCCGATTTCGCTCGGCTCGTACAGGAACGCTTGCCACGCAGGCTATCGTGAAAGTTAAGTTGAAATTCCCCAGCAAGCATTTCTCGATCTCCCAAACTTCACTTGTGGAATTAAGCAGTCCTGTGATGGCGAGACACCTGGTAAATGCGCCAAATACATCAACCACTTGCAGAAAGCCATTCCTGCAGCCATCAGCCGTGAAGGGAGAGCCTCGGGCCGCTAACAAGTAACAGTGTAGTTTCAATCGGTAAAAGATATTTTTATTATACGTACACCATATAAGATTGTAATATTAGCTGGTTGTTTAATTGAGAATAAAGAATATGTGATGAGATCCAAGCTGTGTTTCTTTGAAATATTAACTTGACTACCGATAAGTCGAGCTCACGATATTCTCGAATCTAGCTTATCGGAAGTCAACTGTGTATTGTATTTGAGCTGAATAATCGAACGAGCCGGGTGTAAACCAGATGAACTGAAAATTAACGAACACTTATATTTTGTTAAAAAAGTTCGATTCTTTGCCGTGTTAGAGCAGAAGTGTGGACAGATTAAGAGATAGAGAGAGAGTCCGCGGTTTCTGTTTGATTCAATTTCATTTTTATCGAAGGAACAGGAGTTGAAATGACATTTCGTGCGCGAGTAAAAATTACCTTCCGACATACGTCGTTCGTGTTTTAACATAAACGAAAGCTCAGAGATCTTTAAAATCAAGTTTTGAAGTTAAGCAGAAGTGCGGGCTGCTACAGTTTAGAAAAAAGTGTTTGTTTGATAGGTGCTTGAGCTAGGCCATTAATTTACCAATGCTTGTCGGCTTTTAAATTCGCTTTTTGTTGTGAACATTGAGAGTTGCGAGTTTCCAGTACTAGTAGCGTGTAGTAATGGCTTTTTGCTTTGCAAAATACACGCAAATGCGTGTATGAATAACAAAGGTTATTTAAATACACGCATATGCGTGAAATTACACGCAAATGCGTGTCACTACCATATCAGTAAATTTTACACGCGTGTAATTACACGCACTGTCCACGCACTGTCCACGAATACTACACGCACACTACACGCATTTTACGCGCGTGTAGGTGCTGCAATCCCTTTGACCGGTACTGTAGATGCCCTGTTGTTGTTGCTGCACCTTAGATAAACAATCAGCCGAGAGTGACCATCAATGCCACCATGGATGACAAATCGCCAGTGACGCAATTTCAGATTGCTGTCAATGTGCCAGAGGAAATTGGGATGTGGCACTCTGTAAGGCCTACGTGGTATTTGCTGTGCCCAGCGGCATGCTCTACCGATTGCATTGGATCCAGGGTAATCAGGGCATCACGCACCCGCCATCTCTGGACGCAGATCCCACGTCTTCGTAGTGCACCTTGCATGTATCGTTCCCCACAACGAGGCATCGAAACAAGTTCCTCTTGCACAATTTGCTGCAATTCTACTTGCTGGATTGGGGAATATGTCAAAAATGAAGGAGGTATTTCTAGGTCTATGGCCCGCCTGTGCAAGGTCCATCTAGACACCCCGAGAATGTTAGCAATGCTGGTCCACGAAAAGTAACAGGAACGTAAAAGCATAATCTGTTCTCGAGAAATGTCATAAGAAGGGCGGCCTACAGCACAAGTATAGCTAACAGGGGCACAGTAGGAGCTGGGTGTGAAAACAGGTAGCGCCCTAAATAAATCCTCAATTAAGCTCAGCTCTCTGGAAAGCTGTCTTAGGTTGTTGACATCAATTTGCGAAAACCCTGGTGATCTTTCAACAAAGGTAATGACCTGATGCATGTGACGCATTGCACCTCCCAGTCTAAGGAGCAAAAACTCTGCATTCTCCCGATCCAAAGGAGAATCACGGCACCTACTTAATTCCTGCAGGAGTGACAAAATGGATGCCACAAAACGCTGCAGTTGCCTGTTGGCATCTTGCCTATAAACAATGCATGCGAAAGTAACAAACAAAAACATAAAAAAGAGTTAAAATGGCAGAAATAGTTCCCTCCAAACCCAGACTCGATTATGGATTATTTTGGCGCTTCCTTTTCAATAGCTATCACCATTAAAATAATTATAGGGATAAAATAGAAATCAATTGTCAACACAGCAAAACTTAACCTTCACTTGACATTAAACCTTATATTAAAGCAAGGCAAATAGACAGAATTGTAAGAACTAAGAGCCCAATAAAACATCTTATAAAGGATCTACATGAAAATTATCTCACCTGTCCACATAAACCACAGAAATCAGAAACAAAACCACGAACATCTTCGTAGGCGTCATTGAACCATAAATTTTAAAAGCCGCAAGATGTGTACATGTTGGTGACCGCCAGCGAGATAACAAAAAGCAGTTTAAAATTATATCGACACGAAAAGCGACTTCTTAGCCCAGGTAGATCTTCGCAGCACCTAATCGACGATCAAAATATGGCGGAACGATATCTAGCCGAGAGGAGCTGGGGTATATAGCCTTCGTATAAGGAGACAGTTTACGTCCTTAACAACAGGCAGATACCAAGGGTTACGAACGTCATTAGCCGCTTCACATTATATGAAATACGTCATTACGAGCTTCGCATTACATGGTATAGCCATGACAACCATCTTATTTCGAGATATAATTACATGCCATGATGATATCACATTACTTATTTCGACCTATTTCGACATGTTTCATGCCATTTCGACATATGACGAGTCGTAATGTGTCGTAAAGTAATTTTGCTACAAATGGCGCGTCAAGCGACACACTATATGCTGCAACTAAGCAACATTTTCACGGTAAATTTCATATTTTGTCCCTCGTCAGACATATCTTGCATTAGAAACGAGCGTAAGCAATGTATAAACACATGGCAAATTACAGAGGTGTCAAACTTTGCAAAGCGACATGCCGATAACAGCGGAAACTATGCAGACCAATGACCTCTAAATTTGCTATACCACAGTCTAACGGCTCAACTCTACTAAAAATTCCTCATTATAACACACCATGAAATACCCTTCATAAACACGTGTGAGGCAACAAAAAGGTCGAGAGACCGAACAGAGAACGGCATATGTACAAATGTCACGAACCGTAGGAGTCGTGTACGCTAGTCAACCTCATTTTACACAAACAGCCTTCTCATGTTGCTTTTTCGCGCGAAAATCTGATTTGTGAGACCCGAGAACGCATAAATTATTTTTTTTTTGATGACGTCACGGACATGAATGGCCGCTCACGCGTCCAACCGTCTCTTTTCGGGGAGGAACGTAGACCAGACACGAGAGAGCGGCGGAAATCGAATGTAACCTATAATTAGCGTGCCGCCGCGAAACAAACTTTTTTCAGCACGTTTAGTTAATAAAGGCTATGCTTCCAAAAATAGTTATTTGACAGCCCAAGGGCTGACCACTTTAGAATAATCTGGATCAGAAGTCTTTCTGTATTTTGTTTTACTCGAGGTAACTTGAATTGCTTTGTTTGAAGTAGCCGCTCCACAAAACAAAACAAAAACTAATAATGTTCGCTTTTGCTAATTAGCTTAATGGGTTTGCTAGCAATCGTATGGGGAGATAAAATCGGAGAAACTAAAAATAATAATATCAGCTATTTTGTCGTTACTCGAAATGGTGGAATTTAAGCAGAAATTTTCCAGAACATTATAGAAAAGCGTTAGTTGTTACAAGCGTTGGGATATTAGATCAAAGTAGCTGTGGAACACTGAACTCGGATAATGATTAATGAAACGCTGAGAATGGAGTTTTTGTATTAATTATAAAGCGAGATCATTCATAGCTTATATCCAAAATTACATCGAGTTTTATTGTCTCCCGGAGATCCAGCTCCATTATTTTCGCAACGAATGACACCATTGTCAACCATCTAAACATATCCAAGAATGCAAGAATAAGAAACATTTCCAGATCAGCTCCACTCGGCAACGACTTATTTCAAGGATAAGCCTGAACCAGCCATCGTACTCCCGACTCCTTTTACTTATGCCTGCTGTTAACAACCCAGCATTTCTCTAGAAACAAATATATACTGAATACGTCTCGCCAGTTTTCTTAGGATGCCGATGTGGCCCGCCCAGTGGAGTACTAGTAGATATCGATCGATTTCGAACTCAAATTATGCTAACCTTATTCAAGCCCTAAGTTTTCACAAGTTTCAGATTGGATCGCGAATGAAAACGATGAAGATTTTACCTTACAATCGAATCGTGGAGGACGAACCTTAAAGTCTTTCCCTCACAATGTATAAGCTTAGATTCGACTTGTGTCCTAGTGTTATGTTAAGGTTTATCATTCAGATTGCTACTTCCATTGAACAGCATTGAATTGGTTTAACAGTTACAACTTCAACCTAAAAACATACTCTGCCTGCCGTGTAGAAATGATCTACTAATAAAAAACATTGCCACAGAAACAAATCACTGAGAACCGGGTAAAAAGAACATTAAGGGTGAAATGCAAACTGTATAGACCAGGAGCAAAATGCAGCTTGGAGACTCTAGACTCTTTAACTGAATCTTGTTTCCATTCCCATCATCGGGTCTAACCGGAGTGATATTCAAGCTAGCCTGAGTGATTTATATAGCACCTTTTCTACAAGATTCAAAGCCGCTATTTACTCCAGTGAAACAAAAACAATTAAAACTTTTTATAAAATAGCGCAGTATAAGTTATAAGCTGGAATAAAAAGGAGAGTCTTGAGTTGGCGTTTAAAAATATCTACGGTAATACTTGATTTAACATTTTGTGGCAGCTCAATTTCAAAGTTCAAGAGCAACAACTGAATGAGTTCAGATTAAACCGAGGTTTAACAAAAAAATTCTTAAAAGAGGATCCTAGATTGCTGCTGGGGTGGTATGGCTGGGGGTGATATTCAGGCTAAACGTAGCGCAGAACGGCCGGAATAGCCATGTTTGCGGTAAGCACTCGATAATGAAAAAAACACGCTAATATTTAAAACGTCTGAAGTCTGCGTTTTCTCCTATGGTCTATAGTCTATGTTTTCCCCTCGGTCTGTAGTCTTGCGTCCGCAGTATGCGTTTTACAATAATCGCTAAGACAAATTAAGACTTCCATTTAAAACTTTAACGTAAAGCTAGCTAGAAGAGTAATGAGACTTCCTTAGCAGACGTTAAACAAGGTGTTAAGCAGATGTAAAGTAGAGGTATAAGCCAGTTTGGCGTAAAGCAACTTTTATTCTCGTATGTTAAACAACAGTATGAACTGGTTCAACGTGTGCATGCTGGGGGTAACAAAAAAGCAAACCTGGTAAACTGTTTGCCCTCATAACAAAAACGATGTTTGGAGGGAATACAGCCATTCTGGGCCTCCTCATATGAGCTCGTTCAACCGGACTGGCTCTATTTCCAAGATATCACCTCGCCACTCTTCTTCGTAAAAATATCGATGTGTTCATATGAGAAGCGGGGCTGGCCTCCAAAGATATCAGATCTCAGTTGCTACGATAAACATTTTCCCTTATGTACACTCCCACCCGGATGAACGGGGCGAAAGTTTTTAGACAAAATAGCTGCGCTTTCCCATCATAGCGGTCAAATTGGCGTAATTTTTGCTAGGTATGTGTTTTCACCTCAGGTGTAACCGAATTAGCTCAATAGGTAAAGCTACAAGAGTCCACAACGAGAGGGTTGTCCAATACTGTCAAATAGAATCCATTGGAAGATGGGTCATAACAATTCGATCGATTCGGTCGATTTATCAAATGGAGAATACTTATATTCGATTGGAAAAGTCCAGCTTGCCATTGGACTGCTGCATCTCATTAGTTAGACTTAGAAAAATATCGCTGTTGTAGTAGGGCCCGATAAACTTTTGTCGATTCGATCGATTCGTTTGATTTGTCAAATGGAGAATACTTACATTCGATTGGAAAAGTCCAGCTTACCATTGGACTGCTGCATCTCATTAGCAAGACTTAGAAAGATATCGCTGTAGTAGTAGGGCCCCATAAACTTTTGCGATTCGATCGATTCGGCCGATTTGTCAATTGGAGAATACTTATATTCGATCGGAAACTAGTGATCACGTGGCATAATTTCGGTTCGCTGATTGGGTGATACTTTTATCAAGATGGTCGCTACAGAGTGGAAATTTGTCACGTAAAGTAATGGCGAAAGTATGGCGTAAGTATAGCACAATTATAAGGATTCGAGTCCAACTTGGGTTCCTTCGGATCGTTGTACCGTTTTTTTTAATTTAGTAGATTTGTATTGTCTACTTTATCTTTTGTTTTACTGGGATTTTAACTCCCCCCCCCCCCCCCCCAAGCCTCGCGTGAATCTTCCAAGGCTTGATGTTGTTGTTTAGTTGTTTCTGAGAAAAGCGCGTCACAGAATAAGGTCTGTTAGGTTCAAAAATCGAGAAAGTATTGTGTAATTTGTGACGTATTTATTGGTAGGTTTTTCAGGTAACTGCTTCTGAGGTTGCGGATTACTTCATAGAATTGCGTGAAATTGTGGTTTGAACTACCTTTTCTTGCAAATTAAAGACAACACGATAAACTTTTCGCGATAAATTGGCGTCTTGGTTAGGCATGCTGTATTTTTTGGTTTGGTTTGCAATAAAAGTTTCTAATATGCAACTGTGCTATCCAAATCAACAGATGACTATTGAAAAATCATAGCGTCTACTTACCTTCAAGTTATCCATTGGAAACCCTGAGCATCCAATGACAATAATAACTTTCTATCAAAGGATTGTTCCAGATATAAAATTTCCAATTATTTGTTTCTAAAGCATATGCAATGCGGTCAGATTGACAATTCATCATACTATAAAAAAATAAGCTGTAGAATTAAATGCTCAACAGGAATATCCTTGAGTCTATATTCACATTAAAATAATTTCTTATACTTCTAGTATATCATTATAATTAAAGAATAAAAGAATCATATGTTAAGAGGCCTCCCTGTTAATTAACTTCGGGATCGAGCCAGGATCTAATACATAAACATTCCTGGTCAGTGCTAAAAACGCGAAAGCAAAGGACTAGAAATGTTCTTGAATCGCCTGATAAACGCTGGCAAAAACACGACTATTACATAACCTGGAGAGCGTTACACTCCCTTTTAAAAAGTTCGTGTAATCGACCGATAAACGCTGGCTAAAAAAAGACTAATACATCACCTGGCGTAGGTTACACTCCCATTTTTTTGTTTTAACCACTATATACAACAACTGCAATTTCACAATATCATTATAATTAAAGAATAAAAGAGTAATATATTAAGAAGCCTCTCTGTAAATTAAATCCATGGTGTAGCCAGGATCTAATAGATAAACATTCCTCGTTCTAAAAACACAAAAGCAAGGGTAGAACGGTTCTTGAATCGACCGATAGACGCTGACAAAAAACGACTATTACATAACCTGGTGAATTGTTGCTTTATTATGCTTGTTTCTTTGGGCAGTTTTCTGAGATTGTTAATTCCGCGGACGCTTTTGCTATTTTCGCAAACGCTTTCGCAATTGCTAATTCCTTTCCCTCAACACGGGTAATATTGTCGCTCACTATATTTTCACAATATGAGTAAAATTAAAGAATAGAAGAGTCGTATGTTGAGAACCCTCTCTGTTAATTAAATCCATGGTGTAGCCGGGATCTAATACATAGACATTCCTCGTTCTTAAAACACAAAAGCAAGGGTAGAACGGTTGTTGAATCGACCGATAGACGCTGCCAAAAAAAAAAACGACTATTACATAACCTGGTGAATTGTTGCTTTATTACGCTTGTTTCTTAGGGCAGTTTTCTTAGATTGTTAATTCCGCGCACGCTTTTGCTATTGTCGCACACGCTTTCGCGATTGTCAATTCCTATCGCTCAACACGGGTCATATTGTCGCTCACGGTTAAAGAACGAGGTATACATATTTGGCTTGTTTGTTGTCGCCCACGCTTTTGCTATTGTCACCAAAGCTTTCGCTCCAAACTGGCCCCTGGATTGTTAATTTCTTTCGCCCGACACGGGTCATATTGTCGCTCACGCTTAGAGAACGAGGTATACATATTAGGCTTGTTCGTGTTTTGGCTTGTTCTTTTTTGTTGTCGCCCACGCTTTTGCGGTACATTTGTTTATAGTCGTCATTCAAGTGTATCGGCCTGTTCGACAAATTTTTAATGTGAAATCGACAATGAAATAACCATTCCCACCAATCGAACGAATCGATCGATTCGACAATCATGCACCGGGTCGCCGTTGTCACTAATGAGATGCAATTGTCCGATCGACGACCGCACTTGTCGAATCGATAGGAAACTTTTCCATTTGACAAATCGAACGAATCGATCGAATCGACAGCACTTTGTCCACTTCTCGCTAATGAAATGCAATTTTCCGATCGATGCAATTGTCCGATCGACGACCGCACCTGTGGAATCGATAGTAAACTTTTCCGTTTGAGAAATCGAACGAATCCACAGCATTTTGTCCACTTCTCGCTAATCAAATGGAATTTTTCCGATCGACAACAAATAGAACGTTGTTTTGTCGGATGGACTCCATGCGACAGTATTGGACATGAGTGGAGGCACAAAGATAAGATAGTCGCGAACGATACAAATTTAATTTTTGTAATTAATTTTTAAACATTTTTTTTTTCTTGAAATTCTTCCCGGTTGACAGGGTTGAAGTTTCTTATAGTTATGAAAAGACATGCGTCTCGGCTACCGAGCCAGCCCGGTCTCCAAGCTCAATCAATCAAACTGCTGTGTTCAAAATCTGGTTTATTTTTCAAAACAAATTAAATACTTATTTAACACATAAACACTTTTTAACAAAGATATTTAAATTCACTGAACAGAATATTGAAAATTAGTTAATCGCTAGTACTGGTAAACTTCGAAAACTAATATCAAATAGTGTCAGTAAAATATAATAAAAAAAATAAGAACTTCGTTCTACCTCGCTCTTTTCCTGATCTGCCTTTCTTGCCCTTAAAATATCGAGGTCTTCTTTTGAGTTTGGAAGCAAGTTCGTCAAGGACCAATGTCTCGCTTCTCTTGGGCGTACATTTACCGAGATCGAACTGCCTTGTGCCTTCTCAGTCAAGTAAAACGAGTTACTGATCTTCCATTTTGCAGATATTTCGAAAATTGTCACGAACACGTAATGGAAAACGCTTTTAAAAGGATTTGCAACACATCCATCATGTCGCGCTAAAACCGCTTTAACCACGACGACGGAAGTAGCCGTCAAAGTGTACCCAGAGGCGGGTACGTGATCAGCATTTATTAGTATCCCAGACAATGAACGATTAGCAGCAGGTGAAAACAACCGAAATTTCAATTTTTCCTGGTTACATCTTGAGAAACCAAACTACAGTATTTTCTACAATATTGTCTGGGCATTACAATGAATTATCTAAAAACACCGTTAGAGTTATTACGATGTGCTCAAGAAACTGTTTGGGCAATCAAAGCCGAAGCTGAACATTTGGAACATAAGACAATGTATAGTTTTCGACAGACACGATCGAAGCTTCATGTCACGCACCGCCATAAGTCTGAAGTTCAAAATGCGCTGGTTTCCAAACCAAGCACGCTATTGAGCAGAAAAGTTGTAAACCGATATAAATTTACCAGATCCGGTACCTGATGAGGATAAATACTTTATTTCCTTGTATGCTTTATTCTAGTACATCTAGAACTACAGGTATTTTCCAACACAAAGTTTCCTAGACGCGTCTACCTTTTTATTGAATTAACTGTCAGACACCGAATTTCTGCAGCCTGTATATAGAAAAAAATAGCACTCCGACATATATATGAACACTATCTTGTAACTAGAGCCGAAAAGAACTTACTACCCACTGTTACGCAATATAACTACAATATAATTATTTAAAAGTTAACATTGGTTTTCAACATGGAAACATACATAATGATACAACCTAAAAGCACGCTCATTTGTTGATATGCCGGGTAGCCCGTAGGGAAGAAAATAATTTAATTCACCTTTGATCGTACAGGGGAAGCAATCAACTTTAGTAGTAATTCTGGAATGTTGATTGTCCACGGTCCGCGAGGTTCCCTATTTTCCTTCGAACATTTTCCCTGTAGTATTTGTTTTTCCAGTTACGTTTGATAGATATCATGTCAGTTTTATCGCAAAAGATTCGCGGCTTCTGATTGGTTAAAGTGGATTTCGGGTTTGGCATTCAGCTTCATAGAAGTGCTTGTCAGAGCTGAGTTTCCATTAACCCTGTTTATTTGGACGAGAGCAGATTAAGAGAATAAGAACTATATCCTTCGTTAAGGATATCTTTCTTTGCGTCTACCAAATGGTAAGTTCTGTAAAGGATGTTTAATTTAATTTTATTTCTTTACAGATGGCTTTAGTTTACTACTTCTTGTTCAATGGATTGGTAACTGATCTCAGATTAATCTAAGTTTCACCCCGCAGTCACGGAGATGAAACTGCGTATAGAAGGCGCTGTAAACGGGCAAAGCTTCGCGATTGATGCTGAAAGAAAAGGCGAACCTTATGATTAAGTAAACTCTTCTATTTTTGTTTTCAGTTCTACATGTTGGATTGCTTGGAACAGCGCTGTCTCACCTGTTCGTGGTTACAGGGGAAGGGAACTTCGATCGAGCACGTTCGACAATGGTGAATTCACTGCTTAGAGCATTAAGAGCGAATTGCAATATTTCAAGCAACGACGGGGAAGACTCTTTTTGCAGACGAGCTGTTTGTATATTAGAACTGGAAAACTAGACACGAAGTGGAGGAGCAGGCAAACGAAAATCAGAAAAGAAAACTCGAGGACTACTTTGAGTCAATTGGATGGTAATTTCGTCATCTAAACACTAGACTCCTACGAGTGCATACAGTCCGTCTTCATTTGTCCTTAGCGAGAGTGTATTTCGTCAAGGTATGGAATGGTTCATGTTTATAAGAACGACGTATTGTAGTTTTGAGACTTCATAACAGGTTTGTGGTGTCTTCTTTGTGAGGCTCTTTGTTCTAAAATTTGATCCTTTCACGGAAGGGACTTCTATTAAACGCTTTGTCCATCAACTAAATGGATATATAGCTTGTTTTGACTCAGCTCTATTTAAGAATTGGCTGGCCCATACTTTGACTGTGATTATAGAGAGATCAACCAAAACACTGGCTTCGATAGTTTGAAAATCGTAGAATTGTTTGGACCTTTATTTTTGAAGCCGCAGGAGCAAGGCAGAATAGAACATTTCCTACAATTACTGATTTCACATTGTCACACGTTTTAAGTCGTGACTCCAAATAACCAATGTAAATTTTACAGCGAAATTCGTCAGATAAGCGAAAAGCGTGTGTTTCCTAAGCGGTTCGCAGATAATGTTACACGGTCATATTTTCGATGCTATTGCTCAGAATGTTTGCTGCACTGCTAATATGCAAACCTTCGAAAACCTCTCTGAGTCTCGTAGTTTGGTTGTCGAGTAATTTTAAAGGATTAATCCCCGACTTTTATCTAAATCGAAAGAAAAATAAGTGTTGGTTGGTGGCGTACAGCTCCGACCTATTTAGATATTAGTATATCGGGCGCAACACTTTTCGATTGCCGGATCACACAACTTTGCCGACCAATACTGCGGAATTCGAAGATATAGGTTGTCGGTAGCATTTCTATAAATTACTGGTTGGCTTTAAGCAGAATTAGAAAATTTTGAAAATAGCTTTAGAAAGTCTGCTGAACAAATATCAGTGAGAGTTCTTCAATGGTTCTCACAGACTCACTTCGCTTGTTTTGGTTTGAGATAATCAGCCCATTGTTTACGTCTTGATCGATCATCGCCAGTTAATAGCCCTTTTCACGGTTAGTTTTTCTCATTTGCATTACAATGTAATCCAACGTGGGTGCGAGGCAATTTCGGGCTAAAACTACAAAATAGCCCGAAATTGCCTCGCATACACGCTAGATTATATTGTGATGCAAATGAGAAAAGTTAATCGTGAAAAGGGCTATTGTACAGTATACCTTTCTTTAAATCCGGGATATTGCTGCCACAGCCGATAGCACTTATGAAACCCGTTTCTGCGCACCTTTCGAATGTGTATTGCACTACCCTGAAGGAAATCAGATGACGTGAGAAATTCAACCTCCCTGAGTAGACGTTACAAAAGCTGCAGGACCCATGTATTCTCCTCGACTTTATCGTGAAACAAAATGGTGGCGCTTTTGTTTGCTATTTTCGAGATCTCGTCGGGGCACAAATTATCGAGGATTTAGCCGAATCCAGTTTTTTTCGTTATGTTTTAGGGAAAAATACCAATTTGGGGTTTAGCGCACTTTAATCCATCTGGCTAGCAAATCGCATGGTAATATTCACTTACACACTCAGGCTTTAATGATTGTCTATACAATTTAAAAGCATGTTTTTTTTTTTCTTTTGTTACTCTCTTCGGTTCTTCAGGTAACCTTAGTAAAGTACAGCAAAGTAAAGTAAGGACTTTATTTCAAGAGGGTTTGCACTAAATAGGCATAGCCTTGAATTAGTTTGATTACTTCCAATTTTATATCAATTTTATATATATTATATCGATTCTCAGAATACGAGAGCAATGACTTAATGGATGTTTTTGTTTTTGTTTTGTATCTAGGTTTTATAGACATAATGTAAGCCTTGTCGCAAAGGACTTTCGTCTCCTGAGTGATTGAAGTGGATTTCGGATGCGACATTCAGATTTATAACAGCACCTCTCAGAACTGAGGTCCCATTCACCCTGGCTATTTGGACGAGAGCAGATCGAGAACAACAAGAGGTCTACAAGGCTGATATCTTACTTTATGTCTACCAGCATGGTAAGTGCTGCATGGAAAGTTTTAATTTTATTTTATTTCTTACAGATGATTTTACTTCAGTGCTTCTTATTAAACGGATTCCAACTGATCTCAGGTTAACCTCAGTTTCATCCCGCAGAGTGAAAGTGATTATATGAAATATTTCGAATTACTTAAGTCTTAAGTTTCTTTCCAAAGAGGCTTTCTCTGGGTACAATCATGAGAAGAAAATGAAAACTTGCTTTTGGTATCACTGACACGTTGCATTACATGGGACTACTAGATCTGAATATACAACCCTCTATTAATTTTTTGACGCTAACTAAATTCCTTTAAATGCAACTTTTTCTCGTATGTTTGTCTGGTCATATTTTGTATGTGTTACTTCTCTTTCATCAGGATGGTTGACGAGGGGTTAACATAAACAAAAAGTAATACTTAAAAAAAATACTTTTATTTGCCCTCGCTGGTGTTTACAGCACAAAGGCTAGCGGTGCCGAGCAAAAAACTGAAATAAATACTTCAAAATTGAACATAACATTGTTCAGATCCCAACTGGCCAAAGGCAAACCAGTTGGCTAGTTACAAACGTGGGTGAGGATTTGAACTCGGGGCTACCGTGAACCAAATCCAGGTATTGGTCAGGGCAGAACTCGAACCCGGGAGCGCTGGTTTACGAGTACAACTCGCTGACCAATAGACCTTTTTCGCTTGTACATTTTGTTTTCCCAATACAGATCATGTGACGATACTCAGGAGATTTGATCCTTTGTCTTGTTCATTAAAAAGAGAGCATGCAAGCATGAATATGTTTGCATGTACTCTTTTTAATGAGCAAGACAAAGGATCAAATCTCCTGAGTATCGTCACATGATCTGTATTGGGAAAACAAAATGTACAAGCGAAAAAGGTCTATTGGCCACGCTGCTTCCTATGTACAATTCGATTTGATGGTGTGAATTTCCCCCGCACATTGTCTAGTTATGTAGAGGAAAACCGTGAACTGGGAGTCATTTTTACCCAACCAACATTTTTATACTTTGAAACACTAATTATAGACTACATTTGAATGAGCTTACGATAAACCAGCATAATGATGGCAACTAGTAACATAGAACCTTTCCTACATTGTATATAGCGAGGAAGCTTATCTTGAAACGCATTGAAACCACGGTACGTATCACTCTTCCTTTAAAAGCCACGCACATAGTTTTGAACCAAAAATAATTTGTGTTGACTGACATCCTAGCAACTGACAGGCTTTATCAAGGTTAACATAAAAACAGCTTTGGTTTGATTCGAAATGATTCCCAATCACTTTATTTAGCCTTGTCAGGGCCCATCGCAATGTATCTTAAAGTATATTATTAACAATTTTTCGAGGTGCTGTAAAACATTTGATTCGCATCATCTAGTAATGAATCTTCCAGTCAAATATCTGGTAAACCTTTCCAGTTTTGTAATATACTAGCAAATGTTCTCTCCATTTAAGTGGCAAGACGACTTAAACTATCCACTAATCGCGCATAAAGCGATGGCTAAAATACCTTCATTTAGAATGTTAAAACTTGAGATATAGTTTGAAACTCTGATCTATACAGCTAGTAAGTGCAGTCCTTTATCGGCAAGAACATGTATAAAGTACTACGTGCATCACGTACCAGTGAATATCGAAATTTTCTTTTTATAACGGCAGCTTATCTATTTCGCAGATTGCTTTTATTCCGAAATTCTGTTATTACCCAAGCCTTCACAGTGTTGATTTTAATAAGAGTTCCACAAAATATATGTAGGTAGGTATTGCTTTCAAAACCTGAACACTCTGTTCAGAGCGAGCTTTTTGACAGAGCTCACGGACAAAGCTCAACGCCATGGCCACATCTTGGGCTAATACCCTATTGCATTGTTTAAGAGGTAGGTCTCTTGGAGAATCAGACCAAAAAAATATCAAAGTTTGGAATCATGGAGAAAAACGAAATTTTTAGATTCAAATTTTAAACAAATCATCGCATTTGGGTGATAGTGCTTCCAGGTAGGTTCCCACAAAACAGGAGACCAGTGATTGTACCAGCGAGAGTTCTGATGTTCATCATTACAATTAAAACACCATTGTAATTGAAATGTCATTGCTAGAAAATATCTAAAAGATCAAAATTTGACTGAAAAATATCAGTTTTCTAAGTTGTAGTTTGATAGGTACACTGGACCACTAAACTAGTATTTCTAAATGACGAGTTTCCTTAACTTGTTGTTTCCTGCTTTGTTCTTGGATTGGTCTTAGGTTTAGCTACTTGTTGGTTTCTCAGTTTTTGTTTCTTTTTTCCTGTTCCTTTTAAGATGGTTACCACTAACAGGTATGTAGAAATTAACGTTTCTAACTTGGAAAATATTATTTTCCAAGGTTGAGTGGTAGAACGATTTTACTCCACCACTCCGTTTGAGAAACTTCCATAAAAAAAAGGTCAGGGATGCCCGTCGGAAAATTTGAATTTAACTCCTAAAGGAAACTAATGTGGGCGTCGCTCGAGCTTCGTAAAAACTGTAAGATACCAGTTAAAACGGAATAGATTCGAATACTAGTCATGTGGAATAAAGAATCCCGCGCGCACTTGTACACCAAATTCGCGTAATCGAGAGATCGGCGGAAATCAAGCCTGAAAATAGAAATCAACTGAGAGCGTTTCTTTTATTATTTTTAGTTATTTATTTATTTATTTATTTATTTTTTTTTTTGTGCACCCTAAAGGATACCGTGACAGCTAAAAATGGTGATGTTTCGTCACCAACACCTTAAGTGAGACCAGGATCCTTGATTTGCACCCGAGACGACGAGTAGCGCATGCCTTTTCATGTGGGAGTGCCGTCTTCCCGGGGTTTCGAACATCCTCTGTCTAAGGCAGTTTACAGTCGCTTACACCATGTCAAATCCAGTTATTATTTGAATTTCTGAAATAAACACCAGTCTCGATCTCTCGCACAAGGATAACTTCATGGATATCTTCAACGCCGTGATATCTCCTTGTGTTTTGTGTCTTAGACTTACCGCTGCGTTTTGCACTATTTCTTAACGATGCCACTGGACTTTAACTTTCACCTTTGAATTAAGAGGGTGTTCGTGTATAAGAAAACTGAGATTTTGGCCAATAACAGAATTTCTTTAAATTTTCTCTGGGAGACAATTAGTCCATATGACAAAGGGAAAAACCAATAATTTGGATTGAAATTTTATTGTTCAATATTTCCAGCGACGATTTCCGAAGATGGTCCAAACCCGACACTGAAAATCGTTCTCTTTCGATCAAATTTAGGCATTTCGCTGAAAACGCCGAAAAAGTAGGCTTTGACTAAAATACAATAAATCTTACAGATCATTTTATATTCGAATAAGATTACATTTAGTTAAACATCTAATGATAAAAATGAGCGAAAAAAGTTAAACACAACGTTTCGAAGACTCCATGTCATCATTGTCAAGTGAAAAGAGAATAAAAAATTCCACAGCTTAATATAACGTGCGGGGTGTTAGAACATAAAGTATGCATGTAAAAAGCTCCCTGAATTTTACAGCAGGTATGTGGATGACACGAAAATGTACCAGCAGCAGAAGATTTCTTATCAACGGTTAATAGCTGTCACCGTTCCATAAATTTCACTATAAAACTAGCATCTGACAACAAATTACCATTTATCGGTATGCAAGTGCTCAAGAGGGGCTGCAAACTGAAAACTGGTGTTTATCGGAAACCAACGAACAACGGCCTACTTCTTCACCACCAAAGCCATGTCGATAAAAGGTACAAGAAATCACTACTCAAGACCATGTTAAATCGTGCGTTCCATCTGTCGTCCACATGGAAGTCTTTCAAATCTGAATGTGATCATCTCAAGGTGATGTTTACTAACCTCAAGTACCTCGAAAGCCTCATCGAGTCCACTGTCTCTCACTTTGTTACCTCAGTGATCGGAAAACCGTGAATTGCAAGCTCAGACCACCAACGAAAATGATGTTCACCGAGTGGTTTTGCCTTTTAAAGATCAAAAGTCAGCTGACGCAGTAAGAAAGCAATTATCAGATCTAAGTAACAAAATCGATCACACTCAACCCGTGTTCAAGAGTCGCAAAATATACAAAGACATCAAGATATGCGAGCCAAAACCAGCTATAATTAGCCAACAATGCGTAGTGTACAATTATAAATGTGATCTGTGTGATGCAGAGTATGTCGGCTACACCAGCGGACATTTACACCAACGCATTGACGAGCATCGTTATTCGGCAATCGGCAAGCACTTAAAGAACGATCACGGTCGGGAAACCATCGGTGACCTTAGCAACAACTTTCCCGTTTTAAAGAAGTGCAACGAAAAACTGGACTGTCTGATTTATGAAATGTTATTCATAAAGAAGAAATTTGTCACTTATCTAAATTTGTCACTTTTTACATGCATACTTTATGTTCTATCACCTCGCACGCTCTATTAAGCTGTGAAATTTTTTATTCTCTTTTCACTTGACAATGATGACATGGAGTCATCGAAACGTTGTGTTAAACTTTTTTCGCTCATTTGTATCATTAGATCATTTTATCTCATGTTTTGTCTTTTGTTTAACGGAAAATATTTGAAATCAGGCATAAGATAAATTAATTATGACTTTTTAAAAATTACCCCACAAAGAGCCCTCGCAAAATTGTAACGTGACTTGGAGCCCTGACTAATATCGATGTTTAGTATTAGACATGCTGCACCGGGAACAGGGAATAAGAACTTTGGGCACCAATATTTTTGAACTACAGGAGCTCGATCCATATAGCTAATATTCAACCGCGAAAGCGTGCGTGACACAATTTTGGTTGCCTAAAATAATATTACCTTTTAGCAAATATTCTTAAAACGTGCTCTTTGCTAGAGATAAGGCATGAATAGCCTTAAACTCACCTATTACTCAAAAATTGGAATTAAAAAGCCAAACTGAGCGGCTGCGCCGTAAGTTATAGTCTATCTGGCCTAAAAGCTGTTTCTGAGTTGGTTAAATAAAGTTTAGACTATACGTAAAAGCACTCTCATAATTAACAACTAGAACCATTCACCATATAATTTACTGCCTGAAAAGGAAAATTACTTATCACCTATGTACTTAAGTTGTAGCGAGCATATATATAAAATATAGATTTCAATCGTCTACTCCTTTTATTTACACCGCAACGTGCCAGTAAAGTAGACAATTTGTGAACTTGATTTCTTAACGGTGACAGTCATATCCTTCTAAGAATGTGGATAGGCTCACTACCAAATTATTTCTCCGATCTCCTGAAGCAAATGGAACTCCGAAATATCTAAGTATCTTCCTTAGCATAACTACAGTGAGATTTTCTAGTTTCTCTTATCGTGAGAGGTCGCACAGGCAATAGGCATCGTAGTAGATTGGATGTCTAGGACTGAGTTGGGCGAATATGTTTTCCAGTACCACAAGACACAGTACACCTTTCTTGCTCTTCCTCTTCTGTGTACAAGTCCTCTATCTGCACCGTTTTGTTCCCCTGCCTTCTATGTGGAGCCGCCAGTCTCGAAAAACCTTATACTTGACTCTTCGTTAGCCAGTGTTTTCTTTCAAACATCCGTGAACCACCTAGGTTCCTTGATGTTCTCATGTCTGCAGCCACTTTTCCAGAGTCTGCTTTGTTTCTAGTTCCCTCTCCGAAGTGGAATTTCGCCGTTAGGTACTGTTTGACCTCATCCGTAAACCATACAGCTTGAATTCGCGGCTTGTGTGAAGCCTAGCCAAGCTGTAAGTTACTACAAGAGCAGAAGCTTTATTTTGCCACGTTGCTCATAGCTAGGTGCCATGAGTGTGCGGACGGCCTCATTGTTGTCAACAGTAAGGAATTTCTCGGTCCAGTATCTTCTGAGCGTGTCATACACCGTTTCAGAACGACAATTTGCTTAAACACATCAAAAATTTCTTAAACACCATCTGACATCCAGGCTTACAGCACAAAAAAAGAAAACTGCGGCTTTGTTCGTCGTCACTTGCTGTAGCCTTATGGATTCGAGTCTCCTTGACTGAGAAAAAGTCTGGACCTTGGGGCTTTACGATGATTTCTTGGTAGCAAATGACCTTACCCTACCTTACGCCATAAGTGTTCTACATCCGAACTCTATTTAGTTCAAATTTAAAGTTATGATACCTACTGAAACCATATACTTTATTTACCTCGACTTTCTATTGAGTCTTATTTACTGAGGAAACACAGGCAGTTGTGCCCCGAACAGGACGTTCGAAATACGCCTTGCACATGTCCTTGGCGGAGAGAACGTCGTTTCCCTCACTATGATATCGCTGATTTTATCGCACAAAGGATCCTTTCGCACACATCTTTTCCGCACTGTGGCTCGGAAAAGTCATACTGCGTGACAGTAAGACGAACTCGTATCCTAGCTTTCTTATGGCCGCCGTAAGGAAGTTGTTGTGGTAAAAGTATGCTTCGTCACTGCTTAGCCAGTCACTCGGGGAAACTGGTGATCTTTCTGTTACAATCTCCAGCTTGTTTTGATGATTGGCACACTGCATACCAGTCCTGTTGGCACGAATAAATGATACGCGCATAAGATTTCAGCTCAACCTTGCCAGTGCCAGCATTTATTGTTATGACCATTGCTATATTCCAGCTAAGACCTCGTTTCCAAACCAGTCGGACAGCGTCTCGCGAAATTTCATGGCTCAGTCTATTATTATAATATCTGACGTGTCGTCTCTTCCACTTCTGAATCTGTGCACGCGAAAGGTTTTGCATCTGATTCCCTCAAGATATCCAATTGCGTCTGAAGCATAGCTCTACCCGTGCTGCATGGCTGCCCTTCTTTGAAACAATGAATGATGTTGTCGTTCGAGCCATCCAGGGGGAGGTTCAAGGCACAGCTTGTGAAGGAACGTTTGATAACTTCTGTTGGAAGCTCAGCCCAAGCGTCCCAAATGCATTGTAATATAGCTCGTCTTGGCGGGGCTCTCAGGTTTCCAGCGGCAGTTTCTTCATTAATTCCAATTGTTCCCAGCCATTCATCATACTTCTCTGTACACGAGGACTTAAAGAGCTTATTCCAGCTGACGTCGGGTGCCTGAATGTATTTAGTGCAGCCTCCAGGCACAATTACACGATCAAGTTTTCTTAGATTTCAATGACTCAGTGATACTATCTTCCATGTGACATTCGTAGGAATCCCAGGCTAACAGCCTGCGAGTGAATGCAAATGATCCAAGAACAGAGTCAACCCAGATCTTTGTTAACTCAGTGTCCATCCATCCGTTTGCTGACGATGCAACAACTGCTCGATGTGGAATTCTTGTTTTAAAGCTGCAACTTCTCGCTTTGCTCCTTTAAATACCACCATAGGTTTCAATTTAGTTCCTTCGGCCTTCGCGGCGAGACAGACCGAAACCCTTGCTTTTTCGTGACCGGTCGATTTCAGAGTGATGGATTTCTTCCCAGTTACGTCAACAGTTGTCTCTGATAACATATCGCACCAAACTGGGGTTTCATCCAATAATGTCAGAAGCCTTGTAGTTGTGCTTTTCTTGTAATCGCCTAACCTGGATTACATACGATACAAGTTTTGCAACCATTCTGTCTGGATCTTGCTGGGCAACAGTGGTTTTTCTTCTCAAGGACACACCATTTCGCTTCATAAATTTTTCCAGCCAACCTCTGGAAGCTTTAAAGTCGTCGTTGTCCACTAAGTTGTTTTCCGTCATATTACGATAAGTAACTTTTGCTTTCTTCATTATAAGCTTACACGAGACTCGTAATCCGCGAGCACGCCTGTTTTCAATCCGTTCCAACAGGAGTTCCTCCAGTCTCGCACTTAATGGTTTTCTACCACCTCCACTCAATCTGCTCCGTTGCTTTCCTTTGGTAGATCCAAGCAAACCTTCAATATTACTTTTCTTAGCTCGCCATTCTCGTACTCTCTTTTCATCAATTGAGAATCTCCTAGAGGCGGGTCGATTCCCCCTTGCTTCTGCATAAGCAATCACTTCTTTTTTGAACGCCAGGTTGTACTTCTGAATTTTCTTTCCCTTATGGGAAATCGCATCATTATTTGCGTCTGCCATTTTGCCAAGCACGATGAAGGAATGTTGCAAGTTTCCTTTTCATTTTCGTAGCGTGGGAACGTTCACCCTGATTGGCCTAAACACATCAAATGACGTCAACGAGATTCGCATTTTTGCGGAGGGTCTAGCGTGGCATTTAGACCCTTACTTCAGAGAGCACTGTTTTATTTAAGCAAGCAAAGGAAAAATGGCGAGAGTTTCGCCAATAGAGTTCAAAATGTATTTTAAAGTACATTTCGAAACAGTTCAGAGGGCATCATGTTTACAAGCATACCTGGACCCCCGTCATCGATCAAGTTCTGCAGTGTGAAAAAGACAATCGTGCTGAAGCCCAAAAACACGATTCTAATGCAGTCGGTGTGTACCTAGTAACGACGCAGTCGGACGCAAAGAAAACTCTTGCTGGTCATGTTCCGATAGAACTGTCACACTTGTTAAAGAACTTCCTCGAAGCAGAAGCAGGAAACAAGCTGTGTGCGCAAGTAACAGGAAAACAAAAGAGAGAAGTTGTGCTTGTTGTGCCGGCAAAGTTCACGGCCCTGACCTCAGAGCTTCGCATAGCAAGAATTCTGGAAAGATAGGTTACCGCCCGAGCAGAGAAATACAGTCACTTCGAACTAAAGAACATCACATTTAAGGAAAATAAATTGCCGATGCTGTTTTAAAATTGTGCTATAGTGTTTTTTCTGGTTATACGGAATTCCTGGAATAAGCGCCGCATCGGCGGTGTCGCGCTTATTCGAGGGCGGCGCTTATTAACTTTTTGTCCCAGATGCGGCGCTTAATCGAGGGCGGCGCTTATTCGAGTAAATACGGTAAGCGTTTTACAGCTCTGAGCTTGCTATGAGCATCAAGACACTACTGCTTTCCCATTCCTACTTTCTCAAGAATTTGAGCCAGCGTGTCAAGAGTCTGAAATCCCGCAGTAGTGACCAAACCTGACATGCTTCCCGAGCCTCCAGGTTTTGTTTGTAGATCTGGTCACCGTTCTCATAACGTTAGGCATCTCAATTCTCTCACTACTTTCGAGGATTGGTATTTTACTACTGTAAGAAACGTATAGATAGTCTGTTTGTAAATTCCGCAAAGTGATCGTCTTTGTCCATGTCAAGACGTACGCGGGGCATGGTTATAACTTCAGGGGTAGTGCCAGGGCTGCTTCGATTAGCATGAGAGCGTTCACGTGTTTGGTTTATTTCCCGTGTAGATAGTTTTCCGTATGATTGGTGAATTTTTTGCAGCATGGTTATGGGATATTTATTTATGGTTTTCACTGCCACGCAACCAAAACATATATCGAAAACTATTCAGTGGATAAAGGCAAGAAATTATTAGCTATAGGAGATAGGTAAAGACACTTCTCCAAGTTTTGGGTCTCTGCGTTTTCCCAAACGTCAGGTATTCCTCGAAGTGTTTCTGCAAATTTACAGAGCCCAGTATGGAGCCGCCATGTTGGTAGAGCTCTGTGCTCCACCAACATGGAGGCCGGAATATTGTATAGACATCTAGAACTTACTTTGGCTATCTAGGCGACTGATTATCTGAGCTGAACCAACAAACATTTACACAAGCACCTTTTCAAGCACTTTAACTCTAAAAAGGCTAAAAATCACTAGATAAATGCCATTTTTTACATAAACGCGGTCGGAGCGGTATGTCGAGAAACCGGCCGGCATAACTCTGAACCTCAAACCGCACTGGTTTCCAAACAAAGCACGCTATTGAGCTTAAATACTATTTAACAATTAGATTATGAGCTCGAGATTTCTATCGCGTGATAGTTGACGAGGGCGCAGCCCGAGTCAACTATCGGGCGATAGAAATCGAGAGCGAATAATCTAATTGTTTTAGTATAAATCTACTAGTCGTTCAAAACTTAATCTAAATCCTCTTGTCAACACTTCGAAAACGCCAAGAAACGGCCGTCATTTTGTTAACAAGTGCACACTGTTACGCTACTCACTATCTATCACAGAATAGAACGTGAGTAGCGTAGCCAATCAGAGAACGGCATTCGTGATAGAACGCTAGTAGATTTATACTAAAAGCAGATATAAAATTAGATCCCCTTATGCATAATGAGGATATAAACTTTCGTGGCTTTTTAATTTTAAACCTTGGAGTCAGGTGAAGACGAACTGTGAGCGTAAAGACTAAGTATCCGTCTCTTTAAATTCTTAGTCTTGTATTCATTCATAAGTACCACTAGATCACCAGGTGGTGAACCTTCAAAATTTTCTCATTGTGTAGAGTCCATGGAATTGAAGAGCTCCTCTCCACTCTCTCCACTTCTAGGTGCTATTGCTGGTTTTCACATGACGGCACTAAAATTCAAACTACAGAACTATTGATCCTCCTGATATTTTATTTTCATGATGTATAAGAGCAGCTGAAAAGTAATATCCATAAACATTTTTGCTCAGAATGGGTTGTTGGTTTTGTGATAAACCACGCTTGAATTTCTTAAGCTTTTGCGTGACGCGACATTTACATGAGGGCCGTGTTGGTTAAAAAGTGACTCATTTCAGGACTTATTTCGGGGAAATTGGCTATCTGACAGTTTTTGTATTAGAAAAAGTATTATTTTAATCCATTTGAGCTCCTCGAGAGATAAATTCACGCTTTTGTAGCAAACCTCAGTGACAGATGGTTCTGTTGGTTTCCGGCCACCATGTTGGTGCCCATCCGGATGGACTCGCGGGGATATTCTGAGGAGTAGGAGGCTTAAGGAATGGGGTTGAGATGACGAAGATGCCGTCAGTTTCAATGGCAGCCTCTTTGGCAGCACTATGAAATTTAAAAGCAAGTACATTTGTCAAGTCACGTCACGTCACGCTATCATCGATAATGGTGGTAAAAATGTTTTTCCCCCCTTTTTTCAAAAGGGATAACACTTTCTACATACCTTTGATGGGATGTCATGTATTTAGGTTCCTTAGGGTGCAGCCAGTTCTTCCTACAAGTTGTGCAGATTGCTAGCATAAGAAAAAAGTAAATGTTAATCAACTTTCTGATAAGTGTTGCCAAAATACCTGGAATCTACGGCATGTAAACCATACGATTATATACCATGCCCACCTGCCCTCTCCAAAACGAAAAAAAGCAGGTAAACCCTGAACAACCAGCCGGAAGTTGTGTTACTAAGCAACTTTGTGAAAAAAGTGAGTAAGTTACGTAAATTTTGTTGTTGTTTTAAATTATGTGTAATATTCAGAACAAACTATATTTCATTGGGACAGGATGTCCGATAGTCTCCAAACGAGGCGCCCATAGCACACTCGTGGAATGCTTCATGGGAAAACTAAGTCAACCTTCAAACATAAACAATATGCAGTTGTTACAAAATAAAATCTTCACATAAAACTTATAAAACCTACTCGAACCAACGGGTGTTGCACCTCAAAATATGTTTTTAATTACATGTGTTCCGGTCACCACCGTTTTCTTCCCTTGATGTCTTGGACATTGGTAGGCCTTGGGGGCTTGCCAGTACTTTCTCAGGGTAAAACGATGAGCTGGACAAACGATAAGCTTTAAAAGAACTGCTCCTGCCAGGAACAAGCCTTTTTTACAAACATTTTGCCTAGACAGGTGGTGATTTTGAAGGTGTGAACTGATTTCGCCGTCGCTGCCGTTTACGGCGACACAATCTGTAAATTCACGATTACTCCCACACGTACAACCTGTAACTGCCGAGAAAATGTCAAAATGTCAAATGTTTGTTTATAGTGGAACATGCACTTAGCTACACCAAGCTAGTTCACAGGCATGCCACTCAAACAGCTGAAACAAATAATTCAACTTAAACATAAAATTGTTAAGAATCCCAACTGGCCGGAGGCAGACCAGTTGGCTATTTACAAGTGTGGCCGAGGATTTCAACTCGGGCGTACCGTGAAACAACTCCAGGTAGTGGTCAGAGCGGGACTCGAACCCGGGACCGCTGGATTGCGAGTCCGACGCATACCATTTCAAAGAGCAAAAACAACGAAAAGCGCAAAAAAAGTCTCTATCTCAAGCGTCAACTGAGGCCCCGTCCACACATATCCGGATATTAAAAAATATATATCTCAGTTTCGCTCTTGCTCATACCACAAAACATGAAAGCCCTCTCACAGTTCTAAGCTTTGGCTGAGCAGCAGTGGCACGTGTTAGCCATGAAGCAAGGAAGACGACATTTAGAAACGTTTCTGATATTATGGTTACCAGGATCGAGGAAAGGGGCACAATGCTTTTGGTTTATACTCCGATGATCCTGACAAACGAGAAGAGATTAATTGAGACAATACAGTTCAGTGTTCAGTGGTTGCTGAGTTGGCTGACAAAAACTCCCTTCCAGAAAAACTGAGTAAGACTGGCGAGGAAAGAAAGTGTTAACTTCAGCAAATACATTTCGTCTTCACAGAAATGCCTCGAATAAAGAAGGAAATTCCTTTAAGGTAAGAAATTAAAACGTTTAATGACAAGAAACTTAACGATCAAGTTACCTCACACTGAGAAGACAGGGTGTTCCCTCTGCAATGCGACTGCGAAACGAAACAGAATATTTAAAGAGTTTTCAACTGTTACTTACTCATCAGGCTCACTCCTTTTGTTCCCCTGCAATCACGAACGGGTGATACAGCATTGTTCGAAGCAATGCGACAGTACAGCTGAACACAAAGATATAAGATTTTTCGACTTTTACTTACTCACAAGGTTCGGCTTTTCATTTTACGTCAGTCGCGAAGCTGCGCCTGTTGACAGCGTCTTCCATACCCAGCTTGATGGCCATGACTGTGTTAATCACACTCTGCGGGGTGAAACTGAGGTTAATGGGAGATCAGTAACCAATCCATTTAACAAGAAGCAGGAAAGCAAAGTCATCTGTGAAGAAATAAAATAGACCTCCTTTGCAGCTCTTACCAGGTTGGTAGACGTAAAGTAAGATATCAAGCTTTTAAACTGTTAAGACAATCATTACAGCACGAGTATTTAAGTGAAACATTTGAACAGATATAACCACACGTATGGATAGCCTTATGGCTTAATGAACATCAAAACAACAAAACAGTATAATAATTTATAGATTTAGCCAAGACTTAAAGCGGAGCACCTCAGCTATTATGTTCTTATTAAGTAAAAGAATCCAACATGTATGTGAGCCACGTTTAGGACGATTTTGCAGTTTCTTATTTTCTCCTACCCTATTCGGCAAGCCAAGACATTTTTTTAATCTTAATATCCTTTCTTAGTTAACACTGGGACTCCAAGATAAAAGAGGCTAGCTCATTTTTTTTCTGTGGGATAAGATTGAAAGGCAGTGGTTACAATGTACTCAGTTCCTAAATCTGTACCAGGTGAAATCTCCCAAAACCCCAAAATAGTACACACATCTGAAAAGTTGAAGAGTTTTTGTTTTCTAACTTGATCGCCAAAGATAAAGTTAGCAATTTTCACTTTTATATAGAGTCTCCTTACGGTAGAAGAGTTTCCACCATGTCTCAAATACATGTATGAGCAACATCAATCTCGCATAAGCAATAAAATAGATATTTGTGGCTGAACATATTAACTTGTGTACACTTCCAATAATAATTTTATAACTCAATTTCAATTTTTTATCTTCTCCACTGAGAGTGTGGACTATAGGAACTCTTACTTGGTGTTATTAATTATAAATTTTGCTATAAGGAATATATTTGTTTACAAACATTGTTTTTGCTATTTAATTTTCAAAACGTTAAACAAAATAATTCTTTGTTTTATACCAGCCAATAGTTCTATGGTTGGCATATTAATAACAATAGGTCACGCCACTGATATTTGTGCTGGTATTAAATTTTAACGAAAGTTAATAAATAAGCTTTAAGTAAGTTATATTATGTGCATGTATTTTGCCTCCACTACACAACCAAATGGATTCATAGGTTATGAGGCATAGATGCATTTCCCAGCCGGGCCCAAGACATGTTCTAATTGACACATCAATAACTAAAGACAACTTACAGCAAAATGGAGAAACAGTATACCGATATCCTACGCGCACCAAAGCTGGAGATGTAAACCCCCGTAACATCCTAATAGGAAAAACAGGGACCATGTACCCCTGATCAAAAGCAGTGGTTCTACCTTTGGGTTTATAAGGTTAACTTATAAGCAACAGATTAAAGTATAAATTAAATAACAATACATTGTAAAAATAATTTACAGTACAACATTCGAAGTTGCGAGTGGCAAAGCTTTCCATATAATGTCACAACATTTTTACCCTCTTTTTTTTACAAACATACTAATTTTGCATCTTTGCTTACTAGATGTATGTGAGGGCGCAGTGGCCTCATGGCTAGTGCGCTCGACTCCGGAGCGAACGCTCCAGGTTCGAGCCCTGGCCGAGGACTTTGTGTTGTGTTCTTGACAAGACACTTCACTCCTCCACCCAGGTGTATAAATGGGTACCGGCGAATTTAATGCTGGGGGTAACCTTGCGATGGACTAGAATCCCATCCAGGGGGGAGTAGAAATACTCCTAGTCGCTTCATGCTACGGAAACCGTTATAAGCTCCGGCCTGATGAGCCACTAGGCTCGTATGCAGACTTACTAAATGTATGCCTGTACCCAGTTCTCCATTTCATGGTGGCAAAATATTAATTTATGCCAATTTAATTTATGTTCAATGAGCTTTCCAATAAGATTTGCAACAGTCCCTGCTGCCAGGGTAAATGGACATGGACAAACTTCGGCCTTCTTGGAACCAAACAAAGAACAGGTTGGAACGTGGACTTTGGTCTTCCCCTTGCTGTCTTTCCAAACTAAGAAACGAGTGAGGTCACGAGGGGAGGCTGAAAAAAGCGTTTTGGGGCGCGGCAAGGAAGAAAGGAAACTCTCGAACTCTTTTCGAAGTTTGGACTTCTGTACCTGGTACGGTTTGCGATCGTGAACAGCTTGCAAAGTCTCTAAGCGACGGTCCAAAGAGGGGAGATCGAGGGACACTAGATGGGGATTATGAACAGGCGCCAACGACTTGCGCTTATATCCACAGGCTTGGCAAAAGCGAAATCCGGTATCATTAGGATATGAGCAATCCGGGCACGGTACCGCTGGTTTCCATATGCGAGGTACTTCTGGAAGTGGCTGAAACCCCGAAAACTAGAAAAACGAAGTTAACATAGTTCATGAGCCATGAATCCAGAATGCCCAAAGATCCCATTGGAGAGGGTGTGACGCCCAAGGCGAAGGACCTGATTTTGTGGGGAATAAAAGAACATTGTTATTGCCCTTGGGGGCTAGCTTGTACGCACACGATGCTCGACGAAAAACCAGGGGCCATTAGTACTTCCTAGGAGAATTGTCAGGTACTATAATGGTGAAAGTACAGGACTGAGACTCCAAAAACCTAAAGAGTGGGCCAATAAGCAAAACAGGAGGAAACACGTACGCGTTTTCTTGTCTGGCGATGTTTTGAGCAAACACATTAGTACCAGCTGACTGTGGACACGGGAACGGAGAAAAGAAAGGGAGGGGATTCCCAGAGCGATTGTAGCACACATTAGATGGAAGGGCAATCAAATCGATGGTGTTGAAAAGAGCCTGGGTTTCCTTAGCCGCAACATGGTACCCACGAATGGTTTCCTCCCAGTACCCACGAGCCTCTAAGGGCGCTCCCCTGGGAGTCTGAGACTAGCACCCCAGCCAAAAAAGAGAGCATCTGAAAATAACGTAAGTTGAAAGTGACACTCGTCCTTCCAGGGAAGAAAGCCTTCCCAAGAATCTAAGAATCTCCAATGTAACAACTCTTTTCGGAGATCCTTGGTGATACGGATCTGGGATGTGGACGCTTTGGAGCAGCGGGAAATAGCCCGGTATGCTTCGTTAGAAAATAACTCAGCCGCAGGGACCAATAAGGTAAAAGATGTAGTCTTGCCTGCAAATTTCTGCAAGTTTTTTTAAGGATACCGTTTTGTGATCGAGGATAGATTCTCGAAGTGAAGCAAATTTGGCGCGTTTATCTTGTGGAAGAATAAACGCTTGCTTAAGCGAGTCACAAATATAGCCCCTGAATCTGAGAGCGGTAGAGGGCTGGAGGACGCATTTCGTGAGACCGATGAAATATCCCAAGGAAATGAGGACTGAACAAGCAATGAAAGCTGCCATCTCTGCCAAGGCGAAACCAGAGTAGGAAGATTGAGTAAACGACAAACGAAGCTGGCCGCAATGTCTGTCGTCAATGTACTGCGAACAGGGCACCCCAAAGGAACGAATATAGACAATAGCAGCCATTCGTATACTGTGATATACAAATGCACTGGCTTTCCAACCAAAAGGTATAGTGGAAAAAACGAAGTACCACCCTTTCCATTGTAGGCCAAAAAAGGTGGAGCTAGAGGGGTGGAGGCGCACTTGGTCATAGCCACTCTTATCATCGAAAGATGTTTGAAAGTGGCCAGAGAGGACATATCGGGGAAGATCGGTTATATAATCTAGCGTAAATGGACAGTCCTCAATCCAGCAATTAAGAAACCGTTCCTCATGACACATGCGTGGTTTATTAGGCTCCACTGTAATGGGCATGACCAGATGCGGCGGGTTAACTTTACCTGCCTCTCCCCAGACGAGCAGGGAGCCGTTGGAAACTCTTTCAAGAATTGTGTGAGAAATGAAATCTTTGAAGCGCCCGCAAGATGGAGAATTGGGAAACGCCATACTTGGTGGATCGCTATTGCTAAAATGGCGGCCTTGAAAGGTGCCGTGAAAAGGAACGAAAAATTGCTTAACGTTAACGCCTTCAGACAGGAAGCTGTGGATCTCGGACCGTTTAGGATAATCCTGGAGGACAGGCTCCCAGCCTGACAAACAGTTGGACAGATTTCCAGATGAAAATTTGCTAGGGTCTCGAAATCGAAGCATTGACGGGGACGCATAGACGGATCCGGACGATACCATGTGAAATAACGGAAGTGGTCCGGCCCAGCTAGCGGGTTTGCCCTCCCAATCACATCACTCTTCGTTAACGCTTTGGGATCTAAGTTGAGCCAATGTGCGTGCAAATAAATAGGAGGAAATCTAAAGTTCCAAAAAAGAGAAATAAAGACTAAAATAAGCGAAAGGTAAAATGATCCCAAAAAGCAAAAAGAACAGGGGAACTGTGCAACAGGGAGGGCCCAGACCCACTAACCGAACCGGACCAGGAACCCTTCCGAAGACAAGTAATAGGGTGTATATTTAGATTACCCTTCTGGACACGGTTAAGCCAGTGGACAGGGAAAAAGAAAGAAATGGAAAACAAAAATACATGGAGACTACAAGTTTTTATTAACAACAAAAAGAGACTTATTTACGGTTGACATCGTAGTATGGGCACCGCTTAGCACAACAGGATCTAGCGTACTGGCCACGTTTGCCACATGAAAAACAAACTTTAGCCTGACGAGCCCTAGGGAAAGGGCGCCAAGGACCTCCAGAATTAACAGAATTTCCAGACAAATAAGACGGCGGGCTTTGCTTCAAGGCTTTCTGAATTTCCTTGGCTACTTCAACCTCTTCCTTACTTCCAGTCAACTTGAGGAGGAGGTGCTGGAACGAGGGATTGTACAGCAGGGTTCGCGTCTGCCTAAGGACGATGCCAAAACTATTCGCTCTTTCGTCGCCCTTCTCACGTGCAAGATCAACCAGCTGCTCTAATGCTGCCAGAGAAGCATGTGGATCAAAATTGCGGCAGGACCGGCTAGGAGTTGACGGAGAACGCCCAAGGCCGAGTCTACAGTGCTTTTGACGCAACAAATGCAACTCTTTTTTTTAAGTTAGCAATGGCGTCAGGGGCGTCTTGCTAAGGACGAATAGAATAAAAAAACCGTATGACTAAGAAGGAACCAAACGGATACAACGTCCAAATAGAATGCCACAAAGGTAAAATATAAAGCAAAGTAACAAGTGAACAATACCGAGTTAAAAAATTGACCCAATTAAAAACCACAATACCAAGTGGGCTAAAAACGAGACAAAGGGAACTAAGAAGTCCGCTCAAAGCTAAGACGAAGAAAAGCTACAAACAAACCCCGAGGGAACGAGGGAAACAAAAGAAAACAAAAAAATCCCAAAGAAAACAAAGCAGAATAAGCACGCAGCGAATGTAAAAGAAAAGCGAACGACCGAGAAAATATGTGAGCGTGAGAAAAAACATGCATGAACAAAACGGAAGGTCCCACGAGGAAAACGAAGGCACGAGAGGAAAAAATGAATGGGCAAAGCCCGAGACAGGTAGAAAAGCGTAGAAATAAAAGAATGAAGAAAATAACAAAACCGGAACTGACCAACACTTGAAACGGCCGAACGCACGGCCAACGCTTGTAACAGCCAACAACACGGCCGAAAATTGTAACCGCCGAACGCATGGCCAAAGACTTGTAACACCGAACACACGACCAACCACTAGGGAACAAGCCGAACACGCGACGAAACCCTTGTAACCGCCGAACACACGGCCAGACACTTCTAACAGCCCAGCACAGGCCCAAGACTTGTAACAGCCGAACACACGGCCAAACATTTGTAGCAGCTGAACACACGGCCAAACATTTGTAACAGCCGAACACATGGCCAAACTCTTGTAACAGCCGAACACACGGCTAACACTAAAAACGGAAGCACGCAAGGCAAACAGTAGTAAACGGTCGAAGGGACAACAAAGTACCAAATTAAGCAAAACACACGATGAGATATAAAATAGGAATAGAAACTGGCGGGTGAACTGACATGCTACAATAGATAAAAAAGGCGACAAACGAGAGCTAACGAGCGAAAACGAAAAGAACACGTGGTGCAACCAACCTCTTCTTGTTGATCTGGCGCCGCTTGCGCTGCTTGAGCGACTCCACCGAGGACTCCCCGGAGCTGGTTGCGCTGGTCCTGGCGGAATAACAGGCGGAGCGACAGACGGAGCGACACGCGGAGCGACAGGCGGAGCCGCGAGAACAGCCAGAGCATCAGGATTCGGTAGGACCGGAGCGGCCATGACGGGCTTCGGCGACGAGAGGAAGAGTAAAACAACACAAACGTTGGCCCACGGTAATAAACGACGAAATGAGACCGAAATAACCTGAGCCAGGCCATATAAATAGTAGACTTAAAGCCCAGGGGACTTAGAATAAACGATACCAGCGTGCGATAGTGCTTAAATCAAGATCACATTGAAACGAGGCCAGATTTGTGCCAAACGCCCTAGTGAAGATAGTGCTTTAAACCACTTTTTAACTCCAAAAATAAAAGGGGTATTACCCCCCCCCCCCCCCTCTCCCCATGAGAGACCATGAGAGTTAAAGCAAGGGCTCTGGTACCTAGATCTCATTGGCCAATTATGCTTTGGTGGTGTTTGGAAGTCAAGGAATAGACAGGCAAAACAACCCCCTACATGTATGCAAGGGAAGGGTGAAGGCCCCCTATTATAATTTTCATTTTTTATTCTTTGGGCAATTGGCCAAGTTCTTGCGTCCTCTAAGAGGATTGTGGCACAGTGTGCATCTTCGTGGGGCTTGGCGTGTTTAATGGACTCTGGTTTCTCTCTCTTCAACAACATAAACTAAAAGAAGAAAAATAAAAGTCATGAACATTATATTTCTGCTGGTTAAAAAATCACACCTAGCATTAATTTGTACAGTAAAACTTACGTGCTGTATATGCCGTCTACATCTACATAATTAATTTACAAAATCCTATGAGGACGTCTAGAAAATTCCAGCGCAACAGTGCAAAGACAGATGAGTAAACCAAACACTAGTAAAAAAATGAGTAAGTCAAAAATGAGGAAACCAATTTTTTTTTTTTTTGTAATTCAGCAATTTTTATTACTTTCTTTTTTGTAATATATTTGTTATTCCAAATAACGTGGTGGACAATATCATCGTACGATGACACGATACACTAGTTTAACGTAGACCAAGCGTCCAAACACTCTTTATAAAAGGTTGGAAGGTAGACAGGCCACTTTCGGGTGTCAAAATTACATTTAAGAATCAATTCCCCACCTACTTGAGAGAGAAAGTAATTCAATGTTATCTAGCTTCCATGAACCTTTGCTTTCTCTATCCGCAAATCTTTTTAGTACCATCACCCTTTGTGCGAGGAGCATCGATTGAATGTCTAACATCTTGAGACTGCCATCTTCAATATCATTGATCAGGGCAGCACGTTTGATTTTATCATTGCCTTCCCAAATAAATCGATAGATCAAACTGTTGATTTATTTAATCAAATCTTCTGTGACTGCAGTTAACGCCGCTTTACTCAAAAATTTAGGGATAATAAAAGATTTAACAACCTGTGTTCTTCCTAGTAACGTAACTTCCACATACTTAATATGTCCCTTGTAGATTTAAGAATGGTCTCAAAATTTGTTTTCATACTTGAAAGTACGTTATAGTCAAAACAGATTCCCAGAGTTTTAATAGATGTCCGTGTTTTATGAGGAAAGTTAGTTTGATCAAGAGAGTGTTTACCAATAGCAAAGATTTCCGTTTTATCATTGTTGACTTGGAGGCTTGAAAATTTAGAAAAAGCTGCAGAATCACCACCAAACGGTAACACGATGTCATATCTCGGAGAAAACAAGTCATATCATCGCCAAAAGAGTTAATTTGATTTCTTCTCCTCTAACTAATGTACCCCTGATTTCATTATCTTCTCGCATTTGGCAGGCGAGTGTTTCAAGAGCTAAAATAAATAATAAAGGTGACAAGGGATCACCTCGACTAACCCCGCCCCTGGCTAGAAATAAATCGGTGCATGGTGAAACCGTTGCTTAAAACACAACTGGGTATGTTAGAATAAAAAGTTTTAATCTACTGTAAAAAAATATGGTCTAAAGTTAATTTTTTCCAAAACTTTAAAAAGAAAAGAAAGGTTTAGCGAGTCGAATGCTTTCTGAAAATTAATTGCCAGAAGAATACCTGAACGATGTGTTAACTTAGCAAATTCCAATACATCTTCAATCGTGCGAACACCATCTTGTTTTGATCTTCCCTTCGTGAAGCCATTTTGATTAGGATGAATAAGATTCGGTAAAATTTGTGCTAACCTCCTTGCAATCGACTTGGATGCAATTTTTACATCAACATTAATTAAAGAAATCGGTCTCCAGTTTGTGATAAATCGTCTATCTTTTTTCTTTGTAATCAGAGCCTGTTTCTGTGAGTTAGATAATTGTCCCTGTTTGTGTGCAAAATTAAAAGCGTTAACAAGGCATTTCCCCACGAGGTGCCAGAAACCAAGGTGAAATTCCACTGTCAGGCCATCATTTCCCGGTGTTTTGTTTGTCTGAAAGGATTTCAATGACTCGAAATATTAATTTATTGAAATTTTGTCATCCAAGCAACCTACGTTGCTCGTCTGTCAATACTTTAGTGGTTATATTACTAAGATATTCGTCAGTTGATAGGCTACCACGATCACGACGATCCGTATTATAAAAATTTATGAATCTCAGTCATTATTTGTTTTGGATCAGTCGTACAAATATCATTTGTCACTAACTGTCTTAATACAGCTTTTTTTCATATAATTTTCTAAATTCAAAAAGTACCTGTTGCTTTCTCTCCATGTTCATACCAATTCGCTCTTGATCGAATTATCGCTCCTTGAGCTATATATTCAATTTGAAGGATTTCCAAATCATTTAGATTTTCTGAAGTTGAGTGTGTTGATTTTTTCCTTCAGTGCTGAAAGTTTCTCCCTTCGATTTGTAGCCTTCTGCTTACTATAATTAATTGATTCATAGCGCTTAATAAAATCCTAAAGGATTCTAGGGTCTTAAAAATCTTTTCCTTCGTCTAACCAATCACTATATTTATCAGTAATTAGTCTTGTGTAGTCATTATCGTCTAAAAGACTGAGTTAAATTTCCAAAAAGAAGGACCCTGTTTCTTCAATTCCGCTTATGTGCAATGAGATAGCGGAATGATCAGTCCTTATTGCAGGAATGATATCTACATTCTCAACTTCTTCCTGAATGGTGCTGTTGATTAACCGAGAATCCAAACGACAATGCACTACTGGATAAAGGGGGCAAGTTTCTAAAGAAACTTTGGTGCTGCGTCGGTGGGAGTATTACAAGATAATTTGGTTTTATCAACTGGGTGGATAATGTGAATTGTCCACCGTAAAGAGACTCGGAAGCTGACGTTTCGAGCGTTAGCCCTTCGTTGGAGCTACTGGGTTTGTTTGTCTCCATGTAAATCTTCTAACCTTCGGATTTCTGATACTGTAGATATCGATTAACTTAAATGATGAATACAAATTCTCAATGCTTTTACAAGATTCTTTTTTGTGAGGTTTGCCTCCCGTCCCATCCAATTCAGCGTCAAGAATAACATTGAAATCGCCTCCAATAATCACACCACAGTTTTCGTCCAATTCTAATTCATCAACCGCTTTTTTAATTTCTTCGAAAAAGATGCATTGGTCTTTTGTCTTATTCGGTGCATATATATTGACCAAAACAATCGGTTGGCCTTGGATAACACTCCTTTAAATAATAAATCTCCCCTGCTCATCCTTTCGCTGTATCTTAATT
>OZ026607.1:14128640-14213640 GCA_964020085.1 Micromussa lordhowensis
GTGTCACGGCGTGCACAGGTTTCGCCGACACCAGAGTAGGGAGTAACGGCGCGTGTAACCTGTAAGACTCATCAGACCAGCCAAAAAAATCTTGGCACTAAAACCGAGAAACTTTCATACAAGAAAAAACAAGGCAGAATGTTTGACTTTAAGTCCCACAGCTGGCTGTTCCGTGACTCGGAACCAGTCCTTTAGACCATGTCCCCAGAACGCGTACCGGAAAAAAAATCGAATTTTATGAATATTTGAGGCGCTCTCAAGCAAACGCACAATGACTGCCCGCTGAAATTTTTGTATCAAAAACTACTCTATTCAAAGTCCTTTCACAACTTACAAACAAATTTTCCAAAGTCCTTCTCCTACCCAAGAAATATCCCGGGTAAAAAAACATAGTCTCTAACTGTAAAAGTATTGGAAGAAAGGAGTCATCTTTTAACATACTTTTCTTTGCCAAAAACATTGTTGATCCCAGTGAAATATACATGGATGGCATCTGTAAATGATCATTAACAACTGGACTAAGTTTCATTGGCTACGTTGTTATCGACAAATTTTTACCGTTTTTTTTAATCTACATATTTTCGATTTTCACAGCAAAAAAATGCTCCCTTAAAGCAAACGCATCCCATAATAATTTTTTCTTGTTTTGGAGAAAACAAATTATGTCAATTAATCAGGCATATGATAGGCTTTATTCTGACAAAGTTTCAAATTTTTGATTTTTGGGTCGATTTCCAACTTTGCTCGATCCTTACTGGCAGAGACTCTTAATACGTCAAAAAGAGAGGCAATTAATCGTGAAAATCATCGGGTTATTCACTGAAAGTAAAATTAGAAAATCACATGCGAGTGCGATAAATTGTCCTACCTTTCTCTCTGCTCGATCACGTTCGGGTTTCTCGGGTACCAAGCTTGTAGCATGAACTGTAGAGAAAACGCTCACTTCCAAGTCGTCTGTGAGTAATCGTGGAATCAAAGCACTGTCATGCCCTGCAAAAGACGAAAACCTTCTCTTGAAGTCCTTGGGTTTGAACGGTGTTTCGAGCAAATAGCGGAGGTCTTTGTCGGCTCCCACTTGGCCCGCTTACATTTGACAAAATCGACCCACTTCGTGCCTCGGGCCGATCATCGCCATAATATGGAATTGTTTGCAAGGCAATACCTTCCTTTAAGTTTGGAAAGTTATTACAGCCGCCAGCAACACACCGAGTTGCCTTTTCAACCTTCTCTCGTCTATATCGTGTAGAAACTTCACTAAAGCACTCCAAAGCTACATACTCGGTTGACGTCACAGATTTTACTATACCCAGACCCCCGTGACTCGGTCGTGCGAGAGTTTTTCGCGATTTTTGCGACCTTTGACGGCGCATAAAATATCGAGTTTTCAAGCAAAAGGGATAAATCTTTCACCATTTTCCTCAGAAAAATACAAAGATTTGTTTTAGCGAAAAAAACTTGTCAGGTTATAGGCGCTTTAACGTAAAGGCACGATGAGGTTCCATTCCACATCACAATAAACCACCTTGCTATATCGGAGAGATTCTATTTCGCTGTTTGCCATCAATATGCTGGTTTTCTCAGTCAAATCTAACCTATGATTAGAGTGCCGCCTCCGCCACAAAGTTTTAAAATAATGATGACGAGTAAAAATTCAAACAACCCATTTCTTCGGCGCGTTAAGTTAATAATGGCTAAACTTCCAAAAATAGTTATTTGACACCCCAAGGGCTGACCACTCTAGAATAAATTGGATTAGAAGTCTTTTTTAATCGACTTTTTTTGAATTGAATTGCTTTGTTTCAAGTAGCCGCTCTACAAAACAAAAATAATTGATAATGTTCGCTTCTGCTAATTAGCTTAATGGGTTTGCTAATGAGGCAACTTGGCATGGTTGCTTTGTTTGAAGTAGCCGCTCCACAAAACAAAACTACCTTAATTAATGGGTTTGCTAGCGATCGTATATCCAAAAACTTGAAAGGGAGATAAAGTTGGAGAAAATATTAATGTAAGCTATGTTGTCGTTACTCGAAATGGTGGAATTTGAGCAGAAGTTTTCTAGAACTTTAAAGAAAAGGTTAGTTGTTACGACTGAGCGTTGGAATATTACTGCCCAGAAGGCAAAATCATAGTCGCTGTGTGTCACTGAACTCAGATAATGATTTATCAAATGCTGAAAATGGAGTGTTTGTATTAATTAAATAACGCAAGTCCATTCATAGCTTATATCCAAAATTACATCGAGTTGTATAATCTCCCGGTACTCCAGCTCAATCGAGTTCGTGACGAATGAAGTCTTTGTCAAACATCTAAAGAGATCTACAATCGCACGAATGAGAAACATTTACAGAAAAACAGTAATTCATCTCAAATTGGGAACGACTTATTTAAACGATGAGCTTGGAATCAGCCACCGTACGCCCGACTCCTTATACTTAAGCCTGCTGTTAACAACCCAGCATCCCTGTAGAAACCAATATAATGGGTATGTTTCACCAGTTTTCTTTAGATGCTGATGTGGCCCAGTGTAGTAGATATCGATCGATTTCGAACTCAAACTATGTTGGCCTTATTCAAGCCCTAAGTTATCACTAGTTTCAGATAGGATTGCGAAGGAAAAACGATTAAGAAAATTAAAATCGAATCCACGCCGGGGCCAAACCACCCCTCAAATCGGTCATCAGAGGCGCGCGGTGTGTCATGGGAGGAATTTTTTTTAGCTTTGGTAGAATCCAATATGGCGGCCAAGCTCTTTCCGGAAAATCCTCCCTCTGATAAAATAAACCAGTTTTTCCGTAGAAAAAGGGAGGAACACATGTCTTGTACAGAAAACGCTACGGACTTGAGGGATATTTCGTGCTTTTTTGCTGAGTTGGATGCAGCAGTTGGAGTCATCGAAGAGAAATTCACTACATTAAGTGGTCGAAATCGAGAACTGCAAAAGTTGATTCCCATCCAAGGAATGGTCATAAGGACATTGAAAAAGCTTCATGAAAAGATAACTAGAAGATTGCACTCAAAACCTACTTTAGCGACACCATGGAGAGGAGAATTGACAGTAGACATTCCCCGAGAAGTTTTTGATTTGATCTACCATAAAATTGTAAAGTCCAGAACAACTTTGGCCATCAATCGAGGGGCAAAAACCAGCCTGTACTGACATTGAAATCACGGACAGGAGAAAGGCAGTATTTGTTTTTAACAAAATGAATCAACATGGCATTCTTGTTAGTCGTGATCATCTTCTCAAGAAGTGTTTGGGAAACTGTGCTGGTGGTGTTCATGCATTTGAGAGATGTGAAGTGGTTTTTTGCAGGGAAAAACCTATGAGATTTAAATATCATCACAACACAGAAGTTTTGTCAGTCAACTTTCATTATGGTTATTGGAATCAATTTGGTAATCCAGAACACTAATTAATGGGTACAACACAAGTAATTATTATGTGCTACCTAAATCAGTAATCTGCATGGAGCATTTGTTTTAGTGCTGATGAACACCTCTGCAGTTCCAATATCCATAATGCAATGATAAAGTAACTACATAGAGCTGAAACTTTTGTTTACACAGTCCAATAACCTGACTGTCCATCCTTACTTCAGGGAACTGTATTAAAAATAACATAACATAATAATTGCTGGAGATGGTCTTCTGACTTACCTCATGGCAGAGCCAGCTGTTCTTTGACTTCCATCTTTTTCTCCTTCCCAGTGGGTTTCATTGTAGAGTTTGCACTTTCAATGTTAGGTTTTCCCAGAGTCGTGTTTAGTTTACAAGGTACATGTAATCTTAGAGTTTTCGGCAAGTTCTTGATATTGATGTTGATTATCCGTTTTTCAGGCAGTGGCAAAAAGTCCTAGTAACAGTCATGATGCCAGTATGTTGTTTAAATTTATTACAGTTTACTGGGATGTTTTACTAAGAGGTGCAGTCACCACAATATTGTCAGTTATAAATATGAACAGATTTTATGTTCCAATAGCCATATGTTCCCTTGTTAAGAAAAGTCTCATGGTTGACAACTCTACACTTAGACAACAGAAGATCTATAACCAGAGGACTTATGATAAAAAATATTCTCTGGATAAATCATTTGAACCAAAAATTACATGTAAGCATTGAACAACTTGTAACTTTTCTGCCCTGTTATCAAATGGGCCCAAATTGTTTAATTCTTGTGAAGAAAAAATACAAAAAATGTATGAAGGAAAGAGTCTTGTTCCTAACTCCAATATTAAAGCATGTTGTGGTTTAAATCTGTCATGGTCAGATTTTTGGATCTCCAATTTTTTTTCTGGGAGGGTTTAATTTCAGAGATACAATTATGACTAGGTTGATCAAAGTTTGTGCGCTGTTCATTGTATCAAACAAAGTGCAGTCCCTTCTAATATCACTGCAAGCTGGCAAAATTCACTGCTTCCATTGGTTTTAAAAGCAAACAAATAAAAAATGCTATATATTAGGAGTAAAAGTTTTGAATTTAAGCTACTACACAATTTTTCCTGGTACAATCTATGTTGCTGTTCCAGTCTGTTATGATCAGACTTTTATTGAATTTACTGCTTGGTTTCAATGACAGATGCTAAGACCAGGCTGATTATTTAAGTTTATGCCCACTGTCTATTCTACATGGGGCAGCCCTTACAATATCACAGCAAGCTGGTAAAATGCACCGGCCCTTTCCTTGTTTTTCAAACCAAACAAATAAAAAATGCTACATATTAGGAGCAACAGTTTTGAATTTAAGCTATTACACAATTTTTCCTTCTACAATCTATGATGCTGTTCCAGTCTGTTATGATAAGACTTTTGTTGAATTTACTGCTTGGTTTCAATGACAGATGCTAAGACCAGGCTGATTATTTAAGTTTATGCCCACTGTTTATTCTACATGGGGCAGCCCTTACAATATCACAGCAAGCTGGTAAAATGCACCGGCCCTTTCCTTGTTTTTCAAACCAAACAAACAAAAAATGCTACATATTAGGAGCAACAGTTTTGAATTTAAGCTATTACACAATTTTTCCTTTTACAATCTATGATGCTGTTCCAGTCTGTTATGATAAGACTTTTGTTGAATTTACTGCTTGGTTTCAATGACAGATGCTAAGACCAGGCTGATTATTTAAGTTTATGCCCACTGTTTATTCTACATGGGGCAGCCCTTACAATATCACAGCAAGCTGGTAAAATGCACCGGCCCTTTCCTTGTTTTTCAAACCAAACAAATAAAAACTGCTACATATTAGGAGCAACAGTTTTGAATTTAAGCTGTTATACAATTTTTCTTTTTACAATCTATGTTGCTGTTCCAGTCTGTTATGATAAGACTTTTGTTGAATTTACTGCTTGGTTTCAATGACAGATGCTAAGACCAGGCTGATTATTTAAGTTTATGCCCACTGTCTATTCTACATGGGGCAGCCCTTACAATATCACAGCAAGCTGGTAAAATGCACCGGCCCTTTCCTTGTTTTTCAAACCAAACAAATAAAAAATGCTACATATTAGGAGCAACAGTTTTGAATTTAAGCTATTACACAATTTTTCCTTTTACAATCTGTGATGCTGTTCCAGTCTGTTATGATAAGACTTTCGTTGAATTTACTGCTAGGTTTCAATGACAGATGCTAAGACCAGGCTGATTATTTAAGTTTATGCCCACTGTTTATTCTACATGGGGCAGCCCTTACAATATCACAGCAAGCTGGTAAAATGCACCAGCCCTTTCCTTGTTTTTCAAACCAAACAAATAAAAAATGCTACATATTAGGAGCAACAGTTTTGAATTTAAGCTATTACACAATTTTTCCTTTTACAATCTATGATGCTGTTCCAGTCTGTTATGATAAGACTTTCGTTGAATTTACTGCTTGGTTTCAATGACAGATGCTAAGACCAGGCTGATTATTTAAGTTTATGCCCACTGTTTCTTCTACATGGGGCAGCCCTTACAATATCACAGCAAGCTGGTAAAATGCACCGGCCCTTTCCTTGTTTTTCAAACCAAACAAATAAAAAAATGCTATATATTAGGAGTAACAGTTTTGAATTTAAGCTCTTAAGTTGAAAAGCTCAGTAAAGCTTGCTAAGATATCCTGCCACCACAAACTTACTGATATAATATGGAAATCCTTCTTTCCATTTTCTTTTCGTTTAATAGCATTCAGCATTTTGGTGAGCTCTTCCAACTTCCCTTCCTTCTCAACAAGACAATGTCTAAGGGCCTCAACAGCTCTGGGTTGTTCGGCCTGTGCATTTTGTATGGCAATCTTTTTGGCATTGTTGGTACGCACCAATATTAAATCGACGTTTTCTTTTCACTCCACACAGTATGCTGAAACACCATTGATTTATTTTTTTCATTCAATGCCATTTGGGAAGTAAAATCAAACTTTCTAACAGAGGAAGAATCGAACTAAAATCGTATCATTTTAGTTTTTTCTCGTAAACTACATACAGCCCAAAAAATTAAGTTCAAAACTCACATTTTGCTGCCCACTTCGACAGGTAAACCGTCTTCATACACCGCTCCAAGCATGCTTCAAACAAGGACGCTTCAAGAATACCCCTGGCAATTTACATATCAAAACAAAGCTTATCTTCTCTAGAAAATGAATTTGCCCGCCATTTCTCTCTTTGCGGTACCCAGTCATCACACGGCGAGGTTTTTCTCGGCTGGTCTGGAGGGGAGATCGAAGAAATTCAGACCAGAAGCCTTTGCGCGCATTTTTGGCCGCCATATTGGAATTTTTTTTCGGACGCTCTGATGACCGTTTTGAGGGGTGGTTTGGCCCCAGCGTGATCGAAGAGGATGAATCTTGATGTCTTTCCCTCACCATGTAAAGGCCTAAATCCGTCTTGTGTAATGGTGTTATGTTCAGGTCAATCATACAGGGCGCTACTTCCACTAAACCGTGAAAACTTCAAGCTACAAAACGTACCCTGTCTGCAGTACTGAAATTATCCACGAATAAGAAACATTGCCACAGAAACAAATCACTGCAGACAGGGGGTAAAATAAAGATTGAGGATGAAATGCAAACTGCATAGTCTAGTAGTAAAAAAGCAGCCTGCAGATTGTTGAATATTTTCTCTGAATCTTGCTATCATTTGCATCATTGAGAGCTAACCGTAAACACGCTAACTAGCTGAAGCGAAATTCAGGCGAACCTGAGTGATATTCAGTCTAACCTGAGTGATATTCACGCTAAATTAAGTGATCTATATAGCGCCTTTTTCTACAAGATTCAAAGGCGCTGCTTACACTTTACACTAATAAAAAGTATAATTAAAAGTACTTATAAATAGCGAATCATAGGTTATAAACGTTTAAAATTCTTCACGGTGTTACTTGATTTAACATCTTATGGCAGTTCATTCCAAAGTTCAGGAGCAACTATTGAAAAGGCCAACTTACAATAGGAGTTCAGATTAAAACGAGGTTTAAGTAATAAATTCTTAAAAGAGCATCCTAGATTGCAGCTGCGGTTGTATGGCTGGGTGAGTGATATTCAGGCTAACCGGAGCGCAGACCTTCGGCGGCCTGAATAGCCCTGTTTACGGTTAGCAGTCGATAATGGAAGTAACTTGATATATACTTAAAACGTCTGCAGTCTGCATTTTTCCCCTGGTCTAAAATCTACATTTAACGTCTGTCTCATTCGCAGTCTGCGTTTTATACTGATTGTTACGACAAATTAAACTTCCACTTCACGTGAACGCAAAGCTAGCTAGTAGAGTGATGAGACCTTCTTGGAAATCTTTAAACGTCTTGTTAAGCAGGCGTAAATATGATATATAAGCGTCTTTCAGCCAGGTTTCACAAAGTTTACAATTGGCCTAAAACAACATTTTTTTCTTGCATTTTAAGCATCAGTATAAACTGGCTTAACGCTTGCGTCCTGCTTTAAACGTCAAACCCCAGTGGCGGAGGAAATCGAAACCAGCATCTAAATTTAATGCTGCGGGTAAAAAGAAACCAAAGCTGACAAAATGTTTGCCCCATAACAAAAAGGATGTTTTGAGTCATTGAGTGATTCAGGGTCTCTTCATATTGAGCACGTTCAACCGGACTGGCTCGATTTCCGAGATATTACCTCGCCACTCTTGTTCGGAAAAATATTGATGTGTTCATATGGGGAGCCGAGCTGGCCAGGTTACCGAGATATCAGATCTCAGTAACTGCGATAAAACAAAACATTTCCTGATGTACACTCCAGCCCGGATGAACGGGCGAAATTGTTAGACAAAATAGCTGCGCTTTTGCATTATAGCGGCCAAACTGGCGTAATGTTTGCCTTGTATGTTTTTCCACTTCAGAAGTATGCGAATTACCTTAATAAATTAAGCTACACAAAGTTAACATAGTCGCGAGCGATACAAGTTTAATCTGTGTTCTATATATTTTTTTCTTGCATTTCACCTTGGTCGACTGGGTTGATTTTTTTCATATGGTGAACAGACAACAAAATGCAACCCGGTTACCGAGCCAGCCTTGTCTCAAGGCTCATATGAAGGGGCGCTCAATTAATCAAATTGCTGTATTCAAAATCTGGTTTATTTTTCAAAACAAGATCCTTATTTAACACCTAAACACTACCTAAGAACGATATTTAAGGTCACTGAACAGAACATTGAAAATTAATTAATCGCTGTCGACTAGTACTGATAAACTTAGAAAACTAATATCAAATGGTGTTACTAAAATTTGAAAAAAAAAATAACAATAAAAACTTCATTCTACTTCGATCTTTCCCTGATCTGCCTATCTTGCCCTTGAAATGTCGAGGTCTTTTTTATTTCGTGTACTGATTTGGAAGTGAGTTCGTCAAGCACCAATGTCTCGCTTTTCTCGGGCGTACCTATATCGAAATGCAAATGCCTTACTGATCTTCCATTTTGGAGGCGTTCCGAAAATTATCGCAAACCTGCAATGGATATCGCTTTCGAACTTTAAAAAGATCTGGCAACACTAAAACACTTCGCGCTACAAAACGGGCTAAAACAGCTCTAATCACGACGACGGAAGAAGCCGACAAAGTGTACCCAGCGGCGGGTACGTGATCAGCATTTGTTAATATTCCAGACAGTGTACGATTAGCAACAGGTGAAAACAACCGAAATTTCAATTTTTCCTTGTTACATCTTGAGAAACCAAACTACAGTATTTTCTAGGGAATCACAACGAATTATCTAGAACCACCGTAAGCCTTATTACGGTGTGCTCAAGGAACTGATCAGGCAATTAAAGCCGAAACGGAACATTTAGAACATAAGACAATGAAACTCAAGCGTCATATTGATCATAAGTCGCGCAAAAAAATTATTAAACTTGAGCATACCTTCCTATTGTTGGAAACTCCTGACCATGCGTTATTGATTCAAACTTGAACTTTATTTTCGGTTTAGAAAAGCTCGACTTTCCAAAAACTTTACTTTACGCCGCTTTGGAACTGAACGAACAATGTTAAACTACGGGGCTGCGGTAAAACAAGGAACGGATAGCGGCGGATAGTGCGCGGCGGATGGCTTTTCGGGCAATCAAAGCCAAAGATAATCATTTGGAACATAAGAAAATGAAACTAAAGCATTATAGGGATCATAAGCCCGCGAAGAAATTATTAAACTTGAGCATACCTTCCTGTTGTTGCAAACTCCTGACCATGCGATATTTGATTCAAACTTGAACTTTACGTTTAGTCTAGAAAAGCCCAACATTCCAAAACTCTTTCCTTGACTTTGCTTTAGAACTGAACGAATAATGTTAAACTGGGTCTCTGGTAAAACAGATGCCGAGCTACGGATGGCAAAATGCGAATGGAAAAATTCGGACGAATAAGCGGTCACTTCAAAACGTAGACCATGCAGACTGCAGACAGTACACCGTGCAGACCATTTGTTTTTTTTTTCATTGTGGGCTAATTTTAGCATTTACTTTTCACTCACATTATTATTAGCTGAAAAATTGTGAACCGATATAAATTTGGCACCTCTGATGCCTGTGAGGATAGAAACTGTAGTTTGTTTCTTTGCATGCTTTACTTAAGTACAATTAGAACTAAAGTGATTTTGCCACACACAGTCCCTTAAACGCGGTTGTCTACAGGTATTGAATCGACAGTCAAATACCGAGTTCCAGGAGCCTGTCTAAATCAAAAACACTCCGATATACATTTCAAAACTATCTTGTAGAACCGAAAAGAACTTGCTACCCATTGTTACGCAGTTTAACTACAATATAATTATTTAAAAGTTAGCACTGGACATCAAAATGCTAAATATACATGCAAGATGGTACAAGCTAAAAGCACTCTCATGAGTTAATATATTCCGGACATAATATTTAGCAAGTAATTTTATTAAGTAGCCCAGAGGGAAGAAAATAATTTCATTCACCTTTGATCTTACAGATAAAACAAACAACCTCAGTAGTGATTCTGGAATATTGATTGTTCACGGTCCGCAAGGTTGCCTATTTTCCTTTAAAAATAATTCCTGAAGTATTTATAAACTTCGGATAATTGATGTAAACTCTTAAAACAAATTGACTGAAAGCAAAGATTCATTTGCAATAATGGTCTTCCCTGATAGGCAATTTTTGCGCTTCTCTTGCACAGAACAGTAAGGGTTATTGGTTGGGAACATTATAATTAGTCAATAAAAAATATATCGTTCGAACAGCTGGCAGCGAATTACGCAATAGGCCGACACAGCTCCACTAGACAATTCATGAAAGTCTAGACATAACAAACTTAGCACTTTCAATTTAAGCTCCCTCATAGCCGACAATTGGCATGTTCATTATTATCTCATTAGGTCACTTAGCCAAACAGGCGTGCTTTATGGGGCGATACATCATTGCACGTGTTTTTTCATATTCATCAAAGTCGCTAAAACTAATCCAATTGTTATTTGAAGCATTTAGGCGAAAAATGAAAATTAATTTAGTTGAATCCTCGATTTTCCACGAGCTTTCAAACTCGCGATTGGATACTGTTACGCGACCGAGTTTAGAGAGTCTGGGGCGGCGGTTGAACCAAACACCTATAAACAATAGCGCCTCAGTCTCTCTGTATTTGCTCTAGAAAATCAAAAGAAAAAAAAAGATCTAATCGTTCCGATATATTTTAAGACTAAAACGTCCAAGGTTTGTTTCGAAATAATTTATTTCACTTCACTGGAGACAGAGTTAAGTTTCGATTCGGAAGACTCCGAAATAAACTTCGACTGAGCATGTTCGGCAGTTGTGAACTCACTGCTCAGAGCCGTTTAAGAGCAATTTGCAATATTTCAAGCAACGGCGGGGAAGACTTTATTGTGGACGGGCTGCTTGTATATTAGAAATGGAAAGCTAGATACGAAGTGGAGGTGCAGGCAAGCGAGAATCAGGAAAGAAAATAAGAGGACTGCTTTGAGTCAGTTGTTTGGTACACTGTAATTTCGTCACCTAAAAGAAGATTCCCACGCGTGCTTATAGCCCATTCAGATTTGTCGTTACCGAGAATGTATTTCGTCAAGGTATGGCTGTTCCATTAAATCCAGTTTGTGTTTTACTCTCTGGAATGCTTCCTTTTCATAAGAACAACGTGTTGTAGTTTTCGAGATCTGATAACCTCCGCACGTAAGTACTCTTGTGACCTCTTGTTTGAGCGGCTCTGTGTTCTAAAATTTGATCCTTTCTCAAGCGACTTTTAGTACACCAACTCAATGGATATATAGCTTGTTTTGGCTCAGTTCTATTTCAGAATTAGCCTGGCCTAATCGTAGAATTGTTTGAACCTAAAGTTTTGAAGCTGCGGGAGGAAAGGCAGAATAAATCATTTTATAAAATTACTAAATTTTCCTAAAATTACTAAATTAATTCCGCATTGTCACACGTTTTAAATCGTGACTCCAATGTATTTTTTTCTTAAAATTGGCAGTGAAATTCTTCGGATAAGGGAAAAGGATGTGTTCCCTAAGCGGCCGCAGATAATGTTAGGCGGTCATATTTTCGACACTATTGCACAGAATGTTTGCTGCACTGCTAATTTCCAAACCTTCGACTGAAAAACTGTGTGAGTCTAACGCTTTTGTTATCAAGTAATTCTAAAGGATCTATCTCCAAGTTTTATCTAAATCGAAAGAAAAATAAGCGTTGGTTTGCTGCGTACAGCTCCGACCTATTTCCATATCAGTATCTTAGTCGTAACCCCTAAGCTTAGCTTTGCTGGTGGCAAAATATTTCATCTATAAATGTAACTTAAATGAACAATCGTTACTCTTCTCACTGTTTAAGACAGAACTCCGAGAAAATATAATGACGGAATGATACATTGCAATAAAAAACAAAACCGCCAAGCTCTTTAATGAGAAATGGAAATGCCTTACATTAAAAGATTTTGTTCCCGAAATTTTGCCACCACCAACTTCTCACTAGTTCAAACTAATCTACCTACTTTGTGTCGAAGATGTCACAGTTTCAAATTTGTAATCAATAGCGCCTACCATTAATTTATTATATATATATTTTAGTCTTTAAAGTGTTGTAGTTTCCTTTTATCCCTGGAATTTACTTTACCGTACGTTTTATTGTATTTTTTATTCATTTACTATTTAATATAAATAAAGTTAAATTAATTAAAATAAAAAAAAAAATAAAAAAAAAGTCTTAGTCATAACGCTTTTTGACTGATCACCCTACCTTGCTGTCTAATACTGCGGTATTGGAAGATATTAGTGGTCAGAAGCATTTCTGCTAATTACTGATTGGCTTTAAGTAGCAAATAGCGTTAGAAACTCTGCTGAACAAATTCCAGTGAGACTTCTTCAATCCCACAGACTCACTTCGCCTGTTTCGGTTCGACAAAATCAGCCCATCGTGAAATTTCTTCCGTGAGTACGCTCTGGTGCTTAATTACAATAGGAATTTAAAAAAAAAGAAAGGTGGTTGTCTCTATCTGAGCGGCTGGCGCATCCGAAAACACAGCAAAATCTTCCCACCGTAGCGTAATACCTCCAGAATCTTACTTTGTCTACATTGGACATGGCATGCAACATGGCGGCGTAGTTACGGTTGCTATGATATCACGTGACGCGTGCAAAACCTCCATTGCACACTATACCTTTCTTTAAAACTAAGATATTGCTGCAACAGCCGAGAGTATTTCTGGAACCCGTTTCTGCGCACTTTTGGAATTTGTATTGCACCACCCTGAAGGAAATGAGAGGACGTGAGATATTCAGCCTCCCTGAGTACATGTAGACGTCACAATAGCTGCTGGACCCATTTTTCTCAACTCTGTCGTGAACAAAATGGTGGCGTTTTTGTTGTTATTCCCAAGATTCCATAGGGGCACAGAAAATCGAGGATTTAACCGGATCCAAACATTTTGATTTCGCAGAAGTATTGCAAATAAAAAGTCGCGTGGTCATATCCTGTTCATAAGTACTTAATTACACTCTCATGCTGTAATGATTACCTATACAATTGCGTCTGACTCTGCTCTTAACTAACCGTCTTGACCTTCCTTCATGCCATTTCATTGTTTACCAATGTTTTTCCAACTATCTTTATGTTTTCTAATGTCAGTTTCAGAGACGTCATTACCAACAGGGTGTAAAATACTTGTTGACTTCATGGGTAGTTGTAGAAAATTAAACCTACATTCAGCTTTTGACTTTTTACGACAAGTTTGACAATGCCTGTGAATTTGTCTATTGACAAGATGCTCCAATGCTGGGTTATTGTCTGACGTTTTACTAGTGATTATTTCATCAATAAATGACGTGACAGCACTGTCATCATCACATCCATATCCTAATGCATCTTCAAGCCATATGAGCATGTGAATGTGTTGTGAACCTCTCTGTTGATATTCAACTCTGTAAAACCAGTCTGCAATTTTTCCTAACGGGGTAGACCCACTCATTAAAAAAGTGTTTTAAAAAATGATTAAGTTGATAATCAAAATGTCCCGCACATGTCACAGGATCACTCTGCATCAACCTAGACTTTTCCTCCCAGTTCAAGTTTTTTAGTTCAGTATCTGAATATTCTTTATCATCAACAAATTTGCCCAGTATTCTAAGTAGATGTATCCGCTGTGTCTCACCTGATGAAACACTATAAAACGATGTAGCAGGTCCTAATTGACTGATCATTGGCAAAAATATCTTTTTTGGCCTTCTCAAAATATGGAGGTGAGCCTCGAAGTTCCCTCAAGAATTTGTAGCCTTCATCAAGATGAACTAATCTCTCCAAAGTTCTTTGTTGCTTTAACTGTCTTGCTGTCAGAGTTCTGTTGTTTCCGTTACATTTCCTCAAAGCTATTCGAGATTTTCCAAAATAATTTTCATTTGCAACTTTTTAGGTTTGAAAAATATATTTTTCACGCACATAGCATTTCTTCGATGTGACCTTCTTAATTCTGATCTGCAACTGTCACTGCCGTGAACATTTACTAGTCTTTCTTTAAATATTCCTGGATAACTGAAGCTAATTCTTCAGAACATTTATTTCTAAATATACTTAAAGGTGTACTGCCTTCCCCAGGGGCAATGTTATAAATTTGTTCTCTTTCGCTGTCTTCAAGGAAATCTGTGGCAGTTGACATAGTATCAGTTACACTTGCAGGAGTTTCTGTATCATCTTCAATCCAATCATCAGTATATTGCTCAGTTTTAATATCAGCATCACGTCCAATATTAAGACTATTAGACTATTAACTTGTGAACAGCACTGACTAGTATTTTCATTTTCAGATAAGTTCATACTTATCTATGCAGCCTATCATCACTAAAAGATACTCCTTGCTCTCTATAAAGACTGCTATTTGCAGCTAGCCACTTTGCTGCTTGCACAATTTTATGTGGTCTTACATTTAGACAATGCAAAGCATTTATACTGTAATCGTCTCTTTAATTGAACTTTAATTGCTCCACTTTCGTAAGGCAACCTGTTAACATCTGCAGGTACAATTACAACATTTCCTTTTATTTTAAACTGATTTCCTCTTGGAGCTTGCATAAGCTTTTGTAAAGCTAATCTAGGTGCCAGAAGTCTGCACTCCAATTCATTTAAGTCGAATAAGTCAGGTTTAACTGGAAATAACATTCCATTCTTAATTGCACAGGGTGGTATTTTGTTTTTTCGTAAATGTTTGTAACAATTAAGATTGGCAAACCCACTCCATATCATCAACGCTCAGTTTGCACAGTAAATAATTTATTACGCTAGGATTAGAAAGTCTTAGTTTCTCAGCAGTAGTAACACTGTGTTTGTACCATAGCTGATCACAATAAGAACAACTGTACATTGGACCTTCAGACACAGCAGCATGGAATTTTCTTGCTTAATCAGCAACGGTTTTATTTGCAATCTTTTTTTTTTGACACATTCACGTCTATTTGCCAGCCTCTTTTCTCGACATTCGTGAGATTCATTTCTAGTTTTTTTCTTTTTAATACTCACGTTGGTGTCCAAATCTCTCTTCTCTACATTTCGCAGATTCATTTGCACGAATTTTCCTCTTGTATTCACGTTGATGTGTCAGCCTATTTTCTCTCGCCTCTGGGCTTTCATTTATTAACCTTTTCTTTTTCTCATATTCGTGTCCTCCAAGCAATTGTTTGTTTACTTTGCATCTTTTAGTCAAATGCTCTCTTTTCAAGCCGATAGGTTCTTCTGGGTTGGTGTAAACATTTCTGTATCACTAATTACGACCCCTTTGATTTCAAAAGGAACAGTGCATGTTTGTAAGCAAGAGAGTTGCAAATATGAAATAAGGTTTTCAAGTCCTTCAATGCTGAGCAAAGTACATGTCCCAAATGAATGAGGCATTCCATGAAAATCCCTTAAATGAGAATCAAAAATTTTAAAACTTTGTTGTGAATTTCTAAAAATGGCAACTGCACTAATACCGATAGTCAACAAACAACAATTATAATTCTGCTGAGAATAAAGCTCTCTGATATCATTTTGAAGAGTCATAAATGGGCCACTGTTAGATGTCAAAAACAAACTTCCTGTTAATGGCTCGCTGTATTGTAATATATACACGTTGTCGAAAATTGAGACAAAGGTTGGGACATCCGTTAAGAGCAAATAATCATTGCATACATACATACACACACACACACGCATACACATTGTAGTACTGTACAGGAAATTTCCAGTAACCAATATATTATTCGGAGTGGAAGAACTCCATAAATAATATCTTCTACATGATGGTAAATAATAGCAGTAAGTGACGTTGCTACACATTACTTACCAGCATTTTCACCAAACAGTACTTCATTTCCTTGACTGTAGTCAACACGAACTGTTCTTGTCGAGTCAATGACTTCAAATATTGTAGGACCTGGATTTTCCTTCGCATCATTTGCTTGTCTTATAATCAATGGAATATAAATACTGTAGAACGTCATTTGTGTGAACCAAAATTTCACTTCGTTCCACATTTTGTATTGCCCAACCACTTGTTTGGTAAGTAAAACACATTTAAAGTACTGTTTAAAACACGAGCAGCAGTGTTTTATCGGGTTTAAAAACACGGGGCGTAGCCGAGTGTTTTTAAACCCGATAAAACACGTGCTGCGAGTGTTTTGAACAGCTTAAAAATCCGCGATAACACCTATCTGCGAATTTTTCTATTGCTTCAAAAACCCGAGAAAACACGTGCATGCGAATTCTTCTGCGGCTTCGAAAACCCGAGAAAACGCGTGCATTGAAAACAATTGATTGAGATCTTTATATAAAGATCACACGGAGATCTTTATATAAAGATTACGTGCGATCTTTATATAAAGATCATGGTAGTCGTTCTCATTTTTACCAGGTATAAAGGTTCATGCACGTGATCAATTTGACGTCTCTGATAGGCTCATGTGCTTATGAATTATTAATGAGTTTTTGAATACAACATCAAAACTGTAATGTTCCAAAATCGTCCTCTCAGACGTTATAAAACGGCCTTTGTCTTGACAAAGCTGTCATGGATGCCAATCCTGGACCGATATTGCTCAATTGACGTCCACCCCATGCCATGATATTTTGTCCAACTATCGAGGTGCGAGAGAAAATTGCAGTTCCAGTATTCTTTTCTCAGCGTCTATTTCGAGGCTGTATCAGAGAATTTTCAGTAGCTATTTCAGTGCTGTAAAGTGCTTCCTCAGTGGGGATCAAAGCGAGTGAATATTGGCTTACGTAAGCGTAACAGCTTCTTTTGAACCGAAGCACAAAATGCACAGACGGCACTGACTTCGTGCTATAAAGGCTACGCTGGTTAGCGTGACTCCAAGGACTGCTGTAACGACGAGAAACTACAGGAACACTGGCTGAAAATAGTGAGCTTTATATTAAAAAAGAAACACTAACAACATGCGTACAGGAATTTCGAAGCTATCGAAATTCAGAAGACTTAACTTTAAAGTCGCTTGCATACGATGGTTGATAATAAATTGATACGATAAAGCAAAAACAAGAACAGGTAAAGGACGAAACTTACCTTCGAAATACCGACAATGTCTACCAGAAACAAAAACGCAAAACTTGCAGAGTGTACGCATGAGACAGCACCAAAATGGACGATACGAGACACGGTACCAAATGACCGCTGCCCTGACAAATAAATACTACCACCGGGTGCGGGCAACGCACAGTTCCTCCCAGATGACCTTGCGATCGCTAAACAGAGACAAATAAACTCCGCCGACGATAGCATAGTGGAGGCCGAAGCCCCCACAAAAATACAAGTAAACAATAACTAATTTTAGAGATTTCCTTACTGGCCTCTCGGGCACCTGGTGCCTGTCCCCAGCTACAAGTCAAAGAGTACATCATTCTACTGTGATTACCTTAAAGATTCTCCTAATCAGTCTTTTTAATAGATTCTGAGCGGCCTTCACTCCGGGGACGTTTTGACGAATATTTTCCCGTCCATTCACCAAGCAGATGTCACTAAACCATCTTTACGCTTCTGGTTCGCCTGTTTAAGAATATCCCTCCTGTAGGAGGTTAGGTTTTCGTTTAGGTAGATTCGTCCTGATTCTACTCGAATTGCTGCTGTTGAATCGGGATATAGGTCAGATATACGGACATGCTTTAATTTCGCCGTCTCCTTATACATTCTTGCCTTCACTTTATGGCTTTGCAATAATTGTTTTTTTACCTTTCCTATGAACCTTGTGAGAGATTTCGACGTCGTTTGGATTTACATCCACATTTTGAGCTTCAGCTAGCTTGAAGACAACCTCCTCATTAGAGTTGTAGGCGGACTCAGGTACTCCAAGGGAGTTCCTTCTAGTATATTGTTCTCTTGCGTCCTGGAGATCGTAAAGCTCTGTGATTTCCAATTCTTGAACATCAATTTTCCTCCTCGCTGCGGCTAGCTGATTTTCCAAATCATCTTGTTGTTTCTGTGTCTTAACCAAGGCGGTTTGGACGTTGATTAGCTCACCTTTCTGCTGTTGGATTACGTTCCGTAGCTCTGCGACCTCGTTGGCGAGTTTTGTGTTTGCCCGAACAACATTGGAGACCGTGATCTGAATGTCTACTAGCAGTTCCTTTAATTCTAAAAGACTTCTCTCCCCGGTATTCTTATTGGAATAAATAAAACTTTGAACTCTAAATAAAGTCGGCCAACAAATATGCACTTAAAATTCTATTAAATGTAGGTAACAATATTGGCTATGATACTATATTATCCCTGAGTGATATGCAGTCACTTGCCTAACACCTGTTTGATCCATCTTCTAATGGTATCTCTTGAAACCGCTTGATATGGTTTGTTAAAGCTTATCAGCAGACTTAGTTCCATCTCCCCGTTGCTAGGGCTTCGTTACAGCTAAATATTTTTGGAGATAGGTATAGATACATAGCCGTCTATCGGGAGCATAAGCCTTAAATTTCAAATCGTGTAAATGCCTCCCTGGCTTAGTGTGTTTAACTTTACTTGAAACTCTAAATGTAAACTGGGACTTCAGTATACTTAGGGAATGTAGGTCTTGACTGGAAAACACCTTTCATAAACCTTGTGACTAGCGGGTGATTCCCCACATAAATGTTTCCAGGCAAGACAATAAAGGTAGACAATGCACTATAGCACTATAGCCACAGTTAGCCTCGAACAGCTCAGTTCAGTTCAATTAAAAAATGTAACACTTCCTCTACAGGTGGTGAACATATATCAACTTTCCATCCACTGCAAAACCTTTGCCACTTTTGTAAATATCCAGCATATTGTTTTTGGGTGTAGTCTCGCCAGGATGCCATGATGATTTGAAGGGTTTGCTCTCGAACACCTTTTTCACACAGGGATTCCCAGACAAGTCACAGGCCAGAAGTACTAACTTTGAATGCAGTGGATGAATCTGCTCTGGGTTGTATGGCAATTTCAGCAGATGTTTTCCCTTTGGTAGCATCAGTGGATCGTGAAGTCTCATTAAGTTTGGATACCGAGGTTATGTTGGCCAATTTGGGGTCACGATCGTCCTCTAACACCTCTTCCTAATAAACTGAAAGGAGGAAACGCAAAAAAAAAAACGTGTCAGAACGCCAGTCTAGGGTAAAAGCATCAACGGCTTCTGCTCCAGGGTCTGGTTGTTTGCCAAGCAACATATTCGGGCAGCTCATAATTCAATCGGGAAGCGAAAAGGTCTAATTTGGGTCTGAACAAATATGCTTTGATTGATTCAAAAATGGTTTCATCTAGTTTCCATTCAGTTTGGTCAAAAATTCACGCGATGCTTTATCTGCTGCTACATTGCATGTGCCTGGCAAGTGAGCAGCACGAATCCATAAATTTCTGTCAATACACCAAAACCAAATTTCCCTTGCTAGTTAGTTACATATGGCAGAATGACTTCCACCCATGTTATTTATGTATGTAACTGCAGTAGTGTTATCAACCATAACATGCACATGTTAATCCCTCAGGTCCTGACAGATTGTTTGTAATGCAAAAACTGCAGCTTTCATTTCAAGGGCATTAATGTGTAGTTGCTATTCATTGTGGGTCCATCTACCCCCGGTTGATTTTCTTTGATGAACAGCACCCCAACCCATGTTAGAGGCATCTGATTCAAGGATTATACTAGGATAGGATGATTGATTGGATTCTTAGCATTTTGAATGTTTTGGATCCACCAATGTAGATCTTGTTGTGCTAAAAAGCACAAAGGCAAAGGGCCACAGGAGCATCGTAATCTCCCTGTGACTTCTTCAGAGCATTGATCTTGTCACTTTCTAGTTGGCGATAATGCAGAGATATATAGAGACAACCCTGAAAGGCAGCCACAACTTTCCTATAACTCAGCAAGTTCTCGTATTGTTGGGTGCGGTTTTGCTAGCAGTGTCTTTGCTGCCTCTTTGATAGCTTCTGCTCTCTCGGGAGTTAGCGATACTATCATACACTCAGAATCAAGGATGAAAGCCAAAGACTTGACTTTTAGGGTTGGAACTAACACTGATATTTCTGGGTGCACTAGAAACCCCAGAGAAGTAAACAAGTTGACTGTTTGCTAAATGCTATTTTGACAATTTTTAATCGTGTTGCCTTGTAAGAGTGAATCATCGATATATCCAACAGATAAGTGCCCCTGTGAGCGGAGGGTAGAATAAACTGGGTGCACAAGCAAGACCATTTGGCAGGCATGTGTACTGATACAGTTTACCTCGCCGATAAAATTTTAGGAATTTTTGGTATTTTATATCGACATGAACTAAGTAGCATGTATCCTTTAGGTCCACTGAAGCCATATAACAACCTGGCTTCATTATTTGTAGAGCTGATTTCAGTGATTCCATTTTAAACTGGTGATAAGCTACATGTTCATTGAACCTCTTCAAATTTAACATCAACCGGTGGGCCCCAACTGGTTTTGGCCTCACAAAGATTGTTGATACAAATTCCCCAGTTTCATGGCAACTTGGAACTATCACACTCTTTTCCAGCAGTCTCTTGATCTCAGTGTCAATAAACCATGTTTCAACATTTGAAAATTTTATCTCTTTTGGATGCTTCATTTCATGTGGGGTGTTACTCTTAAATTCTATTTGACACCAATTGACAATATCCAGTATATTGCGGTCAGATGAAATTGTGTCCTATTCGTTAAGGTAATACTGAATTCTACCAGCCTCAAATGGTAGTGCTTGTGCAACACTGCACTCATAAGCAGTGGAACCCACCTGAGACACTTGGTCTACTTCTGGGCTCTTCCCTCCTCCTTTTTCTTCGGAGGATATGGACTGTCCCTCGGGCCGCTTTGCCATTTCTGTTGATGGGTCTGGAATCTCCATTCAGACCGTTGACCGTTTTTTGAAACATGCGGTCGTCGGAAATCTTGGCCACTTGAACGATTCGGCCTCGTGTGGTTCCCATTTGGGTCTGTCAATTTATTGCCCACCTTATTAGTTGTGATGATATCTTTGATTTTTTGGGAAAGGTCATCCCCAAGAAGGTTTTCCGTTAGTTCTATCTGCACTGAACAGATTTGCTGATATGACCCTTGAGGTCTGGTTTAATGTGGTCGCGGCGTCGGTGATTAAGGTCACAGTTGCCATGTGTTATCAATGCAATTGCATCAAAAAGTGATTTTGTCGCTTCATTAAGCAATTTCTTTGATTGATCTTTTGACTCTAAGAACTTATCAGTGACTTCCACCAAGACCGTCGTTGCTTTCAGCAACGAAGTTTGGCTTTTTTGGAGTTTAACATCTAGACTCCGAGTTGCAGGGCTGATCTTTACCCAGATCTCTGGGTTTACTTCCGTTCCCACTAGTTTCTCACAATTCTTGGGTCTGGAATACTGCGTTAGCTTCTCTTTCAACTGGTCATCAGAAAGCTTTGATCGTGCCATTTTGTTTACAATGGCGGCCAGCTTTTCATTTACCGGAGGTCCCACTTCTCCACCAGATCGTACTCCTGAACAATTGCTCCGAGAATTTCGTTTTCCAGGGAAGTGGATTACCGAATAAGCGAGTTAATATCTCCCTAAACATCGCTCACATGACCTGAGTCGCTCAAAGTATCACCGCTCACGAGGGATCGCTTTGCTTGGATTTTCTTTATCTCCTCAGTGTCAAACATGTCGTCACTATCTGAGATTACTGGCCTTTTCCTACTCGTTTGAGATTTCTCTTCAAGTAAAATATTTGTAAGCTGCTTGAAACCAGCTTTCATTGTTGCTACTAATGTGTCTGGTAAAGAAGAATTCGCTGAGTCGGCAGTTGCTGATGTCGCCTCAGATACAATTTTGGCGCCAATTATAGAGTCCGCCTTTTCGCTGGAGCATGTACTCGCCCTATCCTTCTCGTCTTGCCTGCCTTTTTGTTTTCGCTTGGTTTTAGGCTTTTCAGTCACCTTGCTGCTATTAGGCCTGGTGACTTTTTGTGTTTCATTCACTTCAAGACTGGGTATTTTCCCCTTTTTTGCTGACAATTTCTGACTCTAGGGACACGGCTTCAGGTTTTCCCGTCATGTCTCCTTAATCTGCAAACACTGTACCGCCGCTTGTGGTTTTTGGTGATTTCACTAATATCGACCACGCTTAAATAAAAGCTTTCGATAAGTGTTCCTCTCTTACGGTATAGCTTTTGTTGTCGCAATCTTCTCCTCAATTTCTAACACAGACAGGGAGGTGAAATAACACCTCTGAACGCATTGAGCTGAGCTCGCAGGTCGCGACATCTCACGTGATCCCTGAATGACGTAACGGTGAGATAGAATTTATGTGGAGTCGCATAGCGTCTTGATTCTTGTAGGGTCAGCGCTTGTTAAATACTTGCAGCGTCTCGCTCAAATAATCTGTTTCCATGCTTATAGCACGAGAAAGTAGCTCTGTGTATTAGACAAATGTGCTATAAAACGTTCCATAAGAACAACCTGCGTCAAACATTATGCCTTATCTAGAAGGAGGTAACTACAATGTTCTTATTGTGGGACCACATACACATCCACGTGCTGGCAAATTTTGCCATTTCACCATTTTTGTCGAATTAATACGCATTCCTCGGCCTTGCTGACTACAAGATGATAAGGAAGGCAAAGGAAATGAAAATGATTGCTACCTCTGTACTATTTGAATAGTTCATCCTCCACAATGGCAGTTACTTCTACTGTTATGCCACTTTTTTCGGTGATCGATAATCTTTTTCAACAAAGGGGAATGATGGACAAGAATGTACATTTACATGTTATGTTTTTGTCCTTTTCTTTACTGCAAGTAAAGAAAGTGAGAACTGTATCCCACCGATGAATTCAGGCTATCGGGCTCTTCCAACACAGAAAAAAAAAATTGTAAAATAGTCAGACTTATATAATGATTCTTGAAACCAAAGATGATATATGAAAACGCGGTGGTATTTCTAATTTCGGTGGAAATAATTTAGCTTCACGATTTAAAACATTAAATACGATACAAATAAAAGAGCTTCGCTTCTTCCCCACTATACTATGTCACCACAATAAGAAAGCAGCATTACTTTATGACTGCTACTTCTCTCTACTGTTCAAAATTCACAATTTGAGGTTCTTCACAATAAAGGGCCTAGACGATTAACAATAAGTGGTTAGGGTTTCACCTCTCCATTAGGGGTTGAAGTAGAGTGGTTACAGACATATTTTCTCAAATGGATTAATTCCCAAACTATTTTCTTGAACCTTAAGGAGGCTCGAAAGGGTTTTTAGGTGCACGCGCGCGCGCAATCTACACACGCCATAACTAAGATGCACGCGTCAGCTGAATCAGTATTAAAATCAGTACACCGGAAGTAAATGATGCGTAAAATCGCGCGAACCGGAAATAAAACCTGCGAAAAACATTTGTATTTAGGTCGAAAGTTTGCTCGGTGACCTATCTTGATTTTTTGCATGCACGCTTCATTCACGATGGCACTTCAAATATAAAAGTTTCAGGGAAATTTATCTAGTAAAAATTTTCTGCAAGCCATAAAGCGCGTTTTTTAAAGATATATTAAATTCCACTAGATAATTTTTTTTCATACTGCCTGAAAAGGTAAATAATTTAGGGAGCTTTTCAACAAAGAAATAAAAAAGGTAGGTCACCGAATTAGTTTTTCAGATATTTTACAAAAACTGACATTTAGAGGGCCTTTTTGTGGACCTGGGGCGTTGCCATGGTAACTGATATGACGTCATAAGCACCTTTATAATATAGTACAACTATAGAGGTCCAAGGAGACATATAGTTTGCCTACACCATTAAATATCCTTCTTTGTAATCTTTAATCGTTTAGCAAACACTACATCAACAAAAATACCCTTTCGAGCCTCCTTAACATGAATGTGCATAGTGGAAAACGCTTATCTCATCCAGATCGGAATTGTTATAATCTTTTCTAATGGCTTTAAATATTAATGTCGAATTCCAAATCGTGTTGTACGTGTCTTGCTGTATTACGCAGAATCTTGCGAATTAAAGGCTTTGGATTAAGGTTTTTACATGTCTCGGGACTGTGGACCAGTGAGGAAGTCTGACGGTTCAAGGTTTGATCGCCGGAAGTGTTTCCATCGTACTTCGTTGGCTAGTCAATAGAATCCTATGTTAATGCCCGTTATGGTGTTTTCACTTACGCCAGGAGGGAGGCTGAACTTGGTGCCTTTCACTTGGAGAGCGATTTCCTGGGCGTTTCCTGGCCTAATCAGATTGGCTACGTTTGTGATGATGTTGTCTGAGGAGCTTGTGTTGTCTGAGGAGCTCAGTGCTGTTCGAGTAAGTGTTCTCATGGTCGGTAGCTGTATTTGTTTGTGCTAGTGTATGCCAAGTATCTCTGGGAGGGTATTTTAAATGCTACGTCAGATGTGAAGTCCGATGTTATCCTTCCACCAGGTTGTTTTCGTTCGTGTTGTTTAATAGCGATGATTCTCCAAAGTGCCCTTTTAATTTAGTTTGGGACGAAACGTTCTGTTCTCTGTTTGGATTTTTTTCAGTAATGGATTTGATTCCAAAATCACACGGTAGTTTAAATTTTCGATTGCCTTTGGGAAGTCATTGAGTGTTGAGCATTGGCAGAGGAAAGAGAGCAAATGTGCACTGCTGCGTAAAATTTTCTTAAGACGCACAGATTCGGCTCGCGGCCCAAGCCTGTTTTCAATAGTCATTAAATGTTGTCCTTTAGTACCATTTTAAATCATAAAACTGGCAAAAGTTCCAATGAGGATTTAAACTACTGAAAAATTGTCTTTTAAAAATCCAAGCTTTCGCCGATCGATGACATCATCACAGATGCCAAAAATAATATGCGTAAAGCTTATTTAAAAATTTAAACTAGAAACGTGCGTCAAAAGCGAAATAATGCAGGGAGTTTAAAGATTTAAAAAATGAAGACTGTTAAGAAAACAAGGCGAAACTCGCGCTAAGAGGATGTAGTCCTTTCTCTTGTATAGCCAACATGGAATTGAACGTTTGGTTTCAGGTAAATTTGGCTGGCTTGGAAATACATGCGAAAGCGCCTTAGCCTTTGAATTGATATGTTTAACATAAGTATAGAAAAATTTTAATGTTTACCAATCTTGAGCCCGCTATCATTTCATTGAGCTAAACACTGTCCAAAACAATGCAAACCTTTAAACTGAATTTAAACAGTCTTAAGCTCTTCCTTACTCGGAGGGCTAGCCGTTTCCATCTCCTTTTATCGCGAATATATAGAAAGTGAATTTTAAAGATTCTACCATACGCAGCTTGATATTCATCTCTGTCTGGTTTCCGGGATAGAACTGGGGTTAATCTGAAATCTGTAAATCGATTAATCTAAAGGAAAACCTTTTGTACTGTACAACACTTACTATGATGGGAGAAGTTAAGTGAGATATTAATCTCATACAGCTGTTGCTGATCTCGGTCTGCTGTCTTCCAAATCACCAGAGTGAATGGACCTCATACAGTTCTCAGAGGTACCTGAATGTGACAGTGAAAATAAACTTGACAATTCAACTTACCAATTCATGTATCCATGTAGTTCTTTGCCAGTCGTGGAGTTTGGATTCTTGACAGCCTGTTTCAGGGCCCTTCACCCGGAAAAGTGATCGGGTATTACTCTGCGAAGCACGTTTAACGCCTCCTTTAGAGGCGTCTGCCTTTTGCGCTCTATTTCTTGATTCCTTTCTCGACCTTTGAAATGCAGAAGGTTCATAGTTTGCTCGGTCTCTTGTGAAAATTACTCCAAGCTTTCTCTCTGTAGCAGTGTACTTATTAAACGCTTTTATTAAAGGTTTGATCCCCGGAAGTGCTTCCATCGTACTTGCATTGGTTGGCTAGTCGCTAGAATCAAATGTTAATGCCCGTGGTCTTGATTTCGCTTACGCCACGAGGGAGGCTGAACTTGGTGCCTTTGAATTGGAGAGCGATTTCCTGGCCTAATCAGATTGGCTACGTTTGTGATGATGTCGTCTGAGGAGCTTGTGTTGTCCGAGGAGCTCAGTGCTGTTCGAGTAAGTGTTCTCATGGTCCGTACACTGTAAATCGAAAAGATCTCTTTTAGACCCATGGGGCCGTTTCGGTGAGTAAAATACAGTACTATTTTTGGGTCTAATTTAGCCCATGTGAAATAGAGTTCTTTTGGCCCCAATAACCAGGGCTGAAATAGCCCTGTATAGGGTAGTCGAAACAAAGACACGAAAGAGCTGTTTTGGAAAAATGGGGGGTAGTTTTGGTTTTTGAGGGGGTTGAAATGGTGCGTTTGGATGGTTACATTAGCCCTTCTCGAGCCATTTTACGCCTTCAGAAAGGAAGAAATTGGCACATATTTTGTGGCCAATTTAGCCCAATTTATTTTCAAAACAATTTACTATAAATGACTAAATTAGCGCCTTAACTCTTTGAAATAGCCCTCTTACAAGGACTAAAATAGATATTAGCATTGTTAAAAATGGCCCTATTTGAGCCATTTTAAATCTGTATAAAGGGGAAACAATGGCCACAATGGATGACTGATTTAGCCCCTAAAATACGAAATCGACTACACTTGTCAGGGCTGAATCACCACCAATGTTGTAAAATCAACTACCACTTACCCTAGAATGGTTCAAATTTTGTGGTTGATTTATACTTATCATAACACCCTAAGAATCACAACAGGCATTGATGATAAATATATACACAGGAGACTGGTTTTGTGAACAAAATACAAATATTTTATTCTCACACTAACAAAATGACTGGGTAAAACAGCTGTCAAAAAGCTATATATTCATTGCCAGCATGCCGTACGTTTCTTTGCAAAAATTGCAATTTTATATATGCTAGAGTTTGAATCGAACCTTTATGAAACTTGCTTGATAGATTATATCAATCTCGTTAAATTCAGTAACATACAATCGTGATTACAAATCAGAAAAGAGGGTGTTGACACTCACCAAAGTGTGGCCTCTGCCAGTGCCCTTTAATGCCTACTACTCTAAGGAAGACAATAATGGCTTTGCTGTCTTTATCATATATACCATGTTAAAGGGGAAGTATCATGGGGATTTTGATCTAACTAGGTCATAATTGTGCTATAATAGCTTTACTTAGTAACAAAATGCTACCAGAACACCAAGAGAGTGAAATCAACTGAAAAAGTAACAAAGCATGATTTGTTACAGCAAATTAATAGGGGAAAATTGTGAAATTCTTGAAAAACACTAGCCTACGATTTTTCAAGTCTTTGGGAAGACATTGAGTGTTGAGCATTGGCGGAGGAAAGAGAGCCAATGTCTCGTTGCTACGTAAAATTTTCTTAAGGCGCACAGATTCGGCTCGCGGCCCAAGCCGGTTTTCAATAGTCATTAAATGTTGTCCTTTAGTAGCATTTTAAATAACACTGGCAAAACTTCAGATGAGGATTTAAACTACTGTAAAATTGTCTTTTAAAAATCCAAACTTTCGCCGATCGATGGCATTATCAGAGATGCCAAAAATAATATGCATAAAGCTTATTTACAAATTCAATTAGAAAATTGCGTTAAAAGCGAAATAATGCAGGGAAATAAAAGATTTATAAAAAATGGAGACTGTTAAGAAACAAGGCGAAACTTGCGCTAAGAGGGTGTCTTCCTTAACCTGGTATAGCCAACATGGAATTGAATGATAACGTTTGATTTCAGGTAAATTTGCCTGGCTTGGAAATACATGCGAAAGCGCCTTAGCCTATGAATTGATATGTTTAACAGAAGTAAAGAAAACTTTTAATGTTTACCAATCTTGAGCTCGCTATCATTTCATTGAGCTAAACACTGTCCAAAACAATGCAAACCATTAAACTGAATTTAAACAGTCTTAAGCTCTTCCTTACTCGGAGGGCTAGCCGTTTCCATCTCCTTTTATCGCGAATATATAGAAAGTGAATTTTAAAGATTCTACCATACGCAGCTTGATATTCATCTCTGTCTGGTTTCCGGGATAGAACTGGGGTTAATCTGAAATCTGTAAATCGATTAATCTAAAGGAAAACCTTTTGTACTGTACAACACTTACTATGATGGGAGAAGTTAAGTGAGATATTAATCTCATACAGCTGTTGCTGATCTCGGTCTGCTGTCTTCCAAATCACCAGAGTGAATGGACCTCATACAGTTCTCAGAGGTACCTGAATGTGACAGTGAAAATAAACTTGACAATTCAACGTACCAATTCATGTATCCATGTAGTTCTTTGCCAGTCGTGGAGTTTGGATTCTTGACAGCCTGTTTCAGGGCCCTTCACCCGGAAAAGTGATCGGGTATTACTCTTCGAAGCACGTTTAACGCCCCCTTCAGAGGCGTCTGCCTTTTGCACTCTATTTCTCGATTCCTTTCTCGACCTTTGAAATGCAGAAAGTTCATAGTTTGCTCGGTCTCTTGTTAAAATTACTCCACGCTTTCTCTCTCTAGCAGGGCACTTATGAAACGCTTTTATTAAAGGTTTGATGCCCGGTATTGTTTCCATCGTACTTCGTTGGCTGGTCGATAGAATCCTATGATAATGCCCGTCATCGTGTTTTCGCTTACGCCAGGAGGGAGGCTGAACTTGGGGCCTTTGAATCGGAGAGCCTTTCCTGGGGGCTTCCTGGCCTAATCAGATTGGCTACGTTTGTGATGATGTCGTCTGAGGAGCTTGTGTTGTCCGAGGAGCTCAGTGCTGTTCGAGTAAGTGTTCTCATGGCTGGTAGCTGTATTTGTTTGGTCGGACAAGATATTTGAACAATTGCTTTCCGAAATGTTCGCGCTGCTGAGGTTCTTGACGTTTTCTACCAGCGTTAGGAATTTTCTGTTGTGTAGAGTGCTTGTGCTAGTGTATGCCAAGTATCTCTGAGAGGATATTTTAAATGCTACGTTAGATGTGAAGTCCGATGTTATCCTTTCATCAGGTTGTTTTCGGTCGTGCTGTTTAATAGCGATGTTTTCTCCAAAGTGCCCTTTTGATTTCGTTTGGGATGAAACGTTCTGTTCTCTGTTTGGATTTTTTTTTCAGTAATGGATTTGATTTCAAAATCACACGGTAGTTTGAAGTTTTCGATTGTCTTTGGGAAGACATTGAGTGTTGAGCATTGGCGGAGGAAAGAGAGCCAATGTCTCGTTGCTACGTTAAATTTTCTTAAGGCGCACAGATTCGGCTCGCGGCCTAAGCCTGTTTTCAATAGTCATTAAATGGTGTCCTTTAGTACCATTTTAAATAACACTGGCAAAACTTCAGATGAGAATTTAAACTACTGTAAAATTGTCTTTTAAAAATCCAAACTTTCGCCGATCGATGGCATTATCAGAGATGCCAAAAATAATATGCATAAAGCTAATTTACAAATTCAATTAGAAACGTGCGTTAAAAGCGAAATAATGCAGGGAAATAAAAGATTTATAGAAAATGGAGACTGTTAAGAAACAAGGCGAAACTTGCGCTAAGAGGGTGTCTTCCTTAACCTGGTATAGCCAACATTGAATTGAATGATAACGTTTGATTTCAGGTAAATTTGCCTGGCTTGGAAATACATGCGAAAGCGCCTTAGCCTATGAATTGATATGTTTAACAGAAGTAAAGAAAACTTTTAATGTTTACCAATCTTGAGCTCGCTATCATTTCATTGAGCTAAACACTGTCCAAAACAATGCAAACCATTAAACTGAATTTAAACAGTCTTAAGCTCTTCCTTACTCGGCGGGCTAGCCGTTTCCATCTCCTTTTATCGCGAATATATAGAAAGTGAATTTTAAAGATTCTACCATACGCAGCTTGATATTCATCTCTGTCTGGTTTCCGGGATAGAACTGGGGTTAATCTGAAATCTGTAAATCGATTAAGCTAAAGGAAAACCTTTGTATTGTTCAACACTTACCATGATGGGATCCGGAGACGTTAAGTGAGATATTAATCTCATACAGCTGTTGCTGTTCTTGATCTGCTCTCTTCTAAATCACCAGGGTGAATGGACGTCACACAGTTCTCAGAGGTGCCTGAATGTCACAGTGAAAATCAACTCGACAATTCAATTTATCAATTCATGTATCGATGTACTTCCATGGTAGTCTTGAAGTTTGGATTCTTAACAGCCTGTTTCAGGGCTCTTCACTCGGAAAAGTGATCGGGTATTACTCTGCGAAGCACGTTAACGCCCCCTTCAGAGGCGTCTGCCTTTTGCACTCTATATCTCGATTTCTTTATCGACCTTTGAAATGCAGAAAGTTCATAGTTTACTCGGTCTCTTGTTAAAATTACTCCACGCTTTATCTTTGTAGCAGTGGACTGTTCAACGATAATATCACAAAAAAAAATGACTACGATAAAATATTTACCTCGCCAAAATTTTGAAGTTTAATTAAACCCAGGCAGGGCATTTGAAAGTGGCTATGTTGGCATTAAAATCAAATAATAAATCAGTAAATATCCGTTCTTTTTGTCTTCAAAACAATAGCTGATTGCAGCAATCAAATATAAACATTTTATTACATTTCATTTGATGAAACTTTATATTTGTTAAAACATTATTAAAGAAACTGTTCACTAGCCTACACAAATATAACGCCATAGTCCATCCTTTGAAAGGTGTTGAATCTTCGTGCAATGCAGAAATGTTTTCGGTGGGTCAAATCAAAACAACAACACGTTTTCAGTTTACAGTCTCTCGATGGTTTTCTCAGGATTTTAAAATCCATAAACTTTTATCAATTTAAAAATATCCCTCATTTGATGGTTCACTTACAGAACAGTCCAGTCAGCAGATGAGTCACTGTCTATTCCATCCCAGTCTGAGGTATTTTCAGATGGGCTGTCAAATATATCCCATTTTCGCTCAAACATTTGATGTTGAAGGGAAACAATTTGTTTTGCAACCTCTAAAACCATATCCCAATTCCGTGATACGAGAATCGAATTAACCAGATATTTCTAACTCAATGACGTTTGGCGTCAAAGAGGATCAGGACTTTACCACTGCGGATTAGCAGAAAAGCCGGCTTCTCCCTTTGCATATTGTCTGTCTTATGCTCTTTATAGTTGTAACATAGGAACTGCCGTGGTGAGTGTTTTATAAAGAAACAATAAGCTATTACTAGGAGATTGTATGTCCAGCTTGAACTGGGTATAGGTTTAAAATATTGCGCTTTTCAATAACACAAGGGCTGGAAATTTAAAATTCAAGCAACGGCTTCGCATTTCACTGCCGCCAATCATGATAGGCTACGAAAAAGGAACCTTCTTTTTTGTGTCAAAAGATCGGAAAAAAATTGTTTGCGGGAAGGTTTTGTTGGAAAAAATGTTTCCAAAGGTGCATTAAAAAACGTTTGCATTATAAAACTTTTTATAATCCCCTCCAGGGAAAATAATGGTCCGTCCCTCACCATTTGGTTCCATTTTTAAGGACTTTCCAAGGCTCTTAAACATGGGAATGCCTGGCTGAAACGAAAAGGTCACCGGTTCATCTCCTTTACAAGCCATGTTGCTTGGTCGCTTTTTAGTCTCAAATTGTCTTTATATAAAAATAACTTTCAATCTAAACTATGTATATTGGCATACTTGTTGAGTGTTTGTTGGCCACTTGTTCTGCATACCACCGCTCAAACTCAGCTTTGTTCTTCGCGCTCATCGTCGGGCTTCGGTCATTCGTAGTCTTCGTTCTCCAAGGTATTGGAAAGAAACCTTTACATAACTTGGTCAGTCCGAAGGTGGCAGGAAAGTTGGCGAGAGAAAAAGGAAAAAAGCAGAGAGAGTCCTTGAAGATGAGATCGTCCGATTTTAGCGAGAGGATCTTGGTACCGATGGTGATTTGATTTTTGACTCCTCGATGGGTTCTGTTCAAGTACTGCAACACAAACATGCAATCGTAGCCTTTGAACCTGTAAAAGACGCTGAGAACTCGACGATCGTCTCCGTCTTCGTCCACAGCTAAACAAACGAGTGTTGCGCTCTCTGCACATTGCAGACAGAGTAAGATCGGAATCTTTGCAGTACGTCAGTGTCCTCCGTGTCTGGGTTTTCTTTCGTAGACTTTATGACACTGTAAACATTTTTGTACGGCTGTGCAAAGGGACCGTTGTTGTTTTCGATGACGGAACAGATGATTGATGTAGCAATCTTCCCCGTGAAACTTGCGGTGACATGCAGGGCAGGGAGATCGAGGGTTGGGAAACTTGCTTGGACCCAACGATTGTTTGGCCTTCGTGAAGTCCGGGCTTTCATTGCGTTGACAGGATAGGTACCATTTTCCCTTGCGCGGATGATGTCGAAAATCATCGGTGTCGTACCCGGTATTGCAGACGTGCCAGAGGTAAGATTTGGACAGGAAGCCTTGCAACGATTTGCATCCATTGCAATGACCATCTTTTTTTATGAGAAGGATGATTTTGTCGGAAGGAGAAGGACCTGCGTAGATGGTCATGTCTCGGTTGTGGATTGATGTGGGTGACTTTGAACTGGTAACCCAACAAGCGGCTTGGAATTTCTCCCGTTCTAAATGGACGTATGCCAACCGATGCAATTCTTGAGCTGAACGTGTCTAGACAGGACACCACAACTTCCTATTGTTGTAATCTGGATGCCCTAGACCATGATCAGCCCTTTCATGGTGACGATAGTCCGACGATAGTCCGAGCACAACAAAGTACATGATTGTCTTGACGGTGATGGTAGGACGTTTGCTGATTTTCCTGACTGAGGCCGTACCCGGTTAGTGTTACTTCCCATGACCACGGCCAGGACCAGGGATTTGAATGCAGGTCATATCCAAGGTAATACTATCGTCGAATTCGGGTTTTGCCAAGACAGAGATCGACTTCTGGGGTGCGGTGCGCTCCCAACTGAACGTGACGGAGATAGAGACGACGAGAAACTTGGAGGATCCATGACTGCATGAGATTTACAGTAAAAATTGACCTACGAGCCTCTTTTATTTAATATCGAAAGAAACCAATAAACATTCAGTACTTTTCCAATCACACCACTTCATGGCCAAATTGAGCAAGTTAGTGTGATCTGACCTTAACTTTGCACGTGATTGATACTGTTTTAATATGGAATGGGGAAGTGAGTCAATTAATATAGCGTCAGCCTTGCAAGTGGAAGGTTCTGCTTGCAACTCTTCTTTTCCCCAACCAGAATTTGAACCCTAGTCTCTGTGGCCACACCACTGTGTCTTAACCACTAGTCCATTGAGGCATGGAAATGAAAATGAATGAAAATATGAGTACTTACACTGCTTTCAGACTCATCCAGGTAGACGATCATGTCACGCTCCCACTAGTCTTGTTCCTCCATGTTGGCACGAGGAATTTTTTCTAACTTTTCCTCACTAAGATTACTGTTTGGATTCAATCCCAGTTTCTCTTTTGTGATGCCATGAAAAGAGGTGGTACACCCTATTCCCTCTTTTGACAAGAAATAACTTTGATCTTTCTACAACAACAACAACAACATAGTATTTTTGTCAAATGAGAGATTTTTACAAATTCAGTTTCTTCGTGGCTTACATGACCCTCTTAAGGCCCATTTTCACCCTTGATGCACTGCGCACCGTGATACCTTCATCTTGAATTTCGTTTTACACGAAATTACCGAATTTTGCGAAGCTAACTTGCATCGCTTGTTCTCAAAGCAGTCCTTGGAACATTTTTCATGCTCTTGCTGTAAATACTTTCTCTTGTTGTCATTTTTTTATATTTCTGAAAGTATTTCGTACATATTCTGTATATGTTCGTAAATTTTGTCCTGTGAAGAGTGTAAACTGAGGGTGACTAGCCTACACGACTCCTACGGTTCGTGACATCTGTACATTTGCCGTCCTCTGTTCGGTCTCTCGACGTTTTTGTTGCTTCACTCGTGTTTATGAAGGGCACTTCATGTTGTGTTATAAAGAGGAATTTTAAGTAGAGCTGAGCCGTTAGACTGTGCTGTACCAAATTTTAGAGGTCATAGGTCTGTATGGTTTCCGCTGTTGTCGGCATGTCGTTTTGCCGAGTTTGACACCTCTGTAATTTGCCATGTGTTTATGCATTGTTTGGGCTCATTTCTACTGCAAGATATGTCTCCAAGAATTTGCTTTCGAGGGACAAAATATGAAATTTACCGTAAATATGTTGCTTACTTGCATCATATATTGTGACGCCGGGCCCGGCCGTTTGATTAAAACGACTGCATGCAAGTACAGTATGTAGATATCCTATTTGTCCTCGTACGTTTTTCTTCGGAGACGTCGTAGCTTTACTTCGAGAAAGCTATACATTTGTCTATCTAGAGACGTTCTTATATTGCTTGCATATATCTGATCGAGCTTATGTTTCTCGAGCTCGATGTATAGGTTTATTCCTCCTTTTGTTCGTTCTTATACCACATGATTCAGTCAAATGTTGCTGTTTATGCGTAAGTCTGTTGACTGTGTTGCGTGTTCTATTTTGCCATTGTTCGGTTTACTTCAGGCAAGACCAATGTTTCGATCCTCCATGTGGATCTCATCAATTGCCGGTATTTCTAAAATACTCTGTACGCCTGAATTTTCTAGTGCAACTCGTACATATGTGAGAATGTAAGACATTCTGTGGCTTGGCACAAACGTCTGGTGGTGTGTACACCATCGATTAACGACCCGTAATCGTTTCCTTGCTGGGATTCATCGTTGTTAATGGATTCATCCACTTCCATGAAGATCCAATACTTATAACTGGAATTAAACAAGGCAATGTGACACAGACTAAACGCCGCGCGAAGCTTTGAATGTTTCCCGTCAAATACAAGCCTATAAAAAGAGATGGCCAATCAGAGTGCCTCATTTAACAATAGATCGGTTGTTGATTGATAGTTGAATCAGAACTGACAATATCACACTCCGAAAAAAGAAAAAGAGGACAGAGTGTCCGGCAAAACATCAAGATTTTATAGTGTGCCCAAGCTCGAAATTTCCCCAGCTACAAAGTCAAAACAGTATACTTGAAATCGCTTGACATTTCTAAACAAACTATCTGCTATTTTATAAAGAATAGAATAAGTTATTTCGTGAAAATTTTATAATAATTTCAGACTGCCGGCTATCTAGTCTTTTGAAACACTTCCCGGTCCGGGTATCTAAACTCTTCGCTATTTGCAAGCCAGCCTTAGTAAAATCTTGTCGGTAATTAAACTTAAAGAAATAAACTTGAAACTTGACTTGACACAGTGTTCTAGGAATTAAATTATACTCTGGAAATATTGTCTGATCACTGATTCCTATTAAAAGCCTGAAATTGTGGACATGATTAGGCCAGAACGTTTATCCCAGACTTCAGTTTCGTGTCTCTACCATGACTATTGTATACTTCATCCTTTTCACAAAAAAGGTCGATATTTCCACCTCCGCAAGAAGAATATTCTTTGAGATAACTATACGCTTCTACAAATGATTTCTGAATACTTTCCAGCCTGTGACAGGTATCTAAATTGTGTAAAGAAGTATAAAAAAAGCCCAACTGGAACACGCCAGACACGCCGCCATCTTGGAATTTGAATGTTGATAGGACGCTGGGAACGAGTTCTATAACCCATGATGCAATTGCACGGTGAATTGAATTGCAATGAATTGCGCGGTTACTTTCAACGGTCATACGAAGTGTGATCAATGGCGGGACGTGACGATATTCTGAGACTTTTTACTACGAAATGCCTGTGGAATGATGTTCAAAAGGGAAAAAATCTGGATCTTGTGGCTCTAGGAACAATTGTAAGCATAAAGAATCGCAAGCCTTCTGAACTCAGACTTGATAGTGTGTTTTTGATGATAAGTAAACTTACTGTTTAAACCAACAAAGGAGAATTTGAAGAAGAACTGACTACAGAGCGGAGAGAAAAATGGATAAAAGCGATCAGTCGCGGAGACACGGAATCGAAAGACGTTTTAAACAGCGAACGGGTATGTGGCAAGCATTTTGTTTCTGGGAAGCCAGCTCCTTCCTGGCATAAGCACGAAGTGGATTGGGTGCCCACATTGCAACTTGGCAAGAAAAATTATCGCCCTAAATAAGACCATGATGCGAACGCAGAGAGAGCTAAAAGGGCAAAGAAGCGAAAGCAACTTGCGATCGAACGACAGGAACGCGAAGCGGCAGAGAAACGTCAAAAGCTTGTGGAAAGCAGCCTTCCTGCTGCTCAGATCGACTTTAGTCAGCCAAGTACTTTAGTCGACTTTAGTCAGCCAATTACTTCGACAGAAGAAGAGGGAAATCGAGACGAAGGGAACGAGGAGGCCCTTTCTTCTGATATGGCGGCCATAGCAGTCACGTCTGGCGAAGGTGAAGAAATTGAACCAGAAACTGTTAAGGACGCCGAGTGCCAAACTACCGAGTTTGACTATATGTTTCAGACAAGCAGCTATCAAGCCCCAAATAAGGATTTCTTTGACACTGACGATAAAGTTCGCTTTTACACTGGGCTACCCTGTATGGAAGTACTAATGGTTGTTTTCGAGCACGTCTCCTCACATGTTAGACGGCAAACACAATCGCTCAACAGATTTCAAGAGTTCATCATTGTACTCATGAAACTGAGACTAAATGTACCGTTGCAGGATCTTGCAAATCGGTTTGTTGTTTCAGTGTCAACAATTTCCAGAATATTTTCCCACTGGGTTGTTGCGATGGACACGAGGTTATTTCGCTTTGTGTACTGGCCAGACAGGGACCAGCTGTGGAGAACAATGCCCCAGTGTTTCCAGTATGCATTAGGAAAGAAAACAACTGTTGTAATCGACTGCTTTGAAGTATTTATCGAGAGGCCTTCAAACTTGCTAGCCAGGGCGCAGACTTTTTCAAGTTACAAACATCACAATACTATCAAAATTCTGGTAGGGATAACTCCTTAGGGAACTATTTCTTATGTGTCTGAAGCCTGGGGAGGTAGAGTCTCGGATAAATTTATAACTGAGAACTGTGGTTTCCTGGACAAACTGCTTCCAGGAGACATGGTAATGGCAGACCGGGGATTCACCATCACTGAGAGTGTTGGACTGAGAAATGCTAAACTGGTTATACCAGCTTTCACGAAGGGTAAATCGCAGCTTGACCCAGTGGACGTAGAGCAGACAAGAGGCATTGCAAATGTTAGAATTCATGTTGAACGTGTTATTGGACTGCTTAGAAGGAAGTTTACAATACTGGAAGGTACCTTGCCAACTGACTTTCTAATATGTAATCATGAAACCTCTGGCAGGCGTACTGCATTGGTGGACCATATGATAAGAGTTTGTGCAGCTCTTGTTAATTTTTGTCCTCCAATTGTGCCATTTGATTAGGTCAACTTCACATTTAGATACTTTCTTTACGTCTTCTATTAAGCCACCTGGCCATGGGTGTTTTTAATTTATTTCAGGGGATTTCAAGAGGTGGAATAAAAATCTTGCAAAGTGCAGCTCAGTGAAAACTATCAGGATACAATCGGGTATGATATTAGGACTTAGGTCCTGATCTGAGTTAAAGCTGCAAAGATTTGCTTCCAAATCTGCTTAATCAACAAACTAAATTTGTGAAAAATCATATGCGAACCTCAAAATTGCAAAAAAAAGCTGTCGCGAAAATTTCATGTATACATTTTTCTGTGCAAGGGGAGAGGTGACCTAATAAATTTCTTTTCTAAAGAGGGTTGGCTCAATAGAGGATTTATAGTAGACAGAGTATGTGGTATGATTTTTGTAGAGGAAATAGCTTGATTATTTCATCCCAACAGGCAATGGATATTTACAAAAGGGTTCAGTTCCCTTGTAAAATGACGTAATGACCTCTGGCCTTTCAAATGTTCTTTCCCCTTGTAGGTTTAGTTATAACATTGTCATTGATGTTTCTTTTGCGAACAAAAAGTACAACAAAACAAGGGAAAGTTTAGTTTGAATGTAATTCAGGGGTCAATTCAATAAAACTCTTACAAGTGTAATTTACAAATGTTACACTTATGAATTACAACTTTAAATGTTTTATTGAACTGACCCCAGAGATCAATAATTTTTAGAACATTTAGTTGTCAGATGTTATTAAGAGAACACATTTTTCAAGTTGCCATTAAGAAACTAACCAGTTTCATTAACCACTATGAGGCAGCCAAGGAACAAGAATTAAAACTTAGATATGCGCATTTCCATTCATGATATCTACATCACATCATTGTTTGTCCTTAGTGTGCTAGGACTTGTGTACATAGTCATAGCCAGGGGCATACCTAGGATTTACAAATTTGAGGGCAGTGTAGTAGCTTTTAACAGATTCATTATTGCATTATGTTCTTTTTTGGGGACAAAAAAATTACTTCAAAGCTTGTAGGCTGTTTACACCCCTAATTCGATCGATATGGTAAGATATTTTTTGTAGGGTGATGCACTCTGTTACTTGCTTGGATACTACGATGCATAATAAGTAATAAAAAGCTAAGACAGTTTGTTACAAACAGATTTTAATCTAGACTCTCAAGTGCCAGGAAAAAAGACAAATATTTCACATACAAGGTAAACAAGTAGCATGACTTTATTGAATTAATAATAAGACTTCAATTTCTAATTTTTCTAGTCCTTTCGAAAACTGTGTAATGAGATTTGTAAAAATAAATGATCAATATATTTTACACAACATGGTGATTGCTGTAGGGCAAAGGTAAAGAATGGTATCAATTGAACATGCTGTTTAACATTTAACATGATTACATCTGCAATGTTCTGACTGTGAGTTCTTCCACAAAAGAAACACAGGTGTGACATGTTTACTGACATGCAGTGCATGTATTTTCTTAGCTGCAGCCAAGTAAGGGCCTGCATGCTACATCCAGGGGAGGTGGGAATGTGTGGTCCTAGAAAATATCAATACCCACCCCATGGAAGGTCATTGGAATTTCTGGGTGGGAGAATTCAAACGAAAATAACTTCGATGGGGGAGGTATGGATATTTCCTGGAACCAGACAATAGTTGCCTGATATCCTATGTGAAGGCTTTGTCTGAATTGCTTTATATCAAAGCCGCAGATACAGAAATATCTGAAAATTATATTATACAAAGTACAGATGATATTCCATGTTCCTGTTACTGTTGTAAAATGGCGAGCTTTCCTTGAATCCGTGTCACAGCTTCGATGTAAAACATCACGCTCGCTACATGGGAACAGGATTCAGCCAGTCCTGTCTTGCAGCCTAAGCAATGCGCAGAGATTATGGTTCCGTCCTTTTCTGCAATGATCCAAATGTTCACAAGAGGATCATTCATTCGCTGCAAATGTCTCACCTTGGCCACATCAACACTCTTGCTCGCGATCTCTTTCAATTAACAAATTTAAATTTAATTTGAAAAAATGGATGAATATTACTTAAAGAATGAATTCACTGCTTCTAATCCTTCTTTAAATATTTTGTATTATATTATTTGCATGCTCTTTCTTTTTAGTAGCAAAATTTTAAATACTTTTATTAGTTGTAAATAACATTTAAACGTAGTTAGGTAGGAGGCCCTGTAATAGGGATAACCTCTGGGTCCTCCGTTTCAGGATTGATTTCTGAATAAAGTATTATTTCCCTTCAGGTTGAACTGACGTAACGAAACCAGAAACCATCTGGTTGTACGCCTCCGAACTTCTGAAGGCCTTAAACTGCTTATTTATGTAATAGCTTGTCTCTAAAACTAAATAGGAAAGCAAGTCCGAGACTTCTATAGGAGGCAAACATTCTGAGCTGAACTGATCGCTTCTATCACCGCTAAATGTAATAACAACGCTAAATGTAATACCAACCGTAAATGGAATAAAAAATAACTCTGAAAGTAATACTAACCACAAATGTAATAAAAATCAACCTTAAATGTAATAACTTACCCCACCGTAAATGTAATACAATTAACTCTAAATGTAATAAGCTGACCAACCGTAAATGTAATACAATTTAACCTTAAATGTAATACCACGTTATTAAGAGCGGTAAAGGCGTAAATGGCATCAATATTATCAGTGATATGATATATCACTTCGACAGATTATCGGAATACCTAATCACAGTTATTCCCCTTTAATTACTAACTACACCGTTAGGCGCAGATTACACCTGGGGGGTTACTCCCATACAATACCTACAAGGGTATGCGCTGCCCAACGGGGTCATGATTTTGGAGCTCCTGAGTTAGAGACGTTTCCTAAACAGGGTATAATATTTTGAATGCACGAAATCTCCACTTTTGTAAACAAGGAGTGATTGCTTTAAAAAAAATACGATTTAAAACTGTTATACCCTGTGGTGTCCATAGTTAGCTTACGAGCATGATTGTGTGTGTTTTTGGCTAACCATACCAAATGTAAGGCAAATTCTTTCCAAAACGGGTCCAAATTCTGGAGTCTCGGGCGGCATATACCCACACAAAAAATAGTTCAGTGTCCCCCCCCCCCCCCCCCTTTACATTATCTGTACCATCTGTATGTTTTTATGTTTTATCATACCACCGTCTCACCAAATCTTTCAAACACATCCAGAAGGACTCTAAAAAATACCGGGCCCCATTCAAAACGGAGTGTGAACCAGGGGCCCAAACGATCCATAACTGAGTGCAAGCCTTCTCTCGCCCAGGCTTCCCCACTATTTTTGCCTATGTACTTGCGCTATCCTCTGCAAAGAATTTCGGAAATGATGTTTGCAAATGCTCCACCATCAGAAGGGCTATTTTTTGGGAAATCTTTAGACGTTCAGACGTTCCCAGTAAACTTTGACCGGAACTACGCAGAACCTCGGGAATGTTCACGAAAAATAACCGACACTTCAAATGATAAACGGTAATCGTAAGGGAGCTTTCAACACTGTTATTACATTTGAGGTTAACTTGTATTACATTAACGGTTGGTCAGCTTATTACATTTAGCGCTAAATTGTACTACATTTACGGTGGGGAAAGTTATTACATTTAGGGTTGATTTTTATTACATTTGTGGTTAGTATTACATATAGAGTCAATTTTTATTACATTCACGGTTGGTATTTCATTTAGAGTTGTTATTACATTAAGCGGTGATACAATCGCTCGGTATGGCCGCTGGATCTACGCCAACCACATAAATTTTCTTCAAATAGCGCTTTCGGACGTGGCCTTTCGAGGCTTTCTACGTAGGATGAAAGCACTGGTATCTCATCTTGTGATTTTGGCTCACTTTCTTGGGAAAGATGAATTATTTGAAGACTTTGAACGTGAGCGCTTAGAAATGGCATAGTACGTGCATACAATTTCACACCTCGCATGGGCACCAACATGGTGGAAACGTAATTTGCATAAACTTATGACGTCAGCTGAAAACCAAGAATATCTACGAAACAGACATTTTCAAAAACGGCGACAGATCGAATCGAACATAACTTCCTTCGAAACAAACTGCTTGCAATTTTCAGAAGCTCTTTTACAAAAATAGACGCATTGATAAAAGCAGAAAGAATCGAAACGAAGGAACCAAATAAAATACCAGTCTGGTAGATCTCGTTAGCAAATCGACTTAGAAACATGTCCTCAGACTCTTCTTCTTCCTTTACAGCTCTCTGTTCAGCGTACTAGGTGGCTTCTTCTTCGGTGGCAATCTGGCTCGGCACTATCATCGTATGACTGGAAATATTCACTTGCCGAGCAGAAGCTAGCCTCTGTACACTCAGAGCAACCTTCACTACTGCTTACAGACAAACTTGACCCAAAATGAACTTCTGAATCGACAGAGATTTCGCGAATAGATAAAAACTCGACTGATATCAACGGCGATCAAAGATAAATCAATCTCGTGTTAGGAATGACGTCACAAGTAGATATGCGGCTGTGAAAATAGCTAGCGGGCTCAACTGGAACCAATTTCGAGTAATGGCGGACGAAAATTATTACTTTTCGAGCGGCGAAATTTTAATGAAGGAACTCTTTTTCTTTTTTTTTTTTTCTTTTTGGACGAAAGGACATCGTTCATGATGGTATGATATTCTCTAAAAAAAAAGTGGGAAAAAGAAATGTGAAATTTCGTCTCAGTGGCACTTTAAAGCTTGGCGAAACCTAATTTGATTGGCTCACGACCTTTTCTAAACAGTTTCTTTGATCACGGAATATTGCCTGACACAAGCTTACATACATGTTTTGTTGATAAGACGAAACACGTTTCTAATCTGGTGCTAATTAACTGGTAATCATCATCTGAACTAATTAAGACTGTCAAGCACCTGCTTCGGAGTTCTATTATTTCTAGATTCCTTGAATCACGCAACTTGAAAATACGATAAACTGTCACACAATTAAATTGTCACAAAACATAACTGGAACTTTCACTATACCACTTCTTGTTACAAGTGGAGACACATTCTTCTTGTAGAAAATCCTCAGGTATTTCCATTCGTGTCTTCTAGTTTCTCTCTAACTTAGCTGGAGCCTCTTCTATTTCTCATCCCACCAGTAAAGCCTTTTCCACTGCTTTGTAGCCGCCGTTGGCGATAAACTCGGACAAATACATTTTAACTTCTTTCCTCTGCTGATTAGCGAGGGACAGCAATTCTAGCCTACTCTTAATTCCTTTTTGCAATTAGGAAATTTCATAAATCGTTAGCCGGGGCTGCCGTCCCCATTTCCTCTTTCTCTTTTCCCGCGTTTTTCATTCCCTCCTATTTCTGCGATGCGTGCTTTAAATGATTCACACCGAATCCGGGACAAAAATGCTGGGACACCAAGCAAGTTCTCCCATCCCCCCGCTTACAATGTTGATAATCGTGTGTGAGTTTTTCCCCTTTCTGCTGGAAAAAAACGCGGTATTTTCCAACATTGATTAGGGGGGATGCCTGATATGTGATCTAGCTCAAGTGTCCCAACTACTTTTGACTGGGATTGTAGATGAAAGAGTTTGCGCCCTTCGAAAACATACCGTGTTGTCGGCAGAACCTCGTTATAAATAAGTGACGAATAAGAACAATAGCGTGAATATTTGAATACTCAACGACCCCGGAATTTTGGGTACACCCTTACAGCGGTGTGAAGCTAAGTTGTCATGATCTGAACTGAGCCTACAAACAGCTACACAAGCGCTTTTCCTCATGCTTTAACTTCTAAAATCACTAGAGAAGTGTATATTTTACCCCAAACGCGATGGGAGCTGTATGTCACGCACATCCACAACTCTGAAATTCAAATGACGCTTGGTTTCCAAATCAAGCAATATTTTGAGCTGAAAAGTTGTAAACCGATATGGATGCCTGGTGAGGATAAAATCTTTAGTTTATTTCCATGCATGCTTTATTTTCGTACACTTAGAACTACAGAGATTTTCCCACACAAAGTCTCTTAAACCTGTTTGTCTACATGCATTATCAGAGGAGCTGAAGCCAGGACGACGCCTTGCAAAGATAAATTTATTTTTTTTACCAGCAAAATTCGCAACTGGCTAGATTTGTGCAATACGCCAGTGGCTCTAAAAATGTGCTCAGACCAAATATGCAATGACAGCGTTCAATTCCAAATAGAAATACGGAAAATTAGTTGTGAGGTAGTTCGCGTTCCTCAGACGACCCAGAACTTGGTCATTTCACGTTCTTGTTTTGCATTTCACATCAAAGAAATGTACAAGTATTAAAACACACGTGTACAGCAATCGTTTTGCTCATTAAACCTTTTTTTTTGGTAGCGATCTCGTTGCCGTCGTAAGCTCCCTATTGAATCAATATTGTCAGATATCGAGTTTCTGTAGCCTACGCATAAGTCGAAAAATATATGCTCGAACACTAATTTGAAACTAGAACGAAAAAAAAATAATAGCCATTTTTACTTAACACAATTACAATATAGTTATTTAAAAGTTAAGCTATTAGTGTTATGTAATATGTATAGAAATCGTTGAACTTTGCTCTCAGTGCAAGTGGACATTGTGTTTTGTTTGTACAGTATACTTGTTTTAACCGGTTTTGACGTAAATTTTTGTAATACGATAAATTAAGTGCTCTTTTTCGAGCGAGCAAGTCGAATCTATTATTTATTGTACCGATTATAAGTTCGAAGTGATTTTCAGTTCGAATTTCGAATTTACGATTATAAATTTATTTTTAAATTAAAAGGAGAGCCGAAATCAAGCCGCTTGATTTCGGCTCTCCTTTTAATTTAAAAATAAACCTGTTAGTCTCTTGGAAAACTTGAAAGTTGTATGAAAAAAAAAATTGACATAAGAATAATTGCCAGATTTTGCGAAAGAAACATTTTACGTGGTTAACGAGATTTGAAAATCAAACCAAAGTGATTTTTATTATAGGGCTTGATAGACCCTGTCAGTTGTCAGAGACTAGTAAACATTTCAAGACTGCAGAATAACTGGGTCAGAGTTTCAGGCAAAGTTTTTTGATGCGAAATTGATTGGGTTGTGTTTACAGAGAAGAGGTATCGAATGGTCCCATCCACTTTAAAAGTGCTCGCAAAATTTGGCCTTCGCTCAAATTGATCTCAAATAATAGTCAAGTGCCTGTTTGCTCGTGGTGCGTGTACCTTTCGTCCATTTCGTTTTTATGAAAATAAAAAAAAAAACAAAAATGTAAAACGTAACTTTCAATTATCGAATTGAATAAAAATCAAAATGAAATGAAGGTGTTCAGTTCTCGTGCTCGCAAAGCAGCCTCTTAGTGCAGAAAGAAAGTAGGAAAGGAAAAAGGTAAGAAGAGCCTGCCCGCCGCAGGATGTTCCTCAGCTTAATTTAAGAGGTCCTTTCTTGAGAGACATTATAGAACACTGGACTAGTTTGAACTACAGAGAGAAAAACCCTGATTTTAACTCTATGGGCATATGGCACCACTCAATGATTACAATAGACAACCGGTCTTTCTTCTACACATCTTGGCTTAAGGCAGGGGTAAAAGTTAGAGATGTGCTTAATCAAGGTCAGACCTTCTTAAGCTGTAATGCTTTTGTCGCTATCTAAGTAATAGCAGCCTTAAGTAAATTTTTTTTTTCGCCCTGTGTGCTTGCTTATGCCTTGTTGAACACAGCTAAACGGTTTTAACCGATCAAAAGCACTTTCTTGTCGTCTTTATTGAGCCTCAAAGTTTGTATTTCGCTACCTAAAATGGGTTCGTTTTGCGCGCGGTCAAAACGATCACCTTACACAGGAAGTGACGTAGTTGGTGGCTCTAAAGAGGATAGTGTCATGGCGGACAAGAGAGCAAAGGAGGGAGCTAATAATTATTGCGCGGCCGGTGGCCCCAACAAAGTCATTTACTCCAACAAAACCGGAACGCCTGGAATTTCAATGCATTGCTTTCTTAAGGAGGAAAGTTCGCGGCAGAAATGGACGCGATTTGTCCGGATAAATCCACTTATGCCCAGAAATGCAGGCAGTGGCGAAAATGGCAGATTTGACGAAATTTCGTCAGTTAACTTGACGATTTTTATGCAAATTACATGAGTAGAGATGGGTTTAACGTGTTGGCGAATTTGGCGATTTTGGCGATTGTTATGCAAATTACATCGCCAGAGATGGGTTTAACGTGTTGGCGAATTTGGCGATTTTGGCGATTTTTATGCAAATTACATCGCCAGAGATGGGTTTAACGTGTTGGCGAATTTGGCGATTTTGGCGATTTTTATGCAAATTACATCGCCAGAGATGGGTTTAACGTGTTGGCGAATTTGGCGATTTTGGCGATTTTTATGCTAATTACATCCCCAGAGATGGATCTAACGTGTTGGCGAATTTGGCGATTTTGGCGATTTCAATTACATCATGAGTGTAGGCCGGGCAGAAAGATATATTTCCTTCGTTCTTTAAGCGGGTTGCCCAAGCGAAATCTTTTTTTCGTTAATGCGTGTTGCCCGCGAGGGGAACTGAAGGCAATTCTGACTATACTTCCCTTGCTCTATATTTCCTTCGTTCTGTAAGCGTGTTGCCTGTGTGGAACTGAAAGCCAAATATATCTCCCTATAACTAAAGCGTGTTGCTCGAGTGAAACACAAAGCAATGTATCATTTCAAGCGTTCTGAGATCGCTTAATTAACCGTGTTTAACGCACAGCCAAATCATGAGTGTAGGCCGAGCAGAAAGATATATATTTCCTTCGTTAACCGTGTTGCCCAAGCGACATCTTGTGTTCGTTAACGCGTGTTGCCCGCGAGGGGAACGGAAAGCAATACTGATATATATTTCCCTTGCTCTATTACCAAACCGTGTGTCTCGATTCGAGCGCTCCAGCGTTGTGAAATTCCTTAACCCGTGCGCAACCAAAAACAATATATATTTCCTTCGTTCTTTAAGCGTGTTGCCCAAGCGAAATCTTTTTTTCGTTAATGCGTGTTGCCCGCGAGGGGAACTGAAGGCAATACTGACTATACTTCCCTTGCTCTTTATTTCCTTCGTTCTGGAAGCGTGTTGCCTGTGTGTAACGGAAAGCCAAATATATCTCCCTATAACTAAAGCGTGTTGCTCGAGTGGAACACAAAGCAATGTATCATTTCAAGCGTTCTTAGATCGCTTAATTAACCGTGTTTAACGCACAGCCAAATCATGAGCGTAGGCCGAGCAGAAAGATATATATTTCCTTCGTTAACCGTGTTGCCCAAGCGACATCTTGTGTTCGTTAACGCGTGTTGCCCGCGAGGGGAACGGAAAGCAATACTGATATATATTTCCCTTGCTCTATTACCAAACCGTGTGTCTCGATTCGAGCGCTCCAGCGTTGTGAAATTCCTTAACCCGTGCGCAACCAAAAACAATATATATTTCCTTCGTTCTGTTAGCGTGTTGCCTAAGCGAAATACCTCGATATTAAGCTTGTTGCTCGTGAGTAACTCACAGCCAAATCATGAGTGTAGGACGAGCAGACTAAAGAACTACTAAAATTGTTCTTCGTTGCGTATAACTAAAGGTTCTAAAGAATGTCAAATTTGTTTGACATGCCGACGTTTGGTTTCCCAAAATAATTTTGAATGTTTTGCCTGTAATGCCGGTACATGGACTACACCTTGGTTGACCATGTTCAAATTCTTGTCAGCGTGTCTGCTTATTTGGGGTATAGTGCATTCTTCGATCCGCCGGACTTCCCGCCTGGCCAGCGGATTCTCAGTGAAATCCACACGTTCGCCATCTTGGATTCGAACAGTAATTTCTAGACGACTTCGTTTCAGAAGCCATTAGTTAGTCGTTTCGTTCACATCCCAATGTCATCTGCTTCCAGGGAATTGATATCACCCATGTCGCTGCATAAAGTGCTGATCTATGTTACAGAGCTAAAGAACTACTGGAATAATTGGTCAATAACTATTAGCTTACTATTGCTACAAAAGAAATTTATTCCAAGATCATGAAGACTTTTGTGACGTTCGGTTGCTAAACAAACACCTTTCTGTTTGACCTGGAATGTACAAGGAATGCACCAGCGCTGACGATGCTTAAATCCAACTTTTTGCTTTTTGTATGCCTGTCTGCCTATCTGGGTTTCTCCAATTTTGTTCCAATATTCCCAACATATTATGAACATGTAGCAACGAGAACTCAAATATGAATTGGACAACGACAGTTCGCAAAGCAAAGCTGGATATGGATATGCCTAGCTACGTAAGTGTAACTGACTTGATGTGAAGCAACTGGAGAAACAATGACAACAACTTTATTTACATTTTTCTGCATTGCATGGCATTCGAATTATCATTTTGGTTTTGGACTACAGTACTACAGTTAACCCATTATTATATATCATGTCATTGGACCTCTTATTCCTTCCATTAAGTTGTTTTTGCCATTCTCATTTAGAGATGAATGGAGTGCTTGTATTTGAATGTATTTGAATGTATTTTGTTTTTATTTGAATGAAATGCTTGTGTTATCATCAAATGATGTTGTCTACATTACATTTAATGTATGACGGTTAGTTGAACCCCATTTCCACTTCTCATATTTTCCACTAATAACAAGTTTGTGCCTTCTGCCAGGGAACTTTGTAGGGTTCCTTTAAGATAACTTCATCAACTTTCTGGGGCCCTTCCAGTCAGTCTCTATTCGAAAAGAGTAGGGGACGTAGTTCCCGGTGTTGTGGTCTATCTTACATCATCACTCATCATGGGTTGGGAGGGTTCAGTGGGCTCATAAATGGACTGATAGCGGCTGCCTTCGGCGCCCTTAGTATGCTGATGTCCGAGCCCACTGTAAAAAAGCAATGTAAAGAGGGCATGTACGTTTGTCCTCTCAATCGCGACATTACACATTACACATTACACATTACACATATGTATCCAACTATAATTTTGTTTAAAACCTTGACAAAATCTTGTTAGCATTGCAACCTTGACCAAATTTCGCCATATTCGCCAAATTCGCCAACATTTTGGTGCCCTTCTAGCTGACTTAATTTATTCGCTCTTCTCATTTCGTCAAAGACTTTGGCGAAATTTCGCCAGAATCGCCATTTTCGCCAAATTCGCCGTTTTCGCCAAATTCGCCAACATTTCGGGGCCCTTCTAGCTGAGTTAATTTATTCGCTCTTCTCATTTCGTCAAAGACTTTGGCGAAATTTCGCCAGAATCGCCATTTTCGACAAATTCGCCGTTTTCGCCAAATTCGCCAACATTTCGGGGCCCTTCTAGCTGAGTTAATTTATTCGCTCTTCTCATTTCGTCAAAGACTTTGGCGAAATTTCGCCAGAATCGCCATTTTTGCCAAATTCGCCAACATTTCGGGGCCCTTCTACCTGAGTTAATTTATTCGCTCTTCTCATTTTGTCAAAGACCTTGGCGAAATTTCGCCAGAATCGCCATTTTTGCCGTTTTCGCCAAATTTGCCAACATTTCGGGGCCCTTCTACCTGAGTTAATTTCTTCGCTCTTCTTATTTCGTCAAAGACCTTGGCGAAATTTTGCCAGGATAGCCATTTTCGCCAAATTCGCCAACATTTCGGGGCCCTTCTAGCTGAGTTAATTTATTCGCTCTTCTCATTTTGTCAAAGACTTTGGCGAAATTTCGCCAGAATCGCCATTTTCGCCAAATTCACCGTTTTCGCCAACATTTCGGGGCCCTTCTACCTGAGTTAATTTCTTCGCTCTTCTTATTTCGTCAAAGACCTTGGCGAAATTTTGCCAGAATCGCCATTTTTGCCAAATTCGCCAACATTTCGGGGCCCTTCTACCTGAGTTAATTTATTCGCTCTTTCCATTTCGTCAAAGACCTTGGCGAAATTTCGCCAGAATCGCCATTTTTGCCGTTTTCGCCAAATTTGCCAACATTTCGGGGCCCTTCTACCTGAGTTAATTTCTTCGCTCTTCTTATTTCGTCAAAGACCTTGGCGAAATTTTGCCAGGATCGCCATTTTCGCCAAATTCGCCGTTTTCGCCAAATTCGCCAACATTTCGGGGCCCTTCTAGCTGAGTTAATTTATTCGCTCTTCTCATTTCGTCAAAGACTTTTGCGAAATTTCGCCAGGATCGCCATTTTCGCCAAATTCGTCGTTTTTGCCAAATTCGCCAACATTTCGGGGCCCTTCTACCTGAGTTAATTTCTTCACTCTTCTCAGTTCGTCAAAGACCTTGGTGAAATTTTGCCAGGATCGCCATTTTCGCCATTTTCGCCAAGTTCGCCAACATTTCGGGCCCTTCTAGCTGACTTAATTTATTCAGTCTTCTCATTTCCTCAAAGACCTTGGCGAAATTTCGCCAGAATCGCCATTTTCGCCACATTCGCCGTTTTCGCCAAATTCGCCAACATTTCGGGGCCCTTCTAGCTGAGTTAATTTCTTCGCTCTTCTCATTTCGTCAAAGACTTTGGCGAAATTTCGCTAGGATCGCCATTTTTTGTCAAATTCGCCAACATTTCGGGGCCCTTTTACCTGAGTTAATTTATTCGCTCTTCTCATTTCGTCAAAGACCTTGGCGAAATTTTGCCAGGATCGCCATTCTCGCCAAATTCGCCGTTTTCGCCAAATTCGCCAACATTTCGGGGCCCTTCTAGCTGAGTTAATTTATTCGCTCTTCTCATTTCGTCAAAGACTATGGCGAAATTTCGCCAGAATCGCCATTTTTGCCAAATTCGCCAACATTTCGGGGCCCTTTTACCTGAGTTAATTTATTCGCACTTCTCATTTTGTCAAAGACCTTGGCGAAATTTCGCCAGAATCGCCATTTTTGCCGTTTTCGCCAAATTTGCCAACATTTCGGGGCCCTTCTACCTGAGTTAATTTATTCGCTCTTCTCATTTCGTCAAAGACCTTGGCGAAATTTTGCCAGGATCGCCATTCTCGCCAAATTCGCCGTTTTCGCCAAATTCGCCAACATTTCGGGGCCCTTTTACCTGAGTTAATTTATTCGCACTTCTCATTTTGTCAAAGACCTTGGCGAAATTTCGCTAGGATCGCCATTTTTTGTCAAATTCGCCAACATTTCGGGGCCCTTTTACCTGAGTTAATTTATTCGCTCTTCTCATTTCGTCAAAGACCTTGGCGAAATTTTGCCAGGATCGCCATTCTCGCCAAATTCGCCGTTTTCGCCAAATTCGCCAACATTTCGGGGCCCTTCTAGTTGACTAAATTTCTTCGCTCTTCTCATTTCGTCAAAGACCTTGGCGAAATTTCGCCAGAATCGCCATTTTCGCCACATTCGTCGTTTTCGCCAAATTCGCCAAACATTTCGGGGCCCTTCTACCTGAGTTAATTTCTTCTTATCTTCTTCGCTCTTCTTATTTCGTCAAAGACCTTGGCGAAATTTTGCCAGGATCGCCATTTTTCGCCAAATTCGCCAACATTTCGGGGCCCTTCTACCTGAGTTAATTTCTTCGCTCTTCTTATTTCGTCAAAGACCTTGGCGAAATTTTGCCAGGATCGCCATTTTCGCCAAATTCGCCAACATTTCGGGGCCCTTCTAGCTGAGTTAATTTCTTCGCTCTTCTCATTTCGTCAAAGACCTTGGCGAAATTTCGCCAGGATCGCCATTTTCGCCAAATTCGCCAACATTTCAAGGCCCTTCTACCTGAATTAATTTCTTTGCTCTTAACCTCTGGTCAAAGAACTTGGCGAAATTTTGCCAAAATCGCCACTTTTGCCAAATTCGCCGTATTCGCCAAATTCGCCAACATTTCGCTGCCCCTCTCTCTGAATTAATTTCTTCGCTCGTAACATTTGGTCAAAGACCTTGGAGAAATTTCGTCAGAATTGCCACTTTCGCCAGATTCGCCGTATTTGCCAAATTCGCCAACATTTCGTGGCCCTTCTAGCTGAATAAATTTCTTCGCTCTTATCATTTGGTCAACAAACCTATTAGATGGCGATATTTCGCCAAAATCGCCATTTTCGCCACTGCCTGCATTTCTGGACATATCTCGATAAATCGGGACGAAGTCGTCTTGCTTGTGTTCCGCTCACTTTGACAATAGTTGTTTCGAACACAAGCCGGCCTTTTTTACGGATGCAACTGGAGAAGCTATGGAGTTGAGGAAACGTGTAATGAAAGGTTCAGTACCAACAAGGACTGCTGTTGTGCCCTATACGTCTCCTTTGACTGACCGAAAGCGGCGAAGAGTAAGTGAAGTTTACTTATATCTGAACTCACTTCATCGCACGTGGCGTTGTTTTGCATCTAGCTTATGTAATACACTCAAACATTAATTCACGAATAAGTTTATTTCTTTTCGCGAATCATTCAAGATGTATTTTCTCGAAGCTTTAAGATAACGCTGTTCGTTTGAAAGACCCTTGAACTCATGAAGTAAAATACAGAAAAGGCCAAATTAATAAAAAAAGGTGTACACGTGGTGCACACATACTAGAAGTTTGAAGACGAATAAATCGATTGTTACTGATATAAATCATTTCTTTTATACAAGTTCTTACTAATAATACGTGTGTTTTGTAGCGTGCACATGTGTTTTAAAGCATCTATATTAGTCGTTGAAACAACACAACAACAAAAACTGCGAGGTCTGTATCAAAACAAGGTCAACTCCAGGCTCGCTCCCATCCAAAGGCCAAGTCACTGAGCCGACAACTGTAAAATGGTCAATTCAACTTTCAATCTCACTGCATTTTACGCATCTTTTTGCATTTTCCCAATTTATTTACTCTTACTTGTTAAAATGAATAATTTAATACACTGATCCTTGCAGAGAAAGAGGTATTTTTGCTATTTACAACACTTCTTAGTATTGCAATAAACTGTAGATAAACTGTAGGTTTTGTTTGAAATCATACATAAATTGTTCATATGCAAGTTGCAGATACTTACAGAAAATAACAATATTAAAAACTCATGAGTTTCAAATTGTAATGTCAATAAAATTAACAACAATAACTGACTTGTCAACTATTAAACTGACAATTGAAATTAAAAAACTCCCAAAAATTCTACTTTAAATATTGCACAGTTGTCTAATGTTAAAAAGCAAGTGCTAGTTGCGCTGTTCTGCGACTGATATCCGTGTACTTGGGCTGACTGGAATTTTTGGCGAATGTCATGATAAACGCATGCTGGAAGAGGTCTTGTATTGTCCCATCCCAAATATCCACATATCCATCTGACAAGCCACCTGTACGCCACTGCTCTCAGAAATCTAATGAAAAATAATCAAAAAAAATTTATATGAAAGAAAGCTGACAATACTTTATTCTCCATCCTGACAATCAAAGGAAGTCAAACAACACAGTGTTGCTTCTTTCTAGATTTCCCTAACTGATATCTTTGGAGATGACATTTGTCCGAAAAGGTGATAAATAAACTACAACGAGCCTTTTGAGCTACAATACATTCGAGAGGTTTGTCGTTATTAGACTTGCGGGCTACTGGTTACACCATTTGACCCAAAAAAATAATGAGATAGACCAAGGTCCTGGGGGGATCCTGACTTCGCATAATGCACTTGTCATCAGCTTCCCTGAGGGAGGGGGGGGGGGGGCTGATGTGGGGGAATACGGGGATTTTATGGGGACTTTGCAACAAATTTCTGCCCTTGTGGTGGGGGAAATGTTACGACTTAGATTTATGAATGCCCTACTCTCAGAAAAAATATGGGGACTTTGCTTCTGTTCAAACCGTGAGGAGATTGGGAACGATCGATTGTTCGCTTGATCGATGGCAAGATGTTGGAGGAGAAGAAGAAGGTATGTTATAAAATCCATTGTTTTTGTCTATCAAACAGACCATCCTCTGTTAATCTTAATCTGTTAAAATTTAATGATATAATCCATGCAGAAATCCTTTCTTTTGTTTATCAGTGGTTTCATAAGCTAATTCCTTCATGTTTTTTGGACTTTTTCAAATCGATATCCTGTATACATGAGCATCCTACACGTCAGTCACTGAATGAAAATTTATTTATAAAATCAATTCGAACTACCCAATATGGTATTCGCTCTCTTCAATACACTGGTTCCAACCTCTGGAACTCACTACCAGTCACAATCAAGCACATAACTCCATTCTCTAGATTTCGTAAAACTTTAAAAAAATTATAGATAGTTATAATAATATTATTAGTTCTTAAGTTGTTATGTTATCATTATTATTACAATTATTAATTTTTGTTTTTTGGATAGTTAGATCTTAAAGAAATGCTTTCAACATAAATCGTTTACTGAACACTGTATTCCCTCTGATAAATTGAGTTACTTTGGGGCACCTACTCGATTAGTTTCATAAGCTATTTAGGTGTCCCAAACTCCTCACAATCAACCTTGTATTTAAACTGTTTCTTTTTCCCTTCAACACTTTACTTCTTACAGTGCGACTACTCTAACCAAGGCCACCCGACAAAATTTTCTACAAATTTAACGAATGAAAATCGTGGAGGTCAACAATAGTTTTCTAACAAATTATCGATAATGACCACAAATCTGTTGCCTTTGAGATGTACACCTTGATTACAAAGTTAATTTGTTGCAAAACTATTGTTATCCTCCACGATTTTTATTTAATATATTTGTGGAACTTTTTGTTGGGTGGCCTTGGTTGGAGTAGTCGCACTGTAATCACAATTGTAAATATTTCATTACTACCATTTATTATCTTCTATATGTAATTTATATATATTTATATGTATTCTATTTTTCTTGTTTTAACACTGTCAAATTAATGTTTGTGTGAGTTTAAATTAAAATTGAATTGAAATTGAATTGAATCCGTTAAAAATTTGTACGTATTTTTGTAGGCATAAGCAACTTTAAAATTCGCCTGTGTATATATTATTGTTCATAGAGGTCACTGTTAAAGGTTAAAGGTCATGAATCATCATGATAGTGATGGTGTTTCCATTGTTCTTCATCAGTCCGGATAGATTTAAACCAGAACCTGGGGATTCCAGGATGGAAAGAAAAGTTGAGATTTTCCCCAGACTTCGGGCAGCTTATGTACTAGAATTAAAGAAAAACAGTTAAACGGTTCAATTTTCATGCAAAGTCCGAGTGTTTGCTAACTGTTCAATAAAGTTCTGAAGTGCATCTTCAAATCCAGTCGGGTGCTTGGCTTCGCCAAATACTGGGGACTTGAAAATTGGGGAAGTAAAAGAACTTTGAAATGCACAATTCGCAAAGTCCCCACATTAGCCCCGGTTCCTCCCTCTAATTCGTTCGATACTTCCGTCAAACATTAGTTTTTGCCTTACTTGAGCAATCTCTCGGCAGCATCTATATTCCACAGCATCGGAAAGATTCTCAATTGTGCATTCTGCACATTTGCACCTTGCAAAACAAATACAAAATGTAAGTATAATGTGCTCGAAAGGTGCGAAGAACCGAAATCCATCGCTTCAAGCTGATTCAACCAAGAGTTCATCTGGAGAATTAAAGAGAAAACTCACCATTCGCTTACTGGTACTTCTCTTTCCAATCTAGACCTTAACACTGCTGGAGAAAGACCATCCTGGTCTTCTTCAGCGTCCTCGTCTTCATCACTCGTGTCAGCTACCGGTTCGTCCGTGTAAGGTTGGACTTGTCCAAGAACCTCCATTTCTTCCGAAGATCGCTACTAGACGACTGCTCCTCGCTTGACATAGATGCTGAAGATGATATGTGATCGTCACACTCAGACATAGTTACGTTGGAGCCCAGGAAATCAATGCAAATAGAGTACTTCGACAGAGATTCTCACTCTGCAGCACACAAAACCAGGTGTACGTAAACAAAGCGCTGGAACCACCAACTACGTCATCAGTGCTAAATTCGTTCCCAGTTTCCGGAGACACTATTTGAGGGACTTTAAGGAACCAAAAAGCGGATTTACTTTTCTTTTCGTGAAATTTCTTCTGTCATTTCGTAATAAGGACATAATAAGCTACAAAATTATGTCAAAAACGTTTTACTTTATAGGCATTTTAAACGATTCAAGATAGTATGCCCACCTGCCTTAGATAACCCATCTACAAATGACAAAGGGAGCCTCATGTCACGCTCAAATTTAACAGACGCCTTGAGCAAGACAAAGCCTCTACAACATTACAGAGCCGAATAAAATGGCTCTCTGAGAAGGACGAAACGCTTACTATCTGCCCTTCCTTTGCACAAGAGAAACAAAGCTCAGAGTATTCCAGTTTAAATGTCTGCATAGACGAACAGCGACAAATGATTTTCTCTTCAAGATAGGCATAAAACAAATGGACTCTTGTTCTCTCTGTGGGGAAACTACTGAAACTTTGGTCCACCTGTTTTAGAACTGCAAACAAACTCAAGCCTTTTGGAAAAAAAAATTACTTGAATGGATGTCCCCCAAAAATGTAAATCTTTTAAGACTCTGTGTTTTCTCCCGTTTTGTGTCTAGGTTTAAATGAAAATGTATCGAATGTTCTTCTAAACCGGCTGCTCCTTATTGCTAGACATTACATATATATATATACCTGTAATATAAAGAACTCCATAACTAAGCTGCAAGAATATATACAACTTCTGTTAACCTCCATGAAAATTGAAAAGAAAATAGCTCTAGAAAACAACACTCTTAACACTTCTTTAAAGGTAGTGGAACCCATTGAAGGGCGCCCTCCAGTACTAAAATATATAATCAACAATGATACAAAAATTAAATTTTACGAAGTAAGCGGTATGAAATGTGACTATTTTATGAGTATATGCAAAAGTAATAATTTGACGTAATAGTGCAAGTTGTTGTATTGTTTATAGCGTAAGCGTAACCTTATCTTTGTAACGCAAGTAACGCATGGTAAATAGTGTAAGTAGTCGACTAAAATACTGTATTGTATTGTATTGTATTGTAAGTAGAGTAAGTATCGCACGTTTCGTAAGCAGATTAAAAAATAAAATTAAGAAAAGAAAAGCCTGCCCGCATCGCTTAAAATTCTGATTGACGCCCCCAAGAAACTCCCTGATGCAACGCGGTACGAGTTATCAAAAACTAGTCAATCAACACGCGGCACCGGATGTGGATGTAAATATTGTCCAGAACTGCTGATAATTTTTGGTGGAGTGAAGTGCATTTCAGGATATTCTGCGTTCATTGTTCGAACAAAGTATTACATGAAGTTACGCCGCAACTTCGACTCCTACCGAGTTAAACCAGCATTTGATGCGGCTGAAAGACCTTTGTTTCTGGCTTCTGAAATCTGGTCATCGGTAATGCTTAGTAAAGGCCAGCCAAAAAAATTAACTCGGCGTCCTATTTAAGCCGCAATAACAACGACTGACCCGTGGGTAGGACAGCAAAAACATCGTTTGTTCTAGCGGGAAGGCCAACCCATTACATTGCTCGACCTTCAAATTCAAAAGAAATTAAAATATTCCTAATCAGTTTTGGCACAATCGACTCTGAATTTCATTGTTGCCGGCCACCATTTTTCCTTTCTTAAAAGAAGCCGATGACACTTGGATCTCATAACATCACCATACCAACGTATTAATCTCAGCCAATCAGTATTTTGCGTCTAATTGTGGACGCATCGATTCAAAATTCAAAGCTCTTCTTCCACTTTCTCCTCCTTCATTCGTGCCACGCGAAGAGCCTGCTCCCGCTGACTCGCATTTTCGTTAAAGTATGCTCGATTCTCATATAGCAAAACTGGTTAACATTGGAGAAACATGCACGCGCTATACATTTTTCCGGTAACATGCTAACTCTTTTTGCTGATGTTTCATTGAAACTGGCGCGAGTAAGAATTTTGTTTTTTTCGCGAAAGGCACTCGCAAAGGTATAAAGTAATAAAGAGACAGGAAGACGTAAGGAACATACTATTACCATTCGACCTGTAACATTCTTGCGTTGCTTTCATTGTTTTCGTTCCTTATGCAAATCATGATATCCCTACGGGTCAAATGATTTGCATCTTTTTCGCGCGTATTCATATGCACTTTGCTACGGTTCGTTATTTTTCAAATAGCTAGCAAACCCGTTCAGGAAAACTTGTGTATTGCGGACGTATCCAGGATCTGAACGATTATACCTGATCATTCTGGTGGAATTTCTGTAAGTTGCGTGTATTATGGTTTTCTATATTTTGTCAAGCTTCCTTCACTCATTACTGTTGTATTTATTTTCCATTTGCTTGTCATTTCTCCTAGTCAAACTCGTATTCGTGTAAACAAATAAAGTCGTACGATGTTTGAAGTTCAGCGCCAGTTTGGTTCTCACACGATCAGTGCTATGGCGATACAGCTATAACACGACCTTCAGAGGTTGTCAGATCTGTATGGCTTCAATAGGTTAAATTAATCCTCCTCGAAGCCTTCAGGGCCGGGTTGTTCAAAGTCCGATTAAGCTAACCCAGGATTAGCGAGAATTTTGATTTGGACTTTGTAACTTTTCGGCGAAGTTTTCTGTTTATAATTGCTTGTCCCTCAGTTTTGAGTTTAAATAATCTAAAACCACACAAAACATAAGAAGTGGAAAACATTTCTATACAAGAAAAATAGATACTTCGGATAAATTTTAATCCTGGGTTAGTCTTAACCGGCTTTCGAACAACCCGGCACAGATGATGCTTCGTTGGGTTGAATATTTTTCAGTCAATTAGCGGAAACTGGTTTGCAAATCGTCAAAACCGAAATTCGAAATGATTGTTAGACGAAATGCTATGTTTTTATTTCCTAAGAATTATATAACCAAAAAAACCTTTTCATGTCACAGCAATTCTGGTCTGGTACCTTTTATGTTCACAACGTCGGGTTAGAAAGCTTTAGATCTCCTTGAGCGTCTACCACGTGTGACCACTGAAGCTCACGTGAAGCTATGTGACGTAATTTGGCACCAAACAAGGCATTCTTGGCGGTAACGTGCTGGGATTAGTTGATCCCCGATTGCGCCCATTGTCCTGTTTTGGAAGTGTCAGCCAGATTGCTTGGCGCAAAACAAAGTTTCCTCAGATCAAAGAGAGATCGTGCTCGCTGCTCGCCGTTTCTAACGTGCACGCTGTTCGCAAGACAAACTTGATCACTCTTCGTGCTTGCAAATATAAACGCATTGCTCGCATGCTCGCAAATTCTCGCAAAGAATATTCGATACCCCTTAAAGACAGCCTCTTAAAACCTAAGTTTAACGAAGAGGTACGATAAGGTTTCATTTCGTATTAAGATGAACCTCCTTGTTATATTGGAAAGGTAATATTTCGCTGCTTTCCCTAATTTTGCTGGTTTTCTCAGTCAAATGTAACCTATAATTAGGGTGCCGCCGCCACCACAAAGGTTTAAAAGAATGTTGACGAGTAAAATATCAAACAAACTTTTTTCAGCACGTTTAGTTAATAATGGCTGTGCTTCCAAAAATAGTTATTTGACAGCCCAAGGGCTGACCACATAAGAATAATTTCGATCAGAAGTCTTTTTGTATTTTTTTTTTTTTACTCGAGGTAACTTGAATTGCTTTGTTTGAAGTAGCCGCTCCACAAAACAAAGCAATAACTAATAATGTTCGCTTTTGCCAATTAGCTTAATGGGTTTGCTAGCGATCGTATGTAAGGGAGATAAAATCGGAGAAACTAAGAATAATAATATCAGCTATTTTGTCATTACTCGAAATGGTGGAATTTGAGCAGAAATTTTCCAGAACTTTATAGAAAAGCGTTAGTTGTTACGAGCGTTGGAATATTACTGCCTAAAGGCAAAATCAAAGTAGCTGTGGAACACTGAACTCAGATAATGATTAATGAGACGCTGGGATTGTAGTTTCTGTATTAATTATAACACGAGTTCATTCAGAGTTTTTATCCAAAATTACACCGAGTTTTATTGTCCCACGGAACTCCAGCTCCATTACGAATGACGCCATTGTCAACCATCTAAACATATCCAAGAATGCAAGAATGAGAAACATTTCCGGATCACTACCACTCGGCAGCGACTTATTTCAAGGATAAGCCTGAACCAGCCATCGTACTCTCAACTCCTTTTACTTATGCCTGCTGCTAACAACCCAGCATTTCTGTAGGAACAAATATATAATGAATACGTTTCGCTAGATTTCTTAGGATGCCGATGTGGCCCAGTGGAGTACTAGTAGATATCGATCGATTTCGAACTCGAATTATGGTAGCCTTATTCAAGCCCTAAGTTATCACTAGTTTCAGATACGATCGCGAATGAAAACGATGAAGATTTTACCTGACTATCGAATCGTGGAGGATGAACATTAAAGTCTTTCCATCACAATGTATAAGTTTAGATTCAACTTGTGTCCTGGTGTTATGTTAAGGTCAATCATTCAGATTGCTACTTCCATTGAACAGCATTGAATTGGTTTAACAGTTACAACTTCAACCTTAAAACATACTCTGCCTGTCGTGTAGAAATGATCTACTAATAAAAAACATTGGCACAGAAACAGATCACTGAAAACCGGGATAAAATGAACATTGAGGGTGAAATGCAGACTGTGTAGACCAGGAGCAAAATGCAGCTTGAAGACTGTAGACTCTTGACCTGAATCTTGTTTCCATTTCCATCATCGAGTCTAACCGGAGTGATATTCAAGCTAACCTGACTGATTTATATAGCACCTTTTCTACAAGATTCAAAGGCGCTTTTTACTCCAGTGAGACAAAAAATTAAAACTTCTTATAAAATAGCGCAGCATAAGTTATAAGCTGGAATAAAAAGAAGATTCTTGAGTTGGCGTTTAAAAATCTCTACGGTAATACTTGATTTAACATTTTGTGGCAGTTCAATTTCAAAGTTCAAGAGCAACAACTGAACGAGTTCAGATTAAAACGAGGGTTAACTAATAAATTCTTAAAAGAGGATCCTAGATTGCTGCTGGGGTTGTATGGCTGGGGGTGATATTCAGGCTAAACGTAGCGCAGAACGGCTGAAATAGCCATGTTTGCGGTTAGCACTCGATAATGGAAATAACACGCTATATATTTAAAACGTCTGTAGTCTGCGTTTCTTCCTATGAACTATAGTCTATGTTTTTCCCTCGGTCTGTAGTCTTGCGTCCGCAGTCTGCGTTTTACACTGATTGCTACGACAAATTAAGACTTCCATTTTACACTTTAACGTAAAGCTAGCTAGAAGAGTAATGAGACTTCCTTAGCAGACGTTAAACAAGGCGTTAAGCAGCTGTAAAGTAGAGGCCTACACCAGCTTGAAGTATGCGCCTATAAATAAAATCTACAATGGTCTTTAAGAAAAGTTTGAAAAAGTTTACATTTGGCGTAAAACAACTTTATTCTCGTATGTTAAGCAACAGTATGAATTGGTGCAACGTGTACATGCTGGGGGTAACAAAAAAGCAAACCTGGTAAACTGTTTGCTCCCATAACAAAAACGATGTTTGGAGGGAATATAGCCATTCAGGGCCTCCTCATTTAAGCGCGTTCAACCGGACTGGCTCGATTTCCGAGATATCACCTCGCCACTCTTCTTCGTAAAAATATCGATGTGTTCATATGAGAAGCGGGGCTGGTCCGGTTACCAAGATATCAGATCTCAGTTGCTACGATAAACATTTTCCCTTCTGTACACTCCCACGTATGAACGTGGCGAACGTTTTTAGACAAAATAGCTGCGCTTTCCCATCATAGCGGCCAAATTGGCGTAATTTTTGCTAGGTATGTGTTTTCACCTCAGAAGTAACTGAATTAGCTTAATAGGTAAAGTTACAAGAGTCCAAAAAGATAAGATAGTCGCGAACGATAAAAGTTTGATTTTTGTAATTAATTGTTAAGTATTTCTTCTTGAATTTCTTCCCGGTTGACTGGGTTGAAATTTCTCATACTTATGAAGTGACAGCAAAATGCGTCTCGGTTACCGAGCCAGCCCGGTCTCCGAGCTCATATGAAGGGGCGCTCAATCAATCAAACTGCTGTGTTCAAAATCTGGTTTATTTTTCAAAACAAATTAAATACTTATTTAACACATAAACACTTTTTAACAAAGATATTTAAATTCACTGAACAGAATATTGAAGATTAGTAAATCGCTATCGAATAGTGCTGATAAACTTCGAAAATTAATATCAAATAGTGTCAGTAAAATATAATAAAAAAAATGAGAACTTCGTTCTACCTCGCTCTTTCCTGATCTGTCTTTCTTGGCCTTAAAATATCGAGGTCTTCTTTTTGAGTTTGGAAGCAAGTTCGTCAAGCACCAATGTCTCGCTTCTCTTTGGCGTACATTTACCGAGATGCAACTGCCTTGTGCCTTCCCAGTCAAGTAAAACTGATCTTCCATTTTGCAGATATTCCGAAAAATGTTCACGAACGCGCAATGGATAACGCTTTAAAAAGGATTTGCAACAGATCCATCATGTCGCGCTAAAACCGCTTTAATCACGACGACGGAAGTAGCCGTCAAAGTGTACCCAGAGGCGGGTACGTGATCAGCATTTGTTAATATCCCAGACAATGTAGGATTAGCAACAGGTGAAAACAACAGAAATTTCAATTAGGCCTTGTTAAATCTTGAGAAACCAAACTACAGTATTTTCTAGAATATTGTCTGGGCATTACAATGAATTATCTAAAAACACCGTTAGAGTTATTGCGGTGTGCTCAAGAAACTCTTTGGGCAATCAAAGCCGATGCCGAACATTTGGAACATAAGGCAATGTATAGTTTTCGACAGACACGATCGAAGCTTCATGTCACGCAGCGCCATAACTTTCAAGTTCAAAATGCGCTGTTTTCCAAACCAAGCACACTATTGAGCAGAAAAGTTGTAAACCGATACAAATTTACCAGCTCCGGTGCCTGATGAGGATAAAAACTTTATTTATTTGTATGCTTTATTTTAGTACATTTAGAACTACAGGTATTTTCCAACACAAAGTTTCTTAAACGGGTTTGTCTACTTTTTTATGAATTAACTGTCAGACACCGAATTACTGCAGCCTGTATATAGATAAAAATAGCACTCCGATATATATTTAACAACTATTCACCGAAGTGGAGGTGGCTAGCGGTGGATATTTACCGAGCCGCGAAGCGGCGACTATCCACTGTTACGCAATATAACTACAATATAATTATTTAAAAGTTAACATTGGATATCAACATGGAAAATATACATGCATAATGATACAACCTAAAAGGACGCTTATTTGTTGATATGCTAGGCATAACAGATGGCCAGTAAGTTTATTAAGTGGCCCGCAGGGAAGAAAATAATATCACTCACCTTTGATCGTACAGAGGAAGCAATCAACTTTAGTAATAATTCTGGAATGTTGATTGTCCACGGTGCGCAAGATTGCCGGCTATTTTCCTTTGAACATGTTTCCTGCAGTATTTAAAAACTTTGGATAATTAACGTAAACTTAATGAAAGCAACTAATCATTTGCAAAGGCCTTTCTGGATAGGCAATTTTTGCGCTCTTCTAGCACAGAACACCAAGGGTTATGTGTTGGGAACATTATACTTATTCAATAAAAAAAAAAAAAATGTCCTCATTCCAACAGCTGGCAGCGACTTAAATACTAGGCCGGAACAGCTCCTTCATTCATTTTTATCGATTCCACTGGAAAACTCATGAAAGTCTAGACATAATAATCTTAGCATTTTCATTTCTTTTTTGACTTTTGTTTACTCGAATCCCGAAGTATTCCAAATAAAAAAAAAGCTAATAAAACTGAGGTCCTCTATCATGCTCATAACACAACTTTGATGGGCTTGACATAGATTTGTTTCGTCTGTGAAACTGCATTAAATTACCAGTCGCTGGAGTAAAAACATATTTCGATTTTTTTCGGACTTATTGAATTTCATCACACGAGAACAATGATTTAATGGATGATTTTTGATTTTTTTTCCAGTTAGGTTTGATAGACATAATGTCAGTTTTGTCGCAAAAGATTCGCGGCTTCTGATTGGTTAAAGTGGATTTCGGGTGTGGCATTCAGCTTCATAGCAGTGCTTGTCAGAGCTGAGTTTCCATTAACCCTGTTTATTTGGACGAGAACAGATTGAGAGAATAAGAACTTTATCCTTCGTTAAGGATATCTTTCTGTGCGTCTACCAACATGGTAAGTTCTGTAAAGGATGTTTAATTTAATTTTATTTCTTTTCAGATGGCTTTAGTTTACTACTTCTTGTTCAATGGATTTGTAACTGATCTCAGATTAACCTCAATCTCACCCCGAAGAATGTGATTAAACCAGTCACCGAGATGAAACTGCGTATAGAAGGCGCTGTAAACGGGCAAAGCTTCGCGATTGATGCTGAAAGAAAAGGCGAATCTTATGATTAAGTAAACTCTTCTATTTTTGTGTTCAGTTGTACCTGTTGGATTGCTTGAATCACCCGTTCGTGGTTACATGGGAAGAGAACTTCGATGGAGCACGTTCGACAACTGTGAACTTACTGCTTAGAACTTTAAGAGCGATTTGCAATATTTCAAGCAACGACGGGGAAGACTCTTTTTGCACACGAGCTGTTCGTATATTAGAAATGGAAAGCCAGACACGAAGTGGAGGATCAGGCAAACGAAAATCAAAAAAGAAATCTCGTGGACTACTTTGAGTCAGTTGGATGGTAATTTCGTCACCTAAACACTAGATTCCTGCGAGTGCTTACAGCCCGTCTACATTTGTCCTTAGCGAGAATGTATTTCGTCAAGGTAAAGTTGATCTATTAAACCCAGTTTGTGTTTTACTTTCTGGAATGGTTCATGTTTATAAGAACGACGTGTTGTAGTTTTGAGACTTGATTACATGCTGAAGTAGGTACTTTTGTGGTGTCTTCTTTGTGCGGCTCCTTGTTCTAAAATTTGATCCTTTCACGCAAGGAACTTTTATTAAACGTTTAGTCCATCAACTAAATGGATATATAGCTTGTTTTGACTCAGTTCTATTTCAGAATTGGCTGGCCCATACTTTGACTGTGATTATAGAGAGATCAACCAAAACACTGGCTTCGATCGTTTGAAAATCGTAGAATTGTTTGGACCTTTATTTTTGAAGCCGCAGGAGCAAGGCAGAATAAAACATTTCCTACAATTACTGATTTCACATTGTCACACGTTTTAAGTCGTGATTCCAAATAACCAATGTAAATTTTACAGCGAAATTCGTCAGATAAGTTAAAAGCGTGTGTTCCCTAAGCGGTTCGCAGATAATGTTACGCGGTCATATTTTCGACGCTATTGCTCAGAATGTTTGTTGCACTGCTAATATGCCTTCGAAAACCTCTCTGAGTCTCGCAGTTTGGTTGTCAAGTAATGTTAAAGGATTAATCCTCGACTTTTATTTAAATCGAAGGAAAAATAAAGGTTGGTTGGTGGCGTACAGGTCCGACCTATTTACATGTTAGTTTATCGGTCGTAACGCTTTTCGATTGATCACATAACTTTGCCGGCCAATACTGCGGAATTCGAAGACATAGGTTGTCGGTAGCATTTCTACTAATTACTGGTTGGCTTAAGCAGAATTAGAAAATTTTGAAAATAGCGTTTGAAAGTCTGCTGAACAAATGTCAGTGAGAGTTATTCAATTGTTCTCACAGACTCACTTCGCTTGTTTTGGTTTGAGATACTCAGCCCATTGTTTACGTCTTGATCGATCATCGCCAGTTAATTGTACAGTATACCTTTCTTTAAATCCGGGATATTGCTGCAACAGCCGATAGCACTTATGGAACCCGTTTCTGCGCACCTTTCGAATGTGTATTGCACTACCCTGGAGGAAATCAGAGGACGTGAGATATTCAACCTCCCTGAGTAGACGTTACAATAGCCGCTGGACCCATGTATTCTCCTCGACTCTATCGTGAGTCGATTTGCCATTTTCGAGATCTCGTCGGGGCACAAAATATCGAGGATTTAGCCGAATTCATTTTTTTTTTTCGCACAAGTATTTCAAATAAAAAATAGATTTGTTTTATGGAAAAATACAAATTTGGGGTTTAGTGCACTTTAATCCATCAGGCTAGCAAATCGCATGGTAATATCATATTTAAAAGTTTCACTTCACACTCATGCTGTAATGATTGTCTTTACAATTCAACAGCATGTTTTTTTTTTCTTTTATTACTCTCTTCGGTTCTCCAGGTAACCTTAGGAAAGTACAGCAAAGTAAAGTAAAGACTTTATTTCAAGAGGGTTTGCGTTAAATAGCCTTAGCTAATAAATCTGTGGCCCTCTAAAAATTTTACAATTCAATGGCCTTGGCCTTGAATTAGTTTAATTTCTTCCAGAACTTATCAATTTTATATATATTATATCCATTTTCAGAATACGAGAGCAATGACTTAATGGATGTTTTTGTTTTGTGTTTTTTTTTTCATCTAGGTTTTATAGACATCATGTAAGCTTTGTCGCAAAGGACTTTCGTCTCCTGAGTGATTGAAGTGGATTTCGGACGCGACATTCAGATTTATAACAGCACCTCTCAGAACTGAGGTCCCATTCACCCTGGCTATTTGGACGAGAGCAGATCGAGAACAACAAGAGTTTTAACAGGCTGATATCTTACTTTATGTCTACCAGCATGGTAAGTGCTGGAAGGAAAGTTTTATTTTATGTCTTACCGATGATTTTACTTCAGTGCTTCTTGTTAAACGGATCAGGTTAACCTCAGTTTCACCCCGCAGAGTGGGATTAAACCAGTCATGAGGATCAAGCTGCTTATGGAAGGCGCTGTAAACGGGCACAGCTTGGCGATTGAAGGAAATGGCGAACCCTATTAGTAAGTAAAAGTTACTTCTAAGTCAGTAAAAGTTACTTCCAAGTACTTCTCAGTACTTCTAAGTACTTTTCAGTACCTTTTAGTACTTCTAAGTACTTCTAAGTCTTCTAACTTTGAGTTCAGCTGTACGGTCACATTGCTTCAAACAGTGCTGTATCAACCGTTCGTGGTTACAGGGAAAGGGAAAGGCGATTACTTTGTTGCGTTTCATGGTCTCATTGCAGAGAGAACACCCTCTAACCTTATCGTTAAGTTTCTTGTCAGAAACCTTTCGAATTTATATTCTGTCAAGTGACTTCTGCCTTGTTTATCAGGCACTTTCTTTTGAATTAGTGTCTATATTGGCGGTAACAGGATGCTGTATCACAAAAGAACATTAGCTTAGAATTTTGAACTGTCATTTATATTGATTTAATAAGCCAAGTAGATATTTACAGTCATTACTTCTCTAGCCTTTTTGACAGAAGAAAAATAAATTTCTTCACTGAATTTGAATAGCGCTTATATTTTCTTACATCCTTGATTCCCTGTTTGTGTTTTAGGGAACGCAGATTTTGGAACTTAAAGTCGAAGGCCACAGAGCTCTGTCTTTTCATTTGGATTTCTTGTCAGCCACACTCCAGTATTGCAATAGGGCATTCACTGAATACCCATCAGGAATACCAGACTATTTCGAGTAGTCGTGTTTTCTGAGGGGTTTTGCTGGGAACGAACCCTCAGTTCCGAAGAAAGGGGCATTTGCATTGCCACAAACGATATAAAGTTAGTAAGATGTAAAGCGTAGCACTGAGTTCTATATTGATAAAAATTGTTTAGTTTTAATTACATCCCTTCTTAAGAGTTTATTCATAGATCTGCTGGTACAGTTTTAAGTTTCATATTACTTTCTTGTTTTGTTATTGAAAGTGATTGTATGAAATATTTCGAATTACTTAGGTCTTAAGTTTCTTTTCAAAGTGGCTTTCTCTGGGTAAAATCATGAGAAGAAAATGAAAAATTGCTTTTGGTATCACTGACACTTTGCATTACATGGGGCTACTGGATCTTAATATACAATTCTCTATTAATTTTTTTGACGCTAACTAAATTCCTTTAAATGCAACTTTTTCTCGTATGTTTGTCTGGTCATATTTTGTATGTGTTACTTCTCTTTCATCAGGATGGTTGGCGAGGAGTTAACATAAAAAAAAGTAATACTTAAAAAAATTACTTTTATTTACCCTCGCTGGTGTTTACAGCACAAAGGCTAGCGGTGCCGAGCAAAAAACTGAAATAAATACTTCAAAATTGAACATAACATTGTTCAGATCCCAACTGGCCAAAGGCAAACCAGTTGGCTAGTTACAAACGTGGGTGAGGATTTGAACTCGGGGCTACCGTTAACCAAGTCCAGGTCTTGGTCAGGGCAGAACTCGAACCCGGGACCGCTGGTTTACGAGTACAACACGCTGACCACTTGGCCGCGCTGCTTCCTATGTACAATTCAATTCGTACATTGTCTAGTTATGTAGAGAAAAACCGTGAAATGGGAGTCATTTTTACCCAACCAACATTTTTATACTTTGGCACCCTAATTATAGACTACATTTGAATGAGCTTACGATAAACCAGCATAATGATGGCAACTGGTAAAATAGAACCTTTCCTACAATGTATATAGCGAGAAAGCTTATCTTGAAACGCATTGAAACCACGGTATCGTTCTTCCTTAAAAAGCCACGCACATAGTTTTGCACTAAAAATAATTTGTGTGACTGACATCCTGGCCACTGAAAAGCTTTATCAAGGTTAACATAAAAACAGCTTTGGTTTGATTCGAAATGATTGCCAATCTCGGTATTTAGCCTTGCCAGGGCCCATCGCAATGTCTCTCAAAGTATATTATTAACAATTTTTCGAGGCGCTGTAAAATATTTGATTCGCATCATCTAGTAATGAATCTACCAGTCAAATATCTGGTAAACTTTTCCATTTTTGTAATATACTAGCAAATTTTCTCTCCATTTAAGTGGCAAGACGACTCAAACTATCCGCTAATCGCGCATAAAGCGATGGCTAAAATACCTTCATTTAGAATTTTAAAACTTGAGATATAGTTTGAAACTCTGATCTATACAGCTAGTAAGTGCAGTCCATTATCGGCAAAAACATGCAAAAAGTACTACGCGCATCACGTCCCAGTGAAAATCGAAATTTTCTTTTTATAACTACAGCTTATCTATTTCGCAGATTGCTTTTATTCCGAAATTCTGTCATTACCTAAGCCTTCACAGTGTTGATTTTAATAACAGTTCCACAAAATATAAGTAGGTAGGTATTGCTTTTAAAACCTGAACACTCTGTTAGCGAGCTTTTTGACAGAGCTCACGGACAAAGCTCAACGCCATGGCCACATCTTGGGCTAATACCCTATCGCATTGTTTAAGAGGTAGGTCTCTTCGAGAATCAGACCAAAAAAATATCAAAGTTTGGAATCATGGAGAAAAACGAGATTTTTAGCTTGAAATTTTAAACAAATCTTCTCAAACTCATTAATAATTCATTAAGCTGAAACAAAGAAAATCACAACCGTGAAGGAGGTTTTGATGCCCGGTCTTAATTAGCATAGATTTGGACGATTTTACCTCATGATTTTCTTCTTAGTTTTTGCTTTGATTGAGAAGATATATCAAACACTCGAGACAGTGTTTCATCGGCTATCCAAACACCTCGAATTTCGTCAAAAATACTCCGCTGCGCGTCGTATTTTCAACTCTCTTCTCGGTGTTTGGATATCCCGATGAAACACTGTCGCTCGTGTTTGATATATTACATCGCATTTAGTTCGCTGAAAGTTTGGGTAATGGTGCTTCCAGGTAGGTTCACTGAAAACAGGAGGCCACTTAGTGTACCAGCGAGAGTTCTGATGTTCATCATTACAATTAAAACATCATTGTAATTGAAATGTCATTGCTAAATAATATCTAAAAGATCAAAATTTGACTGAAAAATATCAGTTTTCTAAGTTGAAGTTTGATAAGTACACAGGACCACTAAACTACTGTCTCTAAATGACGAGCTTCCTTAACTTGATGTTTCCTGCTTTGTTCTTGGATTGGTCTTAGAGTTAGCTACTTGTTGGTTTCTCAGTTTTTGTTTTTTTTTACTGTTCCGTTCAAGATGGTTACCAATAACAGGTATGCAGAAATTTACGTTTCTAACATTGGAAAATATTATTTTCTAAGGTTTCGTGGTAGAGCGATTTTACTCCACCACTCCGTTTGAGAAACTCCCATAAAAAAAAGGTTAGGCATGCTCGTCGGAAAATTTGAATTTAACTCCTAAAGGAAACTAATGTGGGCGTCGCTCGAGCTTCATAAAAACTGTAAGATACCAGTTAAAATGGAATAGGATCGATTACTAGTCCTGTTGAATAAAGAATCCCGCGCGCACTTGTAGACCCAACTCGCGTACTCGAGAGATCGACAGAAAAAAGCCTGAAAATAGAAATTAACTCTTTTATTATTATTCTTTTTTTGTGCACCCTAAAGGATACCGTGACAGCTAAAAATGGTGATGTTTCGTCATCAACACCCTAAGTGAGACCAGGATCCTTGATTTGTACCCGAGACGACGAGTATCACATACCTTTTCATGTAGGAGTGCCGTCTTCCCCGGGGTTTCGAACATCCTCCGTCTAAGGCAGTTTACAGTCGCTTGCACCTTGTCAAGTCCAGTTATTTTTTGAATTTCTGACGCAAGTACTCAATATTATACACCAGAAATGATCTAAACTGGATAAATGTTCGCATGAACGTTTCTATAGCTTCATACAAATATATATGGAAATTATTTTAATTCCCAAAGGTCTCCGCTCCTACGACCTTATTAAGCGTAATCGATTGCCTAAAAAGAAGATATTGAAAGTCCCAAAATGATTCAAATCGTGATTAAAAGTTTAAGACGATCAACAGACAAGAGAATCGAGGAGTATCCGAACGACACGTTTCACTATTTATTTATACGCTGACTGTAAATAAATACATATAAATACGAACACGGCGAAATTATATGAACAAATACTTGATAAATAGAAGGAACGAAATTACACAAGGGTGGGAGTTCTGCAGTCTCTGTTTGATATGGCCTTGGAAGGGGAAGGGAAAAAAGAAAAGAAAAGAAAAGCAAAGAAAAAGAAAAGTTATCACAACATGGGGTATTTGTATTTGGTCACCCATCCAAGTAGGAACCCCACCGATCTGGGCTTAAGTTTGTTGAGCGAACAAGACACGTTTCTAAGATATCTCAATAGGTAAGAAAGAGAGAAAGAAAGAAAGAAAACCAAAAACAAAAAAAAACAAAAAAACAAAACAAAAAAGCACTGAAACTGGCAGGAAAATAAAGAACGAAAAAAAACAATAAGAATAAAAATGACAATTTTAAATTGCTTTGGTGAGCGGACAAGAAGTAGTATACGTTTTTTATAATTGTCTCGATCTCTCGGACAAGGATAACCGATGACTTCATGAATGTCTTCAACGCTGTGATATCTCCTTTTGTATTGTCTTAGACTTACCGTTGCGTTTTGCACTATTTCTTAACGATGCCACTGGGCTTTAACTTTAACCTTTGGATTAAGAGGCTGTCCGTATATAAGAAAACTGAGATTTTGGCCAAAAACTGAATTTCTTTAAAATTTCTGTGGGAGACAATAAGTCCATATGACAAAGAAAAAAAGCAATAATTTGGATTAGAATTATATTGTTCAATATTTCTAGCGACGATTTCCGAAGATGGTCCAAACCCGACTCTGAAAATCGTTCTGTTTCGAGTCAAATTTAGGCATTTCGCTGAAAACGCTGAAAACGTATGCTTTGACTTAAATACAATAAAACTTACAGATCATTTTATCTCATGTTTTGTCTTTTCATTAACGGAAAATATTTGAAATCAGGCATAAGATAAATTATTTATGACTTTTTAAAAATTACCTCACAAAGAGCCCTCGCAAAATTGTAACGTGATTTGAGCCCTGACTAATATCCATGTTTAGTATTAGGCATGGTGCACCGCGAACAGGGAATAAGAACTTTTGGCACTAACATTTTTGAACTACAGGAGCTCGATTCATATAGCTAATCTTCAACCGAGAAAGCGTGCATGACGCAATTTGGGTGTTAAAATAATAATACCTTTCAGCAATAGCTGTTATTGCAGTTGAGTCTGCGATCAAAGGTTCTTTTGTTTAGAAATGCACGCAAACGAGGCGAAAGGGTCAATACAAAGCTTAATTGACCCTTTCGCCTCGTTTACATGTCAAACCGCTGATAACTGTGATAACAGCTATTGTTCTCAAAACGTGCTCTTTGCTAGAGATGAGGCATGAATAGCCTTAAATTCACCTTTTACTCCAAAATTGGAAATTAAAAAGCCAAAAGGAGCGGCTGCGCCGTAAGCTGCTTCTGAGTTGGTTAAAAAAAGTTTAGACCACGTAAAAGCACTCTCATAATTAACAACTAGAACCATTAATCATACAATTTACTGCCTGGAAAGGAAAATTACTTATCACCTATGTACTTAAGGTGTCTCCATAGGGTTTTAAGAGCGCGCGCACCGATGATGCGAGCTTTAGTAATGTGCGTGCGCTAGCTGACGCAAGCTCATGGAAAGCAGCAAACAAGTCAACAATATAGCTCAAATTACAACCCTGAAGAACAACCAGAGAAACCATTTAGAAGAAAACGTAAAGGAAACGATTTGGACGGAAAGGTCTTGTGTGTATTTTGATGACACCGCCATTGTCGAGTCGCTCATCGAAAATACCGCGTGGTTCGAAAACTCGCGCATGCTCACATAGCGATCTTGGCGAGTTCCTATTCTGATGACGTAATTCCCATTGAGGTGAAAAAAATAGAAAAATCTTTATCAGATTTCTCGAATTTCCTTCGGTGAAATTCCTTAAGATTTGGCAGAGAAGTTATTCCTTATTAGCTTTCCTTGCTTTCAATTTATCAGAAAAATTTGTAAGACAAGGTTTTCGCTTAGCCAAAAAAACACAAAAATGCTAAAAACGAAAAAACTACCTTGACAACCCCTACTTTTTGCGATTTTAAAAGTTTCTTCTTACCAGGCTCTACCCGGTTTGAGCATATCAGAAAATTTTACCGAAGGAAATTGAAGAAAATTGAAATCAAAGCCAAACAAACGTCAAAAAATGGCGATGTTTGAGTAGTTTTAATTTGAGACTTAAAGCTGATATCAGACTGGTGACCGTTGAACAACAAATTTTGGCCCTTGTTTGTTATGTTTCAGTAGCTTTGATTAGGAAAATAGCAAAAAGAACGAGAATATCAACTTTCGATTGAGGTCACTGGCGCGCGCTTCGTGATCTTGCATAACCCTATTGAGCCACCTTAAGTTGTAGCGAGCACATAAAGAAAATATAGATTTCAATCGTCTACACCTTTTATTTACACCGCAATGTGCCAATAAAGAGTTCATATTTCCGCAGAACAAAATAATTAGAGAAAGAAAATAAATGGGTGTCTGGAATTCAATATTAAATCTGCTACGCTATGTTTCCGATTGCCTGGAATAAGACAAATGAAGTTGACAGTGCTACTAATTAACTCAGCTATGCACAGTTGTGAGATTCCGCACAATATACACTGTATTTACATTACATTAAACTCGCATTCCGTCCGGTCCTTTATTTCACGTTGTTAGCTCCCTAGCAATACATGGCTTGTAAAACTATCTGCTTTCCCTTAGTTCATTAAAAGTAAGGGAAAAAATGTCAAGCTGTATTTTTAAGCGCTCAATACATTCTGAAGTAGACAATTTGTGAACTTGATTTCTTAACGGTGACATTCACATCCTTCTAAGAATGTGGATAGGCTCACTACCAAATTATTTTTCCCATCTCTTGAAGCATATGGAACTCCAAAATATCTAAGTATCTTCTTTAGCATAACTACAGTGAATTTTTCTAGTTTCTCTTCTCGTGAGAGGTCGCACAGGCAATAGGCATCGTAGTAGATTGGATGTCTAGGACTGAGTTGGGCGAATATGTTTTTCAGTACCACATGCCTCTCTTGCTCTTCCTCTTCTGTGTACACGTCCTCTATCTGCACCGTTTGGTTCCCTTGCCTTCTACGTGGAGCCGCCAGTCTCGAAAATCCTTACAACTGACTCTTCGTTAGCCAGTCTTTTCTTTGAAACATCCGTAAACCACCTAGGTTCCTTGATGTTCTAATGTCTGCAGCCACTTTTCCGGAGTCTGCTTTGTTCCTAGTTCCCTCTCCGAAGTGGAATTTCGCATTTAGGTACTGTTTGACCTCATCCGTAAACCACACAGCTTGACTTCGCGGCTTGTGTAAAGCCTAGCCAAGCTTTAAGTTACTACAAGAGCCAGCAGTTTTATTTCTGCCACGTTGCTCATAGCTACGTGCCATGAGTGCGCGGACGGCCTCGTTGTTGTCAACAGTAAGGAATTTCTCGGTCCAGTATCTTCTGAGCTTGTCATATACCGTTTCAGAACGACAATTTCTTAAACACATCAAAAATTTCACCATCTGACTTCCAGGCTCACAGCACAAAAAAAAAAAAAAAAAAAAGAAGAAAACTGCGGCTTTGTTCGTCGTCACTTGCTGTAGGCTTATGGATTCGAGTCTCCTTGACTGAGAAAAAGTCTGGACCTTGGGGCTTTACGATGATTTCTTGGTAGGAAATGACCTTACCCTGCCTTACGCCATAAGTGCTCTACATCCGAACTCTATTAAGTTCAAATTTAAAGTTATGATACCTACTAAGACCATCTACTTTATTTATCTCTACTCTCTATTGAGTCTTATTTACTGAGGAAACACAGGCAGTTGTGCCTCGAACGGGACGTTCGAAATACGCCTTACACATGTCCTTGGCGGAGAGAACGTCATTTTCCTCACTACGATATCGCTGATTTCATCGCACAAAGGATGCTTTCGCAAACATCTTTTCCGTACTGTGGCTCGGGAAAGTCATACTGCATGACAGTAAGACGAACTCGTATCCCAGCTTTCTTATGGCCGCCATGAGGAAGTTGTCTTGGTAAAGGTATGCTTCGTCACTCCTATGCCAGTCACTCGGGGAAACTGGTGATCTTTCTGTTACAACCCCCAGCTTGTTTTAATGATTGGCACACTGCATACCAGTCCTGTTTGCACGAATAAATGATACGCGCATAAGATTTCAGCTCAACCTTGCCAGTCCTAGCATTCATGGTTATGACCATTGCTATATCCCAGCTAAGACCTCGTTTCCAAACCAGTCGGACCGCTTCTCGCGATATTTCATTTAAAGAAATTTCATGGCTCAGTCTATTTTTATAATATCTGACGCGTCGTTTGCGATTTTCATTGCATCCTGCTTAGCCTCTACCTGGTTTATGGAACGAATGATGCTTGCTTTTCACGGCAAGATGTCTCATGACTTTGCGCGGTCAAATTCATCTAGCAGATCTTCTCGTTGCTTTCAACTGTAAGGTGTCCAGGATGAACCTGCGATCCCCAGTCTGACTTCCTGAAGTACATTCTTCATCCTTTGGTGGTAATCGCAACTGAATAATTGATCGTGTAAACACAGTTGCTGGAAGCCGGTTTCGACAGACTCACCAAGCGCGAAATTTCCACAGTGATCAGCTCAAGTAGAATCATTTGGCTGGTAATATACGCAGAAGTCAGTCTCGAGTAAGCGTTTTACAGCTCTGAGCTTGCTACGAGCAACAAGACACCACTGCTTTCCAATTCCTACTTTCTCAAGAGTTTGAACCAGTGTGTCAAGAGTCTGAAATCCCGCAGTATTGTCCAAACCTGGAGTGTCTTACGCTGACATGCTTCCCGAGCCTCCAGGTTTTGTTTGTAGATCTGGTCACCGTTCTCATAACGTTAGGCATCTCTATTTTGATATGTAATGCTTAATTCTTCTGGTTATTTTATTTTTTTATTCTTTCTTGTGTTTAATAATATTTTTTTTTTAAGTATCAATTGTTACGCGCTTTTGATCATATTTGCATGGAAAAGTCGCGTTATAAATTTTTAATTATTATTATTATTATTCTCTCAATACTTTCGAGGATTAGTATTTTACTACCGTAAGAAACATATAGATAGTCTGTTTGTAAATTCCACAAAGTGATCGCCTTTGTCCATGTCAAGACGTACGCGATACTTGGTTATAACTTCAGGGGTAGTACCGGGGCTGCTTAGATTAGCACGAGAGCGTGCACGTGTTTGCTTTATTTCCCATGTAGATAGTTTTCCGTACGGTTGGTGAATTTTTTGCAGCATGGTTATGGGATACCTATATATGGTTTTCACTGCCACGCAACCAAAAAATATAGCGAAAACTATTCAGTGGATAAAGTCAAGAAATTGTGAATAGGAGATGGGTAAAGACACTTCTCCAAGTTTTGGGTCTCTGCGTTTTCGCAACCGTCAGGTATATATTCCTCGAAGTGCTTCCACAAATTTACAGAGCCCAGTGCGGAACCGCCATGTTGGTAGAGCTCTGTGCTCCACCAAGATGAACAAGAATGAACAAAATCATACCATTTCAAAGAGCAAAAACAACGAAAAGCGCAAAAAAGTCTCTATCTCAAGCGTAAACTGAGGCCCCGTCCCTCCGGAGATTTTTAATCCGCAACTTTTTTTTTCCGGATTCATAAATTTCCCCGTCCACACGAAGCGTGTTAATGGAGAGCGGATTAAAAATATATATATATCTCAGTTTCGCTCTTGCTCATGCCACAAAACATGAAAGCCCTCTCACAGTTCTGAGCTTTGGCTGAGCAGCAGTGGCACGTGTTAGCCATGAAGCACGGAAGACGACATTTAGAAACGTTGCTGATATTATGGTTACCAGGATCGAGGAAAGGGGCACAATGCTTTTGGTTTATACTCCAATGATCCTGACAAACGAGAAGAGATTAATTGAGACAATACAGTTAAGTGTTCAGAGGTTGCTGGGTTGGCTGACCAAAAACTCTCTTCCAGAAAAACTGAGTAAGACTGGCGAGGAAGGAAAAGTGTTAACTTCAGCTAGTACATTTCGTCTTCACAGAAATGCCTCGAATAAAGAAGGAAATTCCTTTTAGGTAAGGCTGATTGCTGGGCCAGTAAGAGGGTCCTGCCTTCAAGATTCAAAGGGTTGTAGAGTCGTCTTCGACAAGCACTCGGCGGCCACGATCTCTCTAACAGTGGCCAATAGAAAACTTACTGTAAGTAGTTTTGAAGTCAAATCGGTTCTGGGTTTTGCAGGGAAGTTCACAGCATCAAATCGAATTGTATATATAAACTTCTCCGCCGACGATCCTGATGAAACAAAAGTGAGACATACACAGTGCGACCAAACAAAAATAAGAGAAACAGTTGTATTTAAAGTCATAGAGTTCGCATCAAAAATTAATATAGAGTTGCACATTTATATATGAGCCCCATGCGAAGATAAGTGATAACAAAAGCAATTTTTCATTTCCTTCTCATGAATGTACACTGAGAGAGCTACTTTGGAAAGGAACTTTAGAACTGTAATATGAAATATTCCATATAATCACTTCCAATAACAAAACGAGAAAGCAACTTGAAAGTTAAAACTGTACCAACAGATCTTAGAATAAACTCCCACACAATTATAAGGTATTACTAACGTCTGTGATGATGAAAATGTCCCGTCTTCGTAAGCTCGTTCCCAGAAAAAAAAACTATAGTCTGCGTATCAGGCGTTACTAAAAAATCCTCGCGACAGGAACGAAACTGCGAGCGAAAGCGAAAAATAAGGAGCAGTGGGAGTGGTGATTCCTTTTTCCCCACCCCTTGCCAATTTTTAACTCACCTAAGGCGAGCTTCCTCGTTTGCCCGCTGGATCGCTCGCTTTTTCGATCTTACCGCCTAGAAAAGGAAAGGAGAGGGCTTCTAAGCAGGCTAGCAAAACCCCTCAGGAAACAACTGCTTGAAATAGTCTGGGCTCCCTGGTGGGTATTCGGCGATTACTCTATTGCCATACTGGAATGCTGCTGAAAAGATATGGAAATCTTCCTGTTACAGCCAAGATAGAAAACATAGGCTGACCGAAAAGAAAGTACCCGAGATACAAGTCAATTGACAGACTACAACTTAAAACGTTTAATGACAAGAAACTTAACGATCACGTTACCTCACTCTGAGAAGACATGGTGTTCCCTCTGCAATGCGACCGTAAAACGAAAGAGAATATTTAACGAGTTTTCACCGGTTACTTACTCATCAGGCTCACTCTTTTTGTTCCCCTGCAATCACGAACGGGTGATACAGGATTGTTCGAAGGAATGGGACAGTACAACTGAACACAAAGATATAAGATTCTTCTACTTTTACTTAGTCACAAGGTTCGGCTTTTCCTTTTACATCAATCACGAAGCTGCGCCTGTTTAAAGCGTCTTCCATACCCAGCTTGATGGCCATGACTGTGTTAATCACACTCTGCGGGGTGAAACTGAGGTTAATCTGAGATCAGTAACCAATCCACCAAACAAGAAGCAGAAAAGCAAAGTCATCTGTAAAGAAATAAAATAGACATAAAAAATAAAGAAATAGAATTAAACCTCCTTTGCAGCTCTTACCATGTTGGTAGACGTACAGTAAGATATCAAGCTTTTAAACTGTATAGACAATCATTACATGCATGAGCATCCACGTATGGATAGCCTTATGGTTTAATGAACATCAAAACAACAAAACAGTATAATAATAGATAGATTTAGCCAAGACTAAAAGCGGAGCACCTCAGCTATTTTCTTGGGATGTTCTTATTAAGTAAAAGAATCCAACATGAATTTGAGCCAAGTTTAGGACGATTTTGCAGTATCTAATTTTCTCCTACCCTATTCGGCATGCCAAGACATTATTTTTAATCATAATATCTTTTCTTAGTTAACACTGGGATTCCCAGACAAAAGAGGTTTGCTCACTTTTTTTTGTTAGGTAAGATTGAAAGACAGTGGTTACAATGTACTCAGTTCGTAAATCTGTACCAAGTGAAAGCTCGCAAAAAAAAAAAAAAAAAAAAAATAGTACACACATGTGAAAAGTTGAAGAGTTTTTTTTTTTTCCTAACTGGATCGCCAAAGATGAAGTTAGCAATTTTCACTTTTATATAGAGTCTCCTTCCGGTAGAAGAGTTTCCACCATGTCTCAAATATATGTATGAGCAAAATCAATCTCGCATAAGCAATAAGATAGGTATTTGTGGCTGAACGTAGAAACTTGTGTACACTTCCAATAATAATTTTATAATTCAATTTTAATTTGTTATTTTCTCCACTGAGATTGTGGACTATAGGAACTCTTACTTGGTGTTATTAATTATAAATTTTGCTATAGGGAATATATTTGTTTACAAACATTGTTTTTGTTATTTAATTTTCAAATAATTCTTTGTTTTACCAGCCAATAGTTCTATGGTTGGCATATTAATAAGAATAGGTGACGCCACTGATATTTTTGCTGTTATTAAATTTTACCAAAAGTTAATAAATAAGCCTTAAGTAAGTTATATTACGTGTATTTTGCCTCCACTACTCAACCAAATGGATTCATAGGTTATGAGGCATAGATGCATTTGCCAGCCGGGGACAAGACATGCTCTAATTGACACATCAATAACTAAAGACAACTTACAGCAAAATTGAGAAACAATACATCGATATCCTACGTGCACCAAAGCTGGAGATGTAAACCCCCGTAACATCCTATTAGGAAAAATAGGGACCATGTACCCCTGATCAAAAGCAGTGGTGCTACCTTTGGGTTTAAAAGGTTATCATATAAACAACAGATTAAAGTATAAATTAAATACATTGTAAAAATAATTTACACAACAACATTGGAAGTTGCGAGTGGCAAGGCTTTCAATATAATATCACAACATTTTCAACCCTCTCTTTTTACAAACATACTAATTTTGCACCTTTGCTTAGTACATGTATGCCTGTACCCAGTTCTCCATTTCATGGTGGCAAAATGTTAGTTTATGTCAATACGGATAATCTGAAATCAATTTAAAAACACTAAAATCGAGGAACAATATCATCCCAAAGCCAAAAACAAATGTTGCAGCTATGATATTAACTACTACGCACAGGATGGTTTGCAGAACTCAACTTCTAAGTCAGTGTGTTCAATGAACTTAGTGTAGCAATTATACTCGCATCAAGTTGTCTGTAAATAAAGAGAAACCAAACAAAGCTTTACAATCTTGGGTAATAAATTATTGACAGAAATGTACCATCCACTCTCACTGAACTAAACACTTTTATGTACAGTCTATGTTTCCATTAGTATTGGGGATATCTCAAAAGCTGCATCCATGGAGAATTAATTTTTTCCATGCATTTGTTTATATAGCTTATTTACAAATTAAGGTATCAGTGTACCCCAAATGACCATCATTCTTTGGCCCCGCTTTACAGTCGGACGTTTGACGCAAACCCCAATAAAGTATATATTTTCTGAGAGCTTAATAATTGTACATTACGAAGGTATATTCATCGACATAAAAAATGTACGGTTGTCCGAATATGGCGCGCTATTTCCCAAAGTACAGAGGTTCACTAATCAAGTTCGTTTCCGGTCAGATTTGATCGGAAGAACACGATCAACATCGCTATGTCTTCTTGACACCTTTCTCTTAAAAAACGATGTCGGGAAATTTTTATTACTTGTCTGGTTTGTTTCTGACACGCAGTTAAACTTTGAGAGTTGATAAAACTTTCCTTCTCTTCACTAAAAAGGTCATAAATTTTGAAAGAAGCCAAAAATGAAAATTCCCCGACACCGCTTTTTTTGCCTGATTATAGGGCAACGTTCTCTCCAAATTTCAGCGAAAAACGTTAAAAACTCGCCGGAAACGAACTCAAAATGTGCGCCTCACTTGCCGTTCTTCCGGTGTAATGAGATAATTACTCAAAACGTGTGAAAGTTAATTACCCGGCGTTGATAGACCAAGTAAAAGCTCAGTTTACTTAAACAACACAACTCATATCAATAACAAAGCGGGCTCAAATGTTGCTCCTGGCGGAAAATATCCTTTGGAAGATCTGGATTCCGCCGCTCGCGTATAAGGTTCGTAAGGAAATAATTTTCGTTTAATTTTTCATTTCCATGTTTTAAATGTCTTTGCTAATGCAGATTCACCATCCATCTAACGAAACAGATTGAATGATGCCGAAGACAAGTAAAAAGCGTACTCATAAACAAGGGACAGGAAACGAACGGGCACGTAGTGACGTACGCGTGCAGATCAAGAAGTTACAACTTCGAACGGCGAAAGCGCCAAACAACTCATGATTAGAGAGATAGGAGAATCGGGGTAACTGATTTCTCGAGATTTTCTTGCAAGTGATTCCCGGCAACAATTGTTCGACCGGCCAACTTTTGCAATTACTCTTGTGAGTCCGGTTCTGCAGGATCGTCTTTGCCTTTGTCTTCAATTTTCGACCGGCTAGCGCTAACGTCTCGTTCTCCCATCGACTTTGTTCTTCCTCGTCTAGTGAAATCAACTTATCCTGCACAAAGTAGGAACCTCGGTCGCTAGCTGCTAAAACATCAGCTCGATCCTTATCGAATGATTTCGAAACCTTTTTCCTCTTTGAAGGTTTCTTCCCGCTTGCAAAAGGACACGGACTTCGTTTTTTCTTCGACGACACGGAATAGAAATACCATAAACTTTTCAATCTAAAATATACAAAAGCAAAACACTCGAAGCAGCACGTCGACGACCAAGTTTAGAAATGCAAACACAAACGTGTGAAACTCGCGAACATCGTCTGTCACGAAATGCAAGTTTACTTCTCGTGACAACGTGTTGACAGCTATCAATTAGAGATAATTAATGGGAAGAAACGTTTTCTGTTAACAACTTTGCTTAGGATCAATCTTTTTTCATATAATTTTTTTTAAATGAAAGGTTGCAATACGATCTATCTGAAAAAGCGAAAAATTTTTTTTTGGAAAAATGATCAAATTTGGGGTACACTGGTACCTTAATATCTATGTCATAACAACGGTCCCTGTGTTCTACAACAATTACAACAACAACAACAACATAATTTATTCATGATGAAAAACAAAACAAGTATAAAGATACATCATGAAAAGGAAACACGAGGTTAACCCTATAACGTTTCCTGAAATTAAAAACTAAAAAGTACATAATACATTCAATACCTAAGGATAAAACTATTTACATATTTACAAGTTAAGAAAAGACTTCAATCTAGTCTTAAAAATTTTAAAAGATTCAGCTTCAACAACGTGCAATGGTAGATTGTTGGAAGAATTTATACAGATGGAATGTACACTCAGTGAGAAATTCTTTATAACAAAAATCGATGCTATAACAATCAAGGTCCTAAAGTTATATTCCTAAAGGGATATATTACTCAGGCTCCTGATGTGTACACTGTACATACCACGATTGACGGGAGAATAACAAGAGCTCCCAAGTTCGCCGGATGGCCGCCAATAAATGTTTGCTCGTCATTTCTTAATTGCAAGCTGCTAGCAAGAGAAATTTGATCACTGCTAGTGCTCCCAAAAATAAACGCGCTGTTCGCATGCTCGCAAATGCTCGCAAAAGACCATTGGATACCCCTAATAGACAAACCCTTGAAACCTAAGTTAACCTATCACTCCAAAAACTGTTTTCTGCTGAAGCAAAATCTTTGCATTTTTCTGAGGAAAATGGTGAAAGAATTATTTCCTTTGCTTGAAACCCCGATTTTTTATGCGCCTTCAAAGTTGGTGATTTCAATCGCACGACCGCGCAAGAGGAGGCTGGGTCCTTGTGACGTCAACCCAGTATGTCCCCAGCAGCGACGCTCGGTTAGATCTCAGTCAATTCCTTGTTATGCGTAGCTGGGTTCTCGGCTTATCCGTTAAGAAAACCATTTTCTGACCTTAACATTTTGCAAAAGTTACACAGAGGAAAGAAGGGACGTCCAGTAATGATATTTATGACACTAGTAGCGATTCTGAAGACTCCGAAATAGATTATGTTCCGGATTACGAGATAGAGGACGAGTGTTGCAGCAACCAAGGGCAGAACTCGACCTCTGGAGACGATGGAGATTTAGAAGCCTATGCTGTCGAGCCGGTAGCTGACAAGGAATGGTTGGCAAAATACGAAGCGGAAAAGAAAGAAGGGGAGAAAATAGAAAAATAATTGACAGACCGATTTTCTGAAACTACGGAATCAAAGAATGGTGAATCACCAAATGCATATTGCAGAGCGTTGCTATAAACAAGCCAATACCATCATATAAACGCAAGTGTGTTTTCCCGACAGACAGATTTTCATAATTAAACTAATTTCAGTTTCCATCCCGATTTTATTTATTAGGTGCAACTGTGGAGATCGCAATCACCATTCGTTACGAAATAATAGCGAATTCTACTGTCGTCACGAGTTGGACGGATGCGTCGAAGCCTTCACAGGCGAACAGGTGAAGCAAGATCTCGCTCCAAACGTGAAACTTGTTTGTATTACGGATCATCCTGGATTTAACCCTGTTTGTTTCCAAAATTGGAGTCCCAGACAGGCCGCAGACAAATATATAAAGGAAAAGATTAAACAAAATATGGTCAAACTGGTTCAGAAGAACGGGGAGTTAAACTTGTAGTTTGCAAAACTTGACAGCCATTTTGATATGCTAATACCAACTGTAGTATTTGTATGATAGGCCAATGTCAACCTTGACAAAAAGTCAATAAATTATTTCCACTTTTAAAATTAAAAACAGCAACCTCAAGATTTTCCTTATGGAAGTTTTCAGTTCTTGAATGCAAACCATAGAATAGACTTGGACATCCTCTCATTTACATTACTCGTCCCCAGTTTTATTTCAAGACATTTAAACTTCCTGTTAGTACGAGTATTAGGACATTTCTCTTTTTCTTATTATTTAAGTTATTAATTTTTAATTGTTTTTGCAGTTTCCTAAGGAGTGTTTCCTAACTGGAATTTTCTCGACTAGTGTACGGATTCTTGGAAATAGAAGGATTCCTTTGCTAGCATGCGCATATGTAGCAATCAGGAAAGCCTTTCACTGTGTTAAGGTTGAACTTTACACTGGATTCGATCTTGATGAGGATGAGCAATGGCCGTTGTTCGATACTCTGTTGTAACAGATGCTGAAACGTTTCTGAACTGCTGCATATTATTTAATCTACTAGACATTGTGCGATCAGTCATCTGTGTTTTCAAATACTGACATGTTGGCAAAAGCTGTTTATTATCTGTGATTGCCATGCAACCTTGATGCTCACACAAGTAAACAACATATAAGTGTGAGCAAATCAATTTTAGCTGCTCAGGTAAACAAGGAACCCAAAAAGTCCAAAGAACCCAAAAAGTCCACTAAAATAATTATTCAAATAATACTGTTTGGCCACTTGTTTTTATTAAAAAAACGATAATTACCTTTGATAATGTCAAATAGCCAAAATACATTTGTAGCAGTTCAGGTCGGATGAAACATTAAAATAGACAGAAATTGTCTTATCTTTCAACAATATTATTAACAAAAAATGTTCTTATCATCAAAGAACTGAACAACATGAAATATATGAAAGAATCGCATAGCTAAAGGTAAACTCGCGGTCTGATTGGCTACCGATGAGAGGGTATTTAGCGTGGAATTGCACTTGTGCATAAAGGGATTTTTTTTTTAGGCAATTTTATTTACAACTCGAAACACTTACACTACTTACAGAACGAATATTATACATATACATACATGCTACTTACATTACATTACCTTACTTACACTACTCAACATCTCTCTACTTATTACAACATTGTAGTGATTGGTTTAATCACTAGTAATCTCTAGTACTTATTTTTACTTTTTGTTTCCTAATACAACAATACAATCTAGTTATTTCTTTTCCGAACACCATTACATTGTTTACTAAAACCTATTTATGATAAATTTAATATATGACCTTTAGATCTCGACTGTTACAAAAAAAGAAAGTAAAGAAACTAGTTATATGTACAAAGAACAAATACTGTCCTGAAAAGCTATAGATATGCATCACCAACTAACCACATGTTTACGTTGGACTACTTATCAGGAGTGAACCACTGGGCGATACTCAGTGAGTATTTTGAAGATTATAGACACGGAATGGGGAGAAACATTTCCCTGGAGTGATTCTTGTTAATGAATATTTTCAAGGTTATATTTAACGAGTAATTTGTTAAGGTGGTGTAGTTAAATTTCTTTTTTATTCGTGCATCACAAGTGCTAGAAAAGATACCAAACAAGACTTCCTCGGTGGTGGGAAGGATCTGACATAGGTTTGTTTGGTTGAACCATTGAATGACTTTTTGCACAAAGGTCTTAGTGAACGGGCATTCAATGAATGTGTGCTCGATGGAGTCTTTATCTCCACAGTACAGACATTTGTCGTCAGGCTTGATTCCAAATCTGAACAGTTCTTTGTTTGTTACTATAATTCTATGGATGAGTTTAAATTGAAACTCTTTGAGCTTAGTTTCCTTGCAGATGTTTTTCAA
>OZ026607.1:14218640-14286140 GCA_964020085.1 Micromussa lordhowensis
ACGTACTCTTTGGATGTCTATTAAATCGAACATGTTCATAGTTGTCAAGATTAAATTGCTATAGATAGTGGGTTTCCAAGGCACACCTCCCATTTTATCTTTTTTTGTTAGCGTGCAGTTCCAACCACCTCCTACAATTAACGAAGCCAATGATGAAGGGCCATGTCAGCAAAATCTCGCGTTAAATATCAAAGAAGCTTGATGTCAATGAGCATATAAACAACCTATCTTCATATCGCCTTACGTTCTTCGAGAAGCTTCTTATCTGCAGAGGTCTGAAGTTTTCAGTACCACAAAAGGTCTCGCCCATCGATATACATGCGAGCTTTGAGAAAGCATATTGGAAAATAGAGCCGTTGTTGGAAGATTCCGAGAAGGAACTGGCAAGCTCAACTCTACGCTCAATCGCCTTGAACAACATCCATCGTACAAGCCCCAAACCACCAAAGGCTCTTTTGAATGCTCTTAATCGCTTAAAGAAACGTGACGACATCATAATCACCAAGCCTGATAAAGGTTCTGGCGTAGTGGTGATGGACAAAACCGAATACATCCGTCTTTTAAGCGCTGCTTCAATCGATAACACTTCTAAGTTTGTACATGTTGATGAAAAGCAACCAAAGAGGCGTGGACGTCCAGCTAAACATTTCCATCCGCTCTTACAGAAAGAGAAAGAGTTGCGTACAGCCTTGCATCAAATTTTACCTAAAGAGATCGCCAACTCGCTTTCTCCGAAGAGTTCCAGATTGTCACACTTGTATGGCCTTCCGAAGACCCATAAAACCACACTGAGTATGAGACCCATTTTATCAGCAACTGGCACCTACAACTACAATCTCGCCAAATGGCTTGAAGAGAAACTTAAGCCACTGTCCACCAATGACTACACAATCACTGATGCCTTTGCTTTTGCTGATGAAATCCGTACCATTTCCGTGAATGAGGATGACATCTTAGTCTCCTATGATGTGACATCGCTTTTCACTAATGTGCCCTTGAGTGAGACGATTAACATCCTAGTCCACAAAGCGTTCACTGACGATTGGTTCAACAAGACCTATGGCCTCAACTTACAAAAGGATCAGCTTGCGAAATTACTGGAAATTGCTACAACCAACCAACTTTTCCAGTTCGATGGTCAACTGTACGAACAGACTGATGGGGTGGCCATGGGCTCCCCTCTTGGCCCTCTGACGGCAAATGTGTTTATGTGTCACCTAGAAGAGAAGCTCTCCCGTGATGGTCTGATACCTGATCTGTATAAGCGTTACGTGGATGACACCCTGGCTAAAATGCCTAGCATTGACGCTGCCTCCGAGTTTCTCGATACTCTAAATGGCCTCCATCCCAGTATGGAATTTACAATGGAACTCCCTGTCCGTGGTAGGATTCCTTTTATTGGCATTGAAGTCATCAAGAGTGGGACTGAACTTGAAACTCAAGTTTACAGGAAACAAACGAACAGTGGCTTACTATTGCATTTCCATAGTCACACTGACAAGCGATATAAGGTGTCTTTAGTTAAAACAATGTTACATCGCGCGTACGCTCTATGTTCTACAACACAAGCTTTCATTTTAGAATGTAACAAATTGCGCTCAATTTTCAGTCGCCTAGATTATCCTAGAGCTCTCATAGAGTCCATCATTAGTAATTTTGCTCGTAGTGTGTCGGAGCAGGCGGTGGAGGAGAGGCCTGAAGGCAGTTGTAAGATCAGAATTATTCTTCCTTTTAAGGATCAAGTAGCTGCCAATGCGGTTCGCAGGCAATTTCACGATCTAAGCAATAAGATTCGCTCCACATTAGAGCCAGTTTTTGTGAGCAGGAAATTGGAGAATGATCTTAAGCCTAGGGAAGTTAAGCCGTCGATTGTGAATCAGCAATGCGTTGTTTACCATTTTTCATGTGATCTGTGTGATGCAGATTATGTCGGTTACACAGCTAGACACCTTTTTCAACGCGTTGCTGAACACAAGAACTCGGCTATTGGCAAGCATTTTCTTGAAGTTCACGGGAATAAACACTTATTGAATGAGGGCCATTTTAAGATCTTACGTAAGTGCCAGAGCAAATTTGATTGTTTAATTTTTGAAATGCTGTTCATCAAGAAAATTAAGCCTTGCTTAAATACGCAAGCGGACTCTATACGTGCGAAACTTTTTGTTTAAGTTTCTGTTTTTAGCATTCTTCCGTGCTACTATATTAATTATCTATTGTCCATTTTTGTATTTATAGTAATTAGCTTTCATTTTTATTTCACTTGATAATGATGTAATGTACATCGAAACGTCGTTTTTTAAACTTTTTAACTTTTTATCATGTTTAGAAGTATTTTATCGCAATTTTTTATAGATAAAAGTTCTGTTTTGTCAATAATACAGTTGTTAAGTTCTTGTAAGAATTGTAGTTGATTGGCCTGATCGTTAGGTGCGTAAATGTTGCAAAGTGTGACTTTTTGACCATTCAGGGAGATTGTAATTAACACTAACCTGCCCGAAGTGTTGGAATATAGACAATCAACTTGTAATTGCATGGTGGGGTTAATTAGAATACACACACCTTTGCTATGTTTTGTGCCATGTGAGAAAAATAGCTCGCCACCCCATTCTTTCTTCCAAATATTTTCGTCACTTGGTTCGGAATATGTCTCTTGCAAGAAATAAATATTAGCATTTTGGTCCTTCAAAAACGAGAAAATACTCCTTCTTTTCGTCTGATCTCTAATTCCACGAACGCTGAGGGAAAAGACTTTAAACTTGAACGGATTATTAGCCTGCATTTCAGTTAAATGTAAGGAGAAAGTAGCTTAATTTAGGAGGAAACACACACACACATACACACACAAACAGCAAAATAAACAACACAAAACAGATAGATAATCTAACACTAACACAGAGCCTACGCAAATTAAAAGTTCCTACTTCCAATCCGTATTGGTCATCCGTGTCCCCAAGTAGAAGTGCAGCGGATTTCTGTTGCAGTTAATCCTGGCGAAGTTTTCACGAAGATTGTTCCGTCCAGAGACCAAACGCTGAGAAGTTCGCCGTTTTTACGTTTTTCGTTTGCCCGATTGATGATTCGGCGACGGTACGATGTCAAGTTTTCATTAAGAAAGATCTTCCCTGATCAGGCGCTTGTCGCGTACGAGGAGCCAGGGTAGAGATCAGATAATTTGATATTTTTCAATTAACTCTTGCACGATATAAGGATGTTTTTACTTTGTGGCTAATAAATTTGACGATGATTGCCTTGCCGCTCTTTGTTTTAAGTTTGTGGGAAATTTCGATATCTTGAGGGGGAACTGGAACCTCGAGTACATCAGCAAGTTTCAACACGACATCTTCGGTAGAAGTGTATGCCTCCTCGGGAATGCCGTGAATTTCCAATGAGTTTTTTCGTGTGTACTGTTCTAAGCGGTCCTGCAGGTCATATAATTCTGCTATCTCCTCCTGTTGTTCGTCTATCTTATCTATGGCAACGGCCAGCTCTTTTTCAGTCGAAGCACGCTCTTTAGTAGCTTTTGCAAGCGCTTCTTTTAGGGTGGCTAATTCCGACTGCTGCCTTTCAGTTCCAATACATCGTTGCTGATTTTCTTGTTTTCGAGTAAGATGTTGTTAACCGTAATCTGAATGTCCACAAGCATCTCACTGAGCTCAAGGTTGCTCGGATCTTCTGAGATCTCTACTTCTTTTGGCGCACCTTCTTCGTCCGCAGTCGCCGTCATATTGGCGCGTTTCGGAGTTGTCAATTCCTCGTCTGTAGGTCCAAGTTCGCCTCTTTTATGTTTTTTACTTTTTCTCGTCATTAGTACGGCCCCATTCCAGGTACATACGCCAGGGTTAATGATCATTTACTCTAGAAGTTTAGGAAAAACTTGGGGATATTGTTGACGTGAGTCGCGAGCAAAAATTAATTGTTGCGAGTTGCGAACGTGAAAACAAAAATGCAACTCGTGGTACGAAAATATCACCTTGGAAATGAACAAATTTACAGAAAATGAATGCCTGCCAAATTTTGAACTGAAATTTAAATTTTTAGAAGATTTGAGTAAACCACTCACACTTAAAAGTACGAGAAAACGCATAGAAGAAAAAAACAAAATGGCAGGGACGAGGAAAGAAAGCCAAACGACAGTTCTTGCCGAGGAAAACCAAACAAGCGTCGGGAAAGAAAACCAAACAGGTGTCAATGCCGAAAAAGGTCAAGCATCTATTCCGGAGAACCAAACCATTGTAACCTACACAGAAGACGAACTGGCCTCTTTTAGAGACAACATGGTTTCAAAAAACACTAAAAAAGGTACGAGTACATCCGTACGCCGTTTGCAGTCTTGGTTCAAGGAAAAACACAGCAAACAAATAAATCTTGATGCAATTTCGAAGCAAGAAGCACCGCAGCTTCTGAAGCACTTCTTTCTAGAGACAAGGCAGACGACGAAAGAAAACAAAGGCAAGGAATATGAACCAGGAACATTACAAACTTACCGAAATGGTTTACGAAGGTACTTTCTGGAGCGTCCATGTCCACCGGCAATAGACAACTTCGACCTCGAAAAATCTTCAGCCACTGACTTCGAAGAAGTTTCAACGATGCTGTCCATGAAGAAAAAAAGATTTGAAGCAAAAGGGTCTTGGCAACAAAGCAAATGCCGCTCAGCCAGTTTAAACAGAAGATATTGAAAAGATGTGGTCGTCAGGTGCAATCGGCCTTCAAAATCCTCGCTCTCTTCTCCATTTGGTATGGTGAAACAATGTCACGCACTTAGGTATGAGAGGATTTAAAGAACAACATGATTGTCAACTAAGTGATTTCACCGTGACAGAGCAGTACATTGAATACAAAGAGCGACAAACCAAGAACCGCCAGGGAGACGAACCGACGGCGACAAAATGGGCGAGAAAGTATAACAACAAGATTTGGAGGACGGATGGGGGAGAGCGAGATCCGCACAGAGCATTTATCGAGTACATTGGTCATCGTCCGAAGGGTGATATCGTCCCTGGAAATTTCTACCTGAGTCCAGTTGACAGCCCAAAATCCAATGTCTGGTACAAGATGGTTCCAATTGGGAGAAATACATTAGCAAAGCAAATGCAGAGTATTGCGTCCATCGCCTCCGTAGAAGGCAAATTCACAAACTCGAGTGGTCGCGAAACAGTCATCCAAACGCTTCGTGATGATTTTGACCAACTGGAGCTCTCAGAGCTCACTGGGCACGCCAATCCGTTATCCATTTCCAGCTACAGCCACAATCCTCTGGAAAAACCGCGGCGAATGACGAATAAGTTGGCCGGTTTCAACCCAAGCACGACAACCACTAACAGCGATTCAAGTCATGCTTTACAGGAGCTTGTTCTCAACAACTCAGCCCCGCCAAGCAACACAGCAGCTACTAGTAACCGCGACATCAGCACCAGTCGTTCTAGTTACCTGATGATAGGAGCAGTTGGCGGGATGTTTACTGGAGTAACTTTCAATAACTCTCCAGTAAATATTTCCATAAATTTTCAGTCCAACATGACACCAACGAGTGATTCGTGCGATATCGGTTTTTTGCGTGAAATTTCACGTGGAATTCACTCGTCAGGCAGTGAATTTTTCTATAGAATAGATGGTAGTAATTGTCTAGGTAGTGCTTTGAACCACTTTTTAATTCCAAAAAGCAACACCCTACATGTATGCAAGGGAAGGGTGAAGGCCCCCTATTATAATTCTACTTTTTTTTATTCTTTGGGCCATTTGGCCACATTCTTGCGTCCTCTAAGAGGATTGCGGCACAGTGTGCATCTTCGTGGGGCCTTGACGTGTTTCATGGACTCTTGTTTCTATCTCTTCAACAACAGAAACCATAAGAAGAATAATCAAAGTCATGAACATCATATTTCTGCTGGTTAAAAAATCTCACCTAGCATTAATTTGTAAAGTACAACTTATGTGCTGTATATGCCATCTACATCTACATAATTTATTTAGAAAATCCTATGAGGACATCTAGCAAATTCCAGCGCAACGGTGCAAAGGCAAATGAGTAAACCAAAAACGAGTAAAAAAATGAGTAAGCCAAAAATGAGGAAAACAATTTTTGGGGGGTAATTCAGCAATTTTTATTACTTTCTTTTTTGTAATATATTTATTATTCCAAATAACTTGGTGGACAATATCATCGTACGATGACACGATACACTGGTCTAACGTAGACCAAGCGCCCAAACACTCTTTATAAAAGGTTGGAAGGTAGACATGCAACTTTCGGGTGTCAAAATTAGATTTAAGAATAAATTCCCCACCTACTTTAGAGAGTTGGGAGGCGCGGTGGTCTCATGGCTAGTGCGCTCGACTCTGGAGTGAGCGGTCCGGGTTCGAGCCCTGGCCGGGGACAGTGTGTTGTGTTCTTGGGCAACACACTTTACTCTCACAGTGCCTCTCTCCACCCATGTGTATAAATGGCTACCTGCTATTTGTTGGGGAAACCTAACAAAATTGCGGGAGAGTGACCTGCGATGGACTAGCATCCCGTCCAAGGGAAGTAAAAATACTTCAAGCCGCTTCATGCTACAGAAACCGGGATAAGCTCCGGCAGCCAGCCTTGGTTTGAAGGCTTCACTTGGCTCCAAGGCTTCACACACACTCTTTTAGAGAGAAAGTAATTCAATGTTATCTTCCATGAACCTTTGTTTTCTCTATTCGCAAATCTTTTTAGTACCATCACCATCTGTGCGAAGAGCATCGATTGAATGTCTAACATCTTGAGACTGCCATCTTCAATATCATTGATCAGGGCAGCACGTTTGATTTTATCCTTGCCTTTCCAAATAAATCGATAGATCAAACTGTTGATTTCTTTAATCAAATCTTCTATGACTGCAATTATCGCCGCTTTACTCAAAAAAATTAGGGATAATAAAATATTTAACAACCTGTGTTCTTCCTAGTAACGTAACTTCCACATACTTAATATGTCCCTTGTAGATTTAAGAATTGACTCAAAATTTGTTTTCATCCTTCAAAGTACGTTATAGTCAAAATAGTTTCCCAGAGTTTTAATAGATGTCCGTGTTTTATAAGGAACGTTAGTTTGATCAAGAGAGTGTTTACCAATACTGCAAAGATTTCCGCTTTTTCATTGTTGACTTAGAGGCTTGAAAATTTAGAAAAAAGCTGCAGAATCACCACCAAACGGTAATCATAGGAGGCCATATCTCGGAGAAAACAAGTCATATCATCAGCAAAAAGAGTTAATTTGATTTCTTCTCCTCTAATTAATATACCCCTGATTTCATTATCTTCTCGAATTGAAACAGCTAAAATTAATAATAAAGGTGACAAGGGATCACCTTGTCTAACCCCGCCCCTGAGTGGAAATAAATCGGTGCATGGTAAAACTGTTGTTTAAAACACAACTGGATATGTTAGAATGAAAAGTTTTAATCCACTGTAAAAAAATATGGTCCAAAGTTAAATTTTTCCAAAACTTTAAAAAGAAAAGAAAGGTTTAGCGAGTCGAATGCTTTCTCAAAACTCAAAACGATCTGCAAACTTAGCAAATTCTAATATATCTTCAATCGTTTGAACACCATCTTGTATTGATCTTCACTTAATGAAGCCATTTTGATAAGGATGAATAGGATCCCGTAAAATCTGTTCTAACCCCCTTGCAATCGCGTTGGATGCAATTTTTACATCAACATTAATTTAAGAAATCGGTCTCCAGTTTGTGATTAATCGTCTATCTTTGTCTTTGTAATCAGAGCCTGTTTCTGCGAGTTAGATAATTGTCCCTATTTGTGTGCAAAATTTAGAGCGTTAACTAGGCATTTCCCCACGAGGTGCCGGAAACCAAGGTAAAATTCCACTGCCAGGTCATCATTTCCTGGTGTTTTGTTTGTCTGAAAGGATTTCAACGCCGCGAAATATTCATTTGTTGAAATTTTGTCATCCAAGCACTTCCGTTGCTCGTCTGTCAATACTTTAGTGGTTATGTTACTAAGATATTCGTCAGTTTATAGGCCACCACGATCACGACGATCCGTATAAAATTTATGAATCTCAGTCATTTTTTGTTTTGGATCAGTCGGACAAATATCATTTGTCACTAACTTTCTAATACAGCTTTTTTTCGTTGTTTATAATTTTCTAAATTCAAAAAGTACTTGTTGCTTTCCTCTCCATGTTCATACCAATTCGCTCTTGATCGAATTATCGCTTCTTGAGCTATATATTCATAATATCGATCGTATTCAATTCGAAGGATTTCCAAATCATTTAGATTATCTGAAATCGGGTGTGTGTGTGTGTGTGTTGGGTGTGTTGATTTTTTCCTCTAGTGCTGAAAGTTTCTCCCTTCGATTTGAAGCCTTCTGCTCACTGTAATTAATTGATTCATAGCGGATTTTGTACTTAATGAAATCCCAAAGGATTCTAGGATCTTGAAAATCCTTTCCTTCGTCTACCCAATCACTATATTTATCAGTAATTAGTTTTTATATAGTCATTATCGTTTAAAAGACTGGAGTTAAATTTCCAAAAACGAGCACCCCGTCCTGTTTCTTCAATTCTGCTTATGTGCAATGAAATAGAGGAATGATCAGTCCCTATTGCAGGAATCATATCTACATTCTCCACTTCTTCCTGAATGGTGCTGTTGATTAACCGAAAATCCAAAGGGCAATGCACTATTGGGTTTGTTTGTCTCCATGTAAATCGTCTAACTTCCCGATTTTTGATTCTGTAGATATCGATCAAATTAAATGATGAATACAAATTCTCAATGTTTTACAACATTCTTTTTTGTGAGGTTTGCCTCCGGTCCCATCCAAACCAGCGTCAAGAATAACATTGAAATCGCCTCCAATAATAACACCACAGTTTTCGTCCAATTCTAATTCATCAAGCGTTTTTTTTAATTTCTTCGAAAAAGATGCACTGGTCTTTTGTCTTATTCGGTGCATATATATTGACCAAAACAATCGGTTAGCCTTGGATAACACTCTTTTAAATACTAAATCTCCCCTGCTCATCCTTTCGCTGTATCTTAATTTCACAATCAAGTTTCTCTTTGAAAAGAATCATAACTCCCTTGCTGTGCTCCGAACCATTACTAAAGAAAATATCGCCTCTCCGCTGGGATTTCCAAATATTTTCGACTCCTAGAGTGCTATATGTTTCTTGTAAAAATAATATCAGAGTTCTCATTCACTAGGCAATGAAACAGTGTTTTCCTTTTGTCATAAAAACGAATCCCTCGAACATTTAATGATAACAATTTAAAATTTAAATTACGCTTCATAAGAATACTGAGAGACAACAAAAACAATTAAGCTAGCGTAGCAGTAATTATGTTTACAAGACTCCATAACACATGAAGCTCAAGTCATAGGTGCTATGCATGCCGTCCACCCCGGTATTAATAGGCAATCAACCCGCTAATCTCAAAAGAAGTTAACATTAAGAACAGAACAACATTACAACACACAAATACATCATTAAAAGAGTAGCCAGCAAAAGCTGTTGGGAATAAAGCTACTCACAAAAAGGTCCTTGCATTCCTCATAACAATTAGATTACAAACGGATTACAGACTGATTCCAAACTCTAGTTTAAGATGGAATATTTAAATTATTCAAATTTAGACCAAAAAAAAAAAAAAAAACAGAAGCAAAATTATTCACGGCCTGATCGTATGGCTGTCCAATCCTAACAACTTAGTCTATACTTGAACACCGTCAATGAACAGCTTGCCTGGTTCTTCCTTGCTAAAAAGGCGTGCTTACCATCTGCTTTAGCCTTCTTATACTGCTGCATCGTCTTCTTTCTTCGCTCCATTATTTCCTTTGGGAAGTCGGCTGAGATCCCAAAGCTTTTACCTTTCAACTTTCTCGCATTTGACATGATCATGTCTCGATCAGGGTATCTCAAGAAGCGTGCAATTATCTGCCTAGGTTTTTCGTCAGAGAGACTCCGCTTTCCAATCCGATGTATCCTCTGGAATTCTATTTCATCAGCCATTTCAATGCCAAGCTCCGTTTTCAAAAAGTCAACCAAAACCTCCTTTGTGTCTTCCTCTGTCGTGGCTGCTTCTTTTATTCTAAAGAAGCGCAAGTTTTCGCGCCATTGGTATACCTCCATATAGAGCTTCTTCCTTGAGCTGGTCAAGCTGATTTTGCATTTCTTGTAGACTTTTCTTGAAAGATATAACCTTTCTGCATTAGAAAAATTCATGCCGTCTTCTGTCTTTAATCGCTAAATCAGTCTCCTTTTTTAAATAAGTCACCTGAAGATTGCTGACCTTGGCATCTACTGATTTAGCATAGCTTTCAAGTTCTCCGAGCTTGGATTCAACCTTCCCAAGTTTCTCTAAAACAAGATCTAATTTAGGCATAACCATATGTATATGAATCACCTCGTCCGGTTCACTGCTTTAAGCTTACCGTAAGAAATAGATGTGTTGCACCTTATTATTTTATCGTCAGTCTAGAAGCCTTCTTCGGTTACACTGGCAGAGTAAGCCAGTGGTTGGCTTAGTTCAAGCAAGACCATGGTTTCGATCCTCCACGTGGATCTTGAACTTGAACTTGAACTTGAACTTTATTGATAATAATATATATACATCATTACAAAATTGCTTGCCCCCGCTACTAGTAAAATGACTAATCGAGGCGGGGGCAAGGGTTACACACTTACTACAATAGAGAAATAAAATACCACTATTAACTAATTAATTAACCAATTAACTACTTTTGTTCTGGGGCCATCGTAATTTGATCAAAAATAAGACACAAATTTAAAACAGCTATTTATATATAATAAGGGGAAGGGGACTGGAACCTAGATTTGTGTCTTATTTTTGATCAAATTAACCAATTAATTACAGAAAATACAGTAATGATATAATAAATTACACTCACATACGAAAAGGTAGAGGGTAATAACAAATGACTATACAATACAGCTAATTAGGGAAAATAACCTAACCTGAATATATTAAATTACAATCACACACGAAAAAAAAAAAAAAGAAAACCTAGAAGGTAATGACTATATAATACAGGCTATTAATGTAGCAAAGTGTTTAACCAGTTTGGAGACTTCAATATAGTCATCTTCTCAATTTAAAACATCAAGGAGTAGTTTTTTAATTTTATTTTGATATGCTGATTTGTTTAATGATTTTAGTGATAGTGGGATCGAATATTCCAGATTGAAACGCCAATTCTTGTAAAAGATTTGTTCATTTTTTCTGTTCTTGAGGTTTTTACAGGAAAGCATTCATTTCAGGACGATCTCGTGTTATAGCTATGCATTGTTCTTGTTTTGGTAACTTGATTAATAAGGTTTATTGGAGCAACTTGTGTGTGGATATCATACATCAAATAACATAGTTGATGGAAAAATAAATATGATATTGGAAGACAATTAGATTTAATAAATAGGGGAATTGCATGTTCTCGAGACCTGGAAAATAAAATTAAGCGCACTGGACGTGTTTGTAAAGTTAGCAATCGATTTAAATGGGTTTTAGCACAGTAGCTCCATGCAGATATACCATAAGTTAAGTAAGGAGTAATTAAAGTATGATAGATACTAAGCAATAGTTGACGTGGGATATAATGTCTCAGTTTAGCAATAATTCCAATTGATTTACTAATTTTATGACAGATAAAATCAATGTGATTCTTCCACGAGAGGTCTGAACAATCATTACTTCGAGATATTTGACAAAGTCCTTTAATTCAAGGCTTGTCCGGGTGTTCGACGTAGCATTGAAAATTTTAACTTGAGGAACAAAAGGCATAGTCTTTTGACGAGGACGAAAAATAACGTTGTTATAATAATAATAATAATAATAATAATAATAATAATAATAATAATAAAACATATTTATACAGGATATTTGCATCAGTTTAAAGAAAAACTGCTATCAATGCAGGTTAGAATTTTTTTTTTTATGTTTAATGTCAGCTTGTTAGCTTTCAGCCATTCACTAACTTTGGCAAGCTCTGAATTAACTGTTGATTCAAGGGTACGCAAGTTATTATTTGCGTAAATTATATTTGTATCGTCTGCAAACAAATAAAAAGTGAATTCTGAAAAACATTTATAAATGTCGTTTATATACAAAAGGAATAAGAGGGGGCCAAGAACTGAACCATGGGGTACCCAACGAAGAGTTTTCTCTTCCTTGGATATATGGTTATCAATTTCAATCAGTTGCAAGTATTCCTAAAATACTCTGAACAAATCATCGGGCAGAATGGCTTTTGTTCTTGCGACATTTATACATGCAGTTTAAGAGATTCTATATCTGTTATATTTCGTACTATTATTCATGAACGATCAAGCAGAACTTAGATCATTGATTGCTAAGGACGCATGCTATACTCCACAGGGATTATCACAGAGCTCATTATGCAAGAGTAGGCGAGACAGAAACAATGGACAGCGGGCGCTTTTGTTTCTCAAAATCATTGAGGTTGATTGATGCGTAACAAATGCTTTCCTTGGTTTCGCTAAGCTGAACGTTATTCTAATTGCAGCTTTAAAGATAGGTGAGGGTCATGAAAGTCTCGGATCGCGCCCACTTGAGTTTCTTTCAGAATAGCCTCACAGATGACTGCATTTCGTCAATATACAATAAACTAAATCCCAAGAGTCTCCAGAACATGCGCGAATTTTGAACCTCGGACGTAAAAAGGTAAAAGTCTGGTACTTCTTTCGCTCGTATTTCGGAGAAAAATTGATAAATGCGAAGAAGAAACGTGTATCTTCAATAATCCGATCTATTATCGGAAGATTGCTGCGTGCTTGGGGAGAAAATGAAATTTTAAATTTAATGAGGGTCGTTTCCCATACTAGAAACTCGAAATAAGCACAATTTTCCAAGTTAAAAGTCTGGAACTTATTTTCGTTCATTTCAGTTAGTTTTTTTTATAGAATCAAAAGTCAACCCGGGAACTACAAAAATCCGCCCTATTATCTTCGAAAACCTCGCGCTAGTTACTGCGAAATCGCCATTGAAGTCAGTGGCCTTAGCCAAATTCGCCCATTTTCTCTCTATTGTGCCGATTTCATTGAGCGTTCCCGATTTGAATGGCCCACCGTAACAGCTCATTGACATTTGCATATGTCGCGCCATTCTGCCCGATGTTTTCGTTCGGCACGTAACTGTCACAGTTTTTACTTTTTGGCACTCTACAGGCAGGTATTACGAGTAATATTGATGTTTCCTTTAATACCAATAAAAATAGCGAAAGGTCAATTAAAATAAATAGCTGGGAAAATGGTCATTGATCCTGAATGTTGTGTCTCCTACCTGGTGTGCTGGGGGCACATCTTCCACAACCTTCTTATTCCTATCTTCCTTCCTCTGAACTGCAGCTGCTTTCGTTTACCTTTCCATGGTATTCATTGGCAAAGGAGTCATATCTTTCAGTCTCCCCTCAGCATCCTACAAATGTTCCTTTGTGGCCTTCAAAAATGTTTGGTAGATTTCCTCTACATAATCTGAAAAAAACGTTTCATGAATGCCACATTTACCTCAACATTTCAACACATTCATTGTGCTTTCTTACCTACCCTCCCTTCCTGCCTCCATCAAGTGTACCTACCTACCTGCCTACCTAAATCTCATCCCATGGACAGGTACATGCTTTCCTTAATAAAATTGTCTTTCAAATCTGCCATGTGCAAACCTAAATAAATTGTTGTAATCAATTTTCTAATATTCATTTTATTCAAATTATTCCTTGAAAGCATGGGTTTGAAACTGACCTGTTTGTGCAACGGAACAATTTCTGACAACATACATGGGATTACTACATTCCAAATTGTCTTTTATTTCCTGCCAGGAGACTAATATCACCTCATATTACCAAAAGTTTGAGCAACTCTCGCATTCCGCACACTCGCTTTACCATTTTTAAACTTTGGGTAGGTCAACTTGATTTGCTCAGCATTGTCACCATTTCGAAGCCGCATAACCGCAGGTAGATTGAAGTTAAAATGTACTGCAGCAAGAATATACCTGTAGAAAAACCTAAGAAATACTACTTTTCTTAAAGCCAGGATATATGGTCCCTTGTTTCGTTACATGTACTGTACAGTTATGCACATTCATATGCTCTGGTAAAGTAATGATTGAAATTTTCTGGAACTGGCTTACACACAGTTCATATTCTACTATTTATTTTGGAAAACCTGTCTGCCAGATGTACATTATTGGACAAGGGCTGCTTTAAGCGCCTGCGCTTCGAAAACAAGAGAGAATTTCAACTTAAAAATTGGCTTTTAATACGTGACAAAGAAAGGCAATTAGTCGTGAAAATCATCCGGTGAATCACTGAAAGTAAGTTTAGAAAATCACAAGTGTGGTAGATTGTCCTACCTTTCTCTCTGCTCGATCACGTTCGGGTTACTCGGGTACCATGCTTGTAGCATGAACTGTAGGGAAAACGCTCACTTCTAAGTCGTCTGTGAGTAATCGTGGAATGAAAGCACTGCCCTGTCCCTGCAGAAACGAAAACCTTCTCTTGAAGTCCTCGGGTTTGAAGTGTTTCGAGCAAATAGCGGAGGTGTTTGTCGGCTCTCATTTGGCCCGCTTACATTTGACAAAATCGACGCACTTCTTTCTTGTTTTTCGTGCCTCGGGCCGATCATCGCAATAAAATGGAATGGTTTGCAAGGCAATACCTTCCTTTAAGTTTGGGAAGTTATTACAGCCGCCAGCAACACACCGAGTAGCCTTTTCAACCTTCTCTCGTCTATATCGTGTAGAAACTTCACCAAAGCACTCCAAAGCTACATCCTCGGTTGACGTCACAGATGTTACTATACCCAGACCCTCGTGACTCGGTCGTGCGAATTTTTTTCGCGATTTTTTTGACCTTTGACTGCGCATAAAATATCGAGTTTTCAAGCAGAAGGGATAAATCTTTCACCATTTTCCTCAGAAAAATAAAAAGATTTTTTTTAGCGAAAAAAAAAAAAAATTGGGGGTTATAGGCACTTTAACGTAAAGGCACGATCAGGTTCCGATCCGCATCACAATAAACCGCCTTGCTATATCGAAGAGATTCTATTTCGCTGTTTGCTATCAATATGCTGGTTTTCTCAGTCAAATCTAACCTATAATTAGAGTGCCGCCGCCGCCACAAAGTTTTAAAATAATGATGACGATTAAAAATTCAAACAACCCATTTCTTCAGCACGTTAAGTTAATAATGGCTACACTTCCAAAAATAAATATTTGACACCCCTGACCGCTCTAAAATAAATTGGATTAGAAGTCTCTATTATTCGACTTTTTTTTAATCGAGGCAACTTGAATTGCTTTGTTTGAAGTAGCCGCTTTACAAAACAAAAATAAATTATAATGTTCGCTTCTGGTAATTAGCTTAATGGGTTTGCTAGCGAAGCAACTTGGTTGTTTTGTCTGAAGTAGCCGCTCCACAAAACAAAAAATAAATCATAATGTTCGCTTTTGCTAATTAGCTTAATGGGTCTGCTAGCGAGGCAACTTGGTTGCTTTGTTTGAAGTAGCCGCTCCACAAAACAAATCTAGCTTAATGGGTTTGCTAGCGATCGCATATCCAAAAACATGTAAGGGAGATAAAGTTCGAGAAACTATTAATGTTAAGCTATTTTGTAGTCACTCGAAATGGTGGAATTTGAGCAGAAATTTTCTAGAACTTTAGAGAAAAGGTTAGTTGTGACGAGCGTTGGAATGTTACTGCCCAGAAGGCAAAATCATAGTCGCTGTGTATCATTGAACTCATATAATGATTTATCAAATGCTGAAAATGGAGTTTTTGTATTAATTAAATAACGCGAGTCCATTCATAGCTTATATCCAAAGTTACATCGAGTTGTACCGTCTCCCGCTTCTCCAGCTCAATCGACTTGGTAAAGTATGAAGTCATTGTCAAACATCTAAACAGATCTACAAACGCGCGAATGAGAAACATTTACAGAAAAAGAGTAATTCACTTCAAATTTACAACGACTTATTTAAACGATGAGTTTGGAATTAGCCAACGTACGCCCGACTCCTTCTACTTAAGCCTGCTGTTAACAACCCAGCATCCCTGTAGAAACCAATTCACCAGTTTTCTTCACATGCTAATGTGGCCCAGTCTTGTGTAATGTTGTTTTGTTCAGGTCAATCATACAGGGCGCTGCTTCCACTAAACAGCATTGAATTGGTTTAACAGTCACAACTTCAAGCTACAAAACGTACCCTGTCTGCAGTGCAGAAATTATCCACGAATAAGAAACATTGCCACAGAAACAAATCACTACAGAGAGGGGGTAAAATAAAGATTGAGGATGAAATGCAAACTGCAGAGTGCAGTAGTAAAAATGCAGCCTGCAGATTGTTGAATCGTTTCTCGGAATCTTGCTATCATTTGAATCATTGAGAGCTAACCGTAAACAGGCTAACTAACTGAAGCGATATTCAGGCGAACCTGAGTGATATTCAGTCTAACCTGATTGATATTTTTGCTAAATTAAGTGATCTATATAGCGCCTTTTTCTACAAGATTCAAAGGCGCTGCTTAAAATTTACACTAATAAAAAATATAATTAAAAGTACTTATAAATAGTGCATCATAAGTTATAAACGTTTAAAAATTTTCACGGTGATACTTGATTTAACATCTTATGGCAGTTCATTCCAAAGTTCAGGAGCAACAATTGAAAAGGCCAACTTACAATAGGAGTTCAGATTAAAACGAGGTTTAAGTAATAAATTCTTAAAAGAGCATCCTAGATTGCAGCTGCGGTTGTATGGCTGAGTAAGTGATATTCAGGCTAATCGGAGCGCAGACCTTCGGCGGCCTGAATAGCCCTAACGGTTAGCAGTCAATAATGGAAGTAACTTGATATATACCTAAAACGGGTGCAGTCTGCATTTTACCCCTGGTCTAAAATCTACATTTAACGTCTGTCTCATTCGCAGTCTGCGTTTTATACTGATTGCTACGACAAATGAAACTTTCACTTCACGTGAACGTAAAGCTAGCTAGTAGAGTGATGAGACCTTCTTGGAAATCTTTAAACGTCTTGTTAAGCAGATGTACAGTAGAGGTCTGCAGCTGCTTGAAGTATGCGCGTAAACATGATATATAAGCGTCTTTCAGCCAGGTTTCACAAAGTTTACAATTGGCGTAAAACATTTTTTCTTGCATTTTAAGCAGCAGTATAAACTGGCTTAACGCTTGCGTCCTGCTTTAAACGTCAAACCACAGTGGCGGAGGAAATCGAAACCGGGATTTAAATTTAATGCTGCGGGTAATAAGAAACCAAAGCTGGTAGACTTTTTGCCCTATAAGAAAAAGGATGTTTTGGCCTCATATTGAGCACGTTCAACGGGACTGGCTCGATTCCGAGATATCACCTCGCCACTCTTCTTCGGAAAAATATCGATGTGTTCATATGGGGAGCCAAGCTGGCCAGGTTACCGAGCTATCAGATCTCAGTAACTGTGATGAAAAAAAAAAAAATTCCCTGATGTACACTCCAGCCCGGGTAAACGGGGAGAAATTGTTAGACAAAATAGCTGCGCTTTTGCATTATAGCGGCCAAACTGGCGTAATGTTTGCCTTGCATGTTTTTCCACTTCAGAAGTATGCGAATTACCTTAATGGATTAAGCTACACAAAGTTAACATAGTCGCGAACGATACAAGTTTAATCTGTGTTCTATATATTTTTTCTTGCATTTCACCTTGGTCGACTGGGTTGAATTTTTTCATACGGTGAACAGACAACAAAATGCAACCCGGCAAGCCTTGTGTCAAGGCTCATATGAAGAGGCGCTCAATCAATCAAATTGCTGTATTCAAAATCTGGTTTGTTTTTCAAAACAAGATACTTATTTAACACATAAACACTACCTAAGAACGATATTTAAGGTCACTGAACAGAACATTGAAAATTAATTAATCGCTGTCGACCAGTACTGATAAACTTAGAAAACTAATATGAAATGTTGTTACTAAAATTTGAAAAAAAAAAAAAACACAATAAAAACTTCGTTCTACTTCGATCTTTCCCTGATCTGCCTTTCTTGGCCTTGAAATGTCGAGGTCTTCTTCTTGATTTCGTGTACTGATTTGGAAGCGAGTTTGTCAAGCACCAATATCGCTTTTCTCGGACGTACCTATATCGAAATGCAAATGCCTTGTGCCTTTAGCTTTCAGTCAAGTAAAACGACTTACTGGTCTTCCATTTTGGTGGCAATCCGAAAATTATTACAAACCTGCAATGGATATCGCTTTCGAACTTTAAAAAGAACTGGCAACACTAAAACACTACGCGCTACAAAACGGGCTAAAACAGCTTTAATCACGACGACGGAAGAAGCCGACAAAGTGTACCCAGCGGCGGGTACGTGATCAGCATTTGTTAATATCCCAGACAGTGTACGATTAGCAGCAGGTGAAAACAACCGAAATTTCAATTTTTCCATGTTACATCTTGAGAAAACAAACTACAGTATTTTCTAGGGAATCACAACGAATTTTCTAGAACCACCGTAAGCCTTATTACGGTGTGCTCAAGGAACTGATCAGGTAATTAAAGCCGAAGCGGAACATTTAGAACACAAGACAATGACACTCAAGCTTCATGTTGATCATAAGTCGCGCAAAGCAATTATTAAACTTGAGCATACCTTCCTATTGTTGGAAACTGCTGACCATTCGTTATTTTATTCAAACTTGAACTTTATTTTCGGTTTAGAAAAGCTCAACTTTTCAAAAACTTTACTTTACGCCGCTTTGGAACTGAACGAACAATGTTAAACTACGGGGCTGCGGTAAAACAAGGGGCGGATAGCGGAGGATAGCGCGCGGTGGATGGCTGTTCGAGCAATCAAAGCCGAAGATGATCATGTGAAACATAAGAAAATGAAACTAAAGGATTATACGGATCATAAGCCCGCGAAGAAATTATTAAACTTGAGCATACCTTCCTGTTGTTGCAAACTCCTGACCATGCGATATTTGATTCAAACTTGAACTTTACGTTCAGTCTAGAAAAGTCCTACATTCCAAAACTCTTTCCTTTACTTTGCTTTAGAACTGAACGAATAATGTTAAACTGGGTCTCTGGTAAAACAGATGCCGGGCTACGGATGGCAAAATGAGAATGGAAAAATGCGGACGAATAAGCGGTCACTTCAAAACGTAGACCATGCAGACTGCAGAGAGAACACCGTGCAGACCATTTTTTGAATTCATTTCGGGCTAATTTTAGCATTTACTTTTCACTCACGTTATTATTAGCTGAAAAACTGTGAACCGATATAAATTTGCACCTCTGATTCCTGATGAGGATAAAAACTGTAGTTTATTTCTTTGCATGCTTTATTGAAGTACAATTAGAACTAAAGTGATTTTGCCACACAAAGTCTCTTAAACGCGTTCGTCTACAGGTATTGTCAAACACCGAGTTCCAGGAGCCCGTCTAAGTCTAAAATACTCCGATATACATTTTAAAACTATCTTGTAGAACCGAAAAGAACTTGCTACCCATTGTTACGCAGTTTAACTACAATATAATTATTTCAAAGTTAGCACTGGATATCAAAATGCAAAGTATAGATGCAAGATGGTACAAGCTAAAAGCACGCTCATGTGTTAATATATTCCGGGCATAATATGTAGCAAGTAAATTTATTGAGTAGCCCGGAGGGAAGAAAATAATTTCATTCACCTTTGATCTTACAGATAAAACAAACAACTTCAGTAATGATTCTGGAATATTGATTGTTCACGGTCCGCAAGGTTGCCTATTTTCCTTTGAAAATAATTCCTGAAGTATTTATAAACTTTGGATAATTGATGTAAACTCCTAAAACAAATTGACTGAAAGCAAGGATTCATTTGCAATAATGGTCTTTCCTTTTGCGCTTCTCTTGCACAGAACAGTAAGGGTTACTGGTTGGGAACATTATAATTAGTGACCAATAAAAGATATATTTCATTCGAACAGCTGGCAGCGAATTACGCAATAGGCCGACACAGCTCCACTGGACAATTAATGAAAGTCTAGACATAACAATCTTAGCACTTTCAATTTAAGCTTCCTCTTAGCCGACAATTGGCATGTTCATTATTATCTCATTAATTCACTTAGCCAAACAGGCGTGCTTTATGGGGCGATACATCATTGTATGTGTTTACTACTTTGTTATTTTCATATTCATTAAAGTGCACTTAACCCCAAACAATTTTTTCGCTAAAACTAATCCAATTGTTATTCGAAGCATTTGGGCGAAAAACGAAAATGAATTTAGTTGAATCCTCGATTTTCCACGAGCTTTCAAAATCGCGATTTGATACTGTTACGCGACCGAGTTTAGAGAGTCTGGGGCGGCAGTTGAACCAAACACAATAGCATTCTTGTTCCCATAGCCCTTTTCTCATCTCTTAGCCGGCGGAGCCTTGGCACGAGAATCGAAGGGCTCTGGAGACATACGATTTTCCAGTTCTAGATTCTAGGACCTCCGGTCTTCATGTATGCCGTCGTGATGTTTCTATATAATGTATGGAACTGAAAATAGCGCCCGACGAAGCAAGATTCGAGGAAGACTATCTCCGCCGGAAAGAGGTGATAAAGAACACTGCCGTTTTAAAGAAAGACGCTAATTTTTACCTGCTTTGGCAAGTCATTGATTTTTCTGTTATTGCCCTTTGTTTTGGACTCCCGACAAGGATCGACTGAATCGTTTATTTTGGTTGTTTTTCCTTTAAGCTCTAACATCCTTCCAGCGATACTTGGAGTGGTCTCTTGATCAAGACGTTTCTAACCGTCTTGTTGCCATTACGTTTTTGCCAGATATTGATTCATTTGCTTCTAGGTTGAATGCTAAATTAGATCAGTTTGTGTTAGTGTTGATGCTTTTAGCATCAGCTTTTAGCATCAGCTGGTCTAATCAGAAATTTTATGCATTTTCTCCTTTTAGTTTGCTAACTCAAGTGCTGGCAAAGATTCGAAATGATGTTGCACTGGTGCTTCTTATAGCCCCGACATGGTCAACACAACCATGGTATCCCATGCTTTTACAACTTGCTATAGCTCGTCCAGTTTTGCTTCCAAGTGTTGGCCATCTCTTAACTCTTCCTCATAGCAACCAAGTTTATCCGATGTTGGACAGTCTTCATCAATGCATTTTGGTCTACAGGGAGCGACAAGCAATACAATACAGTTTGGAAGAGATGGTTTAGCTGGTGTAAAGATAGGCAAATTGATATTATTCAGGCATCTATAAATGAAGGTATCAGTTTTCTTGCTGATTGTTTTGCTGATGGAAAAAGTTATAGTACCATTAATACGTATTGATCAGCTTTGTCTTCTACCTTATGCAATATAAATAATGTTGCTGTTGGCTCCCATCCTCTGGTTATCAGACTGCTAAAGGGAGTGTATAATCTTCGGACTCCGAGTCCACGTTATTCATCTTCTTGGGATTTTACTAAGGTAACCAGCTACCTAAAGACTCTGTTCTCTTTGGATCAGCTTAGTCTTAAGTCATTGACTCTCAAAACTGTAATGCTTTGTGCATTGTCGTCAGCTTTAAGAGAACAGACCTTAGGTGCGTTAGATATCAAGTTTTTGAACAAGTCAGGTAATTCCTTAAGTTTTACCGTATCTGAGCGTTTAAAAACATCTAGGCCTGGGAAATCTACTCGGAAAGTGGAGTTTCTCTCTTTGCCAGAAGATAATTATTTATGTCCCGTGGCTACGTTAACAGAGTACCTGTCACGTACAGAGGGTCTTAGGAAGTCTGCGAGTTCTGAGGTAACTCGATTATTTATTTCATTGATTAAGCCACCCAAAGCTGTGTCCACTGCTACAGTGGCAAGGTGGATTAAGTCCGTATTATCCGCTGCGGGTATTGATACTTCCGTATTCAAACCTCACCGTGTTCGAGGTTCCTCCGCTACCCATAAATATGTCGAAGGTGTTCCAGTCGTTGACATTCTTCGTATGGCTGACTGGTCGAATGAACACAAGTTTCGTAAATATTATCTTAGAGATTATAGTATTGTTAAATAATTCAAATATCTTCCTAGATCAGTCGAGCTGTTTGGGCATTATGATGTGAAGTTTGTGGGTCCATAAATAAAGTCAAGCTTTGTTTACCATGGCACAGGTTTTTTAAATTCGCATAATTATCCCATAATGTGGAGCATATCGAAAGAGAACTTAAAATTAGACGAGAGGTACTTACCTTGAAGTGTAATTGTAATTCTCTGAGGATATGCGGAGTATTATGGGATAATGCTACCCTCCCTGTTCAATGAACATCTAGTGATTGCTCCCACCCGTGGAATCGGACCTGCGCCAAGATTGTTTACCACTCCAGGAAGAACTGTTTGTCCGATCCTCTCCTGGGGTTATATACTTGTCCTTGATTTGCATTTGAATGGCTTTGAAGTAAGACCGCTGACTTTTAAGTTACCTAGGAAGTACGCATAGTTATCCCATAATGCTCCGCATATCCTCAGAGAATTACAATTACACTTCAAGGTAAGTACCTCTCGTCTAATTTTAAATTTTCAAATTAAAAAGTGTTTTATTATCCAGAAAACATCCTGCAATTTATAAGTGGGACTGAGGATTGTTCAAGACTAGACGTTTCTCTATCCAAGTGTTGTACTTGTCAGGCCATCCTTTCCATTGAACCAAGACTTTATTGCCTTTCCGTTTCACAATCTTTTCAATTTGAAAGATATCGTCATCCGTGACGTTGACTGTACATATTGTTCATAAAACGTGCCTTTTAGGGGTTTTCCATCCCATTCTTCTAGCTTGTACACGGGAATTGATCCAGGACGTACTTTTCTTAAACGGTCTAAATTTCTTTTTGAGTCTTACACGATCTCCTACTTTCAGCCTAGGTTTCTTGGGTTTCGTTATCGTTTTACCATACAGTGCATTCCACACTTTTGGACTGTTAGCTTCTGTGACTTGATTAGGAGCCATTTTAATACTGCGATGATACGAACGATTATAGCTTTTCACCAAAGCTTGTAACTCAAGTAGAAAGTTTAGTGTATTGTTTGTCGTAAAATAGCGGTACATGCACTGTTTCAACAACAACAACAATTTTATTTACCCAATAAACTTACATACATACAGATAAATTCAACGTAAACGTACGATTAAATCTTTCCACCACGCTCGCTTTCGTATCTCCACTAGTACTAAAATGATGAATACCTTCATGAGTCAATAAACTCTGGAATGTTTTTTTATAAAATTCTTTTCCATCATCCGTCTGTAATTTGATGGGTTTTCGACCTTGCTTTAAAATCTTTTCAAAGGCCTCTGTGACTGCTTGACCCATCTTGTTTTTCAAAGATTCGACCCACGCGTGTTTGGAAAGCACATCTACCACTGTCAACAAATACTTGTAGCCTTTGTTGTATTTCGAAATGTGATTCACTTCAAGTAAATCAGCCGTCCATTGTTCATCAATACCAAACACCACCACTGGGAGGGCTGGAAATTCGCGTCTCCGTGGTTTATGGAGCGTATACCCTAAATCGCTTTCTAATATAAGATTCGTTTTGCACGTTTCAATGAAACATTATTCTCTTTAGAGAAACGTTCAATACCACCATAACTTCCAGGGTTATCAGGATCATGATAGCGTCCTAACAAGACTTTATCTGTCTTTTTCTTCCCATTCATAAGATCCATAGACTTTCTAAGTAACGCAGACGAACGATCTTATTCAACGGATATCATGAAATGACACACTTTTCATATCACTTCATATTATTTATACATTACGCATATCAAATACAACTTTAGTTTAAGCGTGGATGTTCTATATTTCGTTCAATCAAGTGCAACTTCGAGCGCTGTTTTATATTCAACCAATCAACACTTCAATTAAGCATTCTGGCTCTAACGTGTCTAAGTTTGTTATGAGCCAATTATTTAAGAGTTTAAGCCTATTTACCCACAAGAAACCAATCAGCATTTAGCTGAAGCGTCATTACTTAATTTAACGTGAGTATAAAGTTAACATAAATGTGGCATTCAACAGTTGAAACTGTTCAGGGCTAGGAAGCAAGTGAACAGAGGACTTCGAGAATTTTATCTTTCAGGAAACAAGGTACCATTCTTTTGATTCTTTACTTCATGTAGATTATGTAATCCAAGAGGGAGGTTTAACCCTTAAGCTCATTAACAAATGAGTCTTATGCCACGTGACGTCATCACCTCTTTGCCATATCTCCCTAACAACGTCAAAGATGAGGGGGTTACCGTGAATAACCCTTGTTACTTACTATGAGAAATTCCTCTTATATATTGAACGTGGAGCAGGTACAGGACGCATGCGTGTTGTAACTAAATGAGTTTAATCTTATAGAGAGACATGGACGTGGGACATGGTATTTTGTCTCTAAGGACTGAAGCGACATTGTACGCATGCGCAGTGACACAAACGTGCTTTTTTTCAACTCTATTTTATTGAAATATATAAAAAAGCAACCTGGCTTGGAAAATAAAAAGCTAAAAACAATATAATAAGAAATAAAATAACAAGGAAAATAGAAGGACCACAGAGGGGCTCGAACCCCCAACCTCTCACATATACGAATATAGCACCGATAGGACAAAGATTTCATCTAGTACTCATGCGTACGTGACCTTACAATAAAAAGACATATCCCACAAGGGTGCGTGTGTGGAAATTTTAGAGAAGGCATAAAGTGGAATATACAAAAATATTAACGCATGGGACAGACAAACCTTCTTAAAGGCTTTTGCTCCTTATGTCACTCCTGGGTTGACGGGCGGTGTATGATCGTCAGACTAGGGTTGCCATTTAGTGCACAAGACATTGTAGGCATTTTATTGATTTTTACACAAGTTATAAAATTAGATATGGACTTTTACAAAAGTAATAAACCTAAAACTATCACATTAACATTTTATGATCACTCGATTAGATCTTGCTTTGAACGTCTAATGTTATAATGATTGTTATATTTAACCAATCAGTTCCTACTTTAAGGGCCTGTTTACATGGAGGTGGGGGACCCCAGGTAGGTGAGGTAACCCGCCTAGGTGGGGTAACCCGCCTCTCCATATAATCTCTCATTTTTATTTGATCATGTTTACATGATAGGTGGGGTAACCCGCCTAGGCGGGTTTCCCGGTCTGCCAGGTAGGGTAACCCGCCTAGCCGGGGTCGCATTTTGCCATGTTAACGACTCAAGGTGGGGTAACCCGACTAGCCGGGGTCGAGTTCATGTTACATTTGCAAGCAAGCGCGCCAACTCACGTAAATATTTGAACCAGAACAATATGGCCGTTAACTGCCTCTGGCAGAGGCTTTGTATCATCAAAAGTGACAGTAAAACGCCACAACATTGAAATGCTGCAGCGAGAGCAGAAAATAAAGATAAAATAACACTGACCGCCAAAATGCGTCGTTCGTCCGCCATTTTCAATGTTTACATGCCTAGCGACTACGCAACAACGTCTAGTAAAGTCACCCCGGGACCCCGGGGTTGTAAGTTTGCATGTAAACGCTGGCCATTTTTCGACCACTGCTAGGCGGGTTACCTCACCTACCTTGGGTCCCCCACCTCCATGTAAACAGGCCCTAAGTGTATTATGACGTCAGCACTTGATATTAAACCAATCAACAACAACTTTGAGCGTTACCTTTTTCTGAAAACCAATCAGTTCTCAGTTTGAGCGTTAGTTTTTCATGTTTTATCCAATCAACAGCAACTTTAAGCGTCTTATGGCATCATTATTTGACTTTGTAATATAATGAAAGACGAACGACCAAGATAAAACCAAGAGACGTTTACTCAATGAATATCATATCGCAACCTACTATGAATATATAGTAGCTCAAACTGGCGGAAGTGGGTCTCTAGAGAACGCACGTGCATCTTATACATAACTCATCTTATTATAGACTTAGCGCGAGTATAAACGTTTACCCTCGTATCACGTTCATTACTTCCAACATTCTACTGTTAAAGGGAAGCAAGTCAACCTGTAGCAACGATTATCAGAAGAAAGTTTATCTTTCAAGGATTTTAAGAAACAATGAAAGAGCCTTTACTTCATGTAAGCTTCAACCTTCGATCAAACTTAATACTCGTAGCCATAAACCTCGTGTACCTAGAGGACGGTTAATTAATATACAAACCCTGTGCGAGATGACGTCACCCATAACCCTACGGGACGTCATCACCTCATTACCATATCTCCCTAGCAACGTTAAAGGTAATGGCACGGGTTTTTTTTGTGTTTGAGGTGGACAGCCAAGCTACGCGAAGGGTAGTGCAATGCTTGCTGACCTACAGGTTACTCCCCACACAAGGCTGAGGAGTGCAATTCCATGTGAGGGGCCCACCAAAAACAGAGGGGCACCAAGCCGCCAACTTCGCTGAGGGATCGAACCTCACCTCTACAAATTAAGACAAAAAAACCCAAAACATCCTCAAAAATTACCACCCATAAACCCAACGAACATCAACACTGGCGAGCACAACAGGAAGAAACCACAAGGAACAAACGGGACGAGCAGGAACACGGGTCTCAACATAGGCGGAACTTGTACAAAGGGACGGACGACAGCAGGACGGAACGGCGGGAAAGGACAAGGCGGAGCAAAAGACGAAGGACGAAACACAGTGGGACTAGCAACAGTAGGATGGACAGGCGGAACTTGTACGGTGGGACGGATGACAGCGGGATGGGACGGAGCGGCAACAGGGGGATGAAACACAGTGGGACTTGAAACAGCGGGAGAAACAGCGGGTCGTGGAACAGCGGGGGGAACAGTGGGTCTTGTAACAGTGGGACGTGAAACAGCAGGACGAGATAAAACAACAGGACTTGAACAAACGGGACTCTTCACAGGACTTTTCACAACGGGACTGTTTACGGGACTTTTCTCAACAGGACTTTTTACAACGGGACTTGACACAGCAGGACTCACAACAGGACTTGAAACAACGAGAATATTAACAGAATTTAGGCCAGCAGTGGTCATGGCAACACTTTTAACACGAGGACGACGGGAATTTTTCCTTTCAAATAGAACTTCACGGTAAACATCACAAATATCACACGGGCACGTGATATGGGGGTTATGAATTGACTCCACACCTATGTGGGATGTGGTACTCTCTCTCCTATAACCGAAATGGTACAACACGCATGCGCAGTGACATAAGCCCGCCGTTTTACCATTAAACAATTTTTTATTGATTACAACTCCAAACGCCTTTTGACTTACATACACTGTCTTATAAATTCTTGGCTCGTGTTGTGTTTTCCAATCACCTGTAGCTCAAACCAAGTAAACGTTCATAGAAAATGTTTAAGAGAAGACGAACAAAAGAGATATAAAACAAAACAAATGAATGGAGATGAACATATTTAGTGATTTTGTCCATCGTCTTAATCTATCGAACGAGATATTTATGAGTTTCGTTCATGCAAATAATGTTAACAGCTTATTAACTTTGCAAAAAGGAGCTCCTGAAATGGTAACCAACCTGATGATTATGATATAGTTATGGATCTTATAATCTAATATAGCGTATTTGGAAGGTAAGTTTGTTGTTACATTATTTCTAAAGAACTTAATATCAATTATTTGATAAACCAAACAAAACAAGAGACTGATAGTTATGTTTTGAATTGAAATTGAGCTCTATTTAGAGCCTACAACACTAGTTGCCCTCATAGTTTTATCTTTATAACTTTCTTTTAGTTTTCATTCAAACTTTAAAAGCAAACATTAAATGGCGTTTACTAAGTCAAAAGCTTTATTTTGCAATGGAGTAAATAAAATAGATTGATGATAAATAGTTTCAAATGACTACTGTTCAATTTATATTGCATGTGCTTCACTTTCAACGAAGCTTTTTGTTTGTAAACCTTTGCTTTACTAAGCGATCCACTTTAGCTGTAACGCGGTTGTAAAGTTGTTGCCTGCTTTCATGATTTAACGTTTACTTTCCTTCTTAGAAAATAATACATTTCTGAGAAATAAAACAAAAGAATTGTGTAATTGAAGCGTTAAACTTTCCCAAACTTGCTTGATAAGTGTTATCGTTTGGACCAAGTTTGCTGTTTTATCATACTTGGTTTAACGTCTACTCTCCTTCTTAGAAAATAACAATACGTTTCTGAGAGAAACCAAGCAAAAGAATAGTTAAAAAGATTGCATGTTTTTCATGTTGATAACAAACTTTCATTCAGTCGATAAGTATGCTTCCATTTAGTCATGATAATGGAAATAGTGGATAAATGTCCATCATTGAACCACGCGATGATGGATCTGTTAAGAATTTCTTTGATGTTGAGCTTTTATCTCTTTCTAACTCTAAACATCTGTTTGACGTGATCAAGTGAGTTATTTTCCTGTGAAAAAACTCACTAAAGCCCGCTCCACATTCCGTGAGAAAATTGATAATCTTCCTCAAATTACTTTGCGATAAGCCAGGCAAATGTACAAACACTAATGCTCCTCGTAACTGACTGAATTCAAAGCTTGGGGTCTCTTTGATAACCGAATCTGCAAATTGGTATAAGAACAAGCGTTTTGCAGTTGTTTCTACTGAAAACTACATTGTTTCGCTATTAGTTACCAATCATACCGGTCCCTTCGCTAGACAAAGAAATTATACAGCATTAAACTAAGTAAGTACAGTTACTAGGAAAAAGAAAAACTCAGTTTTATGTCTAGCAATACTCAGTGCAACGATATCTAATTGATAGCTTGCGTCAACCTGACATCTATGTGTGTTTAAGAAACTAAATTATAAGCTTACATAAACTTGACTAACCTTGTAATGAAGATCCTCCTTCATCATCCGAACTTTCTAAAGGAAAACAACCAGTGTCCTCGCCGTCTCGGCCAGCCGTATCTAACAGTTTGTCTTCTTCATTTTCGCTGAAATGCTGCAGTGACTCGAAAATGTCGCTGGTGTTTAAAGGACTGGTTTCGCCGCGTTCGCTGATTTGCTCAAACAAGTCGCTTGTCTGAGGGCTTTCAAAGTTCGTTCCATCTTTTTTGCTTTCGGCCTCACCCGCTTCATCATCGGAAGCCTTAAACAGGTCGCTTGTGGTAGGGCTCGATATCAAATCCACATTAGACAGCCTACGTGGCCTTTTCTCTCTGCTCTCAGTTAAAGCATCGAAACTTGGCTTTCTCTTCGTTTCCATATTTTCAGCGAAAGATATGGTGTAAGTCTTCTCTGGATCACTAAGAAATCGGAATGTCATAGATTCGTTTTACCTAAGCATTTTGTAAGAAGATTTAAGTGAAAGACCGACATTTCTCGCGTGTTCTACACAACTTTTGATACCGGTAATTTCTCTTTGGTCATTCTTCAAATATCGGCATGTCAAAGACGATGTGATAACTTTAACCGCAAGTCACGTTTCCCGTTTATACTTGGCCCCTTTGTTGGGTATTCGGCAATACAATAGTTCTCTATTGTGATATGATATAGTATTTAATAGGAATTCTGTTGTGCTGCACATTATTGAGTTAACTTCCAGTCTGTTCATTGAACTGAAAACAACTGTACGATAATGTCAGCACCCAGGCGGAGTTTACGCCCCTCTGAAACAAAGTGGTACCTTGTAAAAGAAGAGGATACGAAAGTGTTCATTTTCAAGAACAACAAACGACTAAAGAATAAAGATGGCCAGGATTTTGGAGAAATTTGTAACATCTCCACCTCTCGAACAGACGTTAGTGACGAGAAGTTGAAGGTAATTGTTTAAACATCGTTGCTTTAGTCTTCAGCTTTTCGATTAGTGATTTGTTACTACAAGCATGCTATTATGTATCAGCTCTTTGCAATTATAGTAACGAATCCAACGAAGCGTCTAAATTATAGCCAATTAATCACTTAAGCATAGGCGGTTTTCCATCTAAATTGTAAATTATCTGAATTCTTGCTCTTCTAGGTTGAATGCGCCAACGATAATGTTGGCTTACTGGTAACCATGTTCGACTTTCCAAAAAACGACTTTTCAAAATTGTTCAAAAGCACATGCCATTCAGCTACACAGTTCGTGAACCACTTTTCTGAACTGGTATGTAAAAAGACCGTTTCACCAGATCCCACAGAACTAGAGCTCTCGCCAACAAATTCGCAAGACCTCTCGGATCATGATCAGGACTGCAGCGCCGTTTGCCAGGTCATTTCCACAGGAAAAGATGGCCACAAAAAAAACACGACAAAACGGAAAGGTCCAATAACTGAAGAGGTAAGCCCGCCTGTTCCAGAAAAAAAGACCAAGGCGCAAAAGAAAATTGATAAGGAGGCCAGCTGCCCTGACGTTACATTTTTGCAGGAAGTGAAGAAGCACTCAGTGCCTGGTAAGTTTTACTTTGTTTTACTGAGAACAGGTCACGAAATTCAACCAAACATCGTGATAGTTATTTATTGTATTTTCTTTTTTTGAGTGAGATAATTTACGCACATGTAGTAAACCGCGAGGTCTGTGACACTAGTATAAACTTTACATTGTTTGTAAAAACGAAATTATCAAGCTACATTTTTCGTCTATACGCTGACGCCCGGTATCACTGCCAAGAGCAGCAAAGAGTTGAAGCTTTATGGGATTTTATTGAGTTAAATGTTTTTATATACCCGTTATCGCATCGGCTCGCATATCTATTTTGAAACCGCCTGCTATAATAATATTTAATAAATGACTAGCGAGCAGAACACATATACTACAGGGAATATTTTCCGCTTGGAATAAAGAGAAACTATGCTCGCCCGAGGCAACGAAAATTTTCGTGGGCTTTTCCTCGTATTAAAGATATCGCTAAATTATACACATTCATAAAACGACTCGTTTTATGAATAGAATAATATGCTACAGAACAGACAACAGGTACGTTAATTGTTACGGTTTATTCTTATCACAGGCTTGCACAAAGTGTTGGCAACATCTTTGATACCGCCCAGACCTGAATTTACACTTCGGGAATTGGATGAGGTCCACCTTGCAGTGCTCAAAGAGGAACTTGTATCTCGGCCAACTTCCTGTGGGAAACCAATGATTGTCATAGCAAAGGGCCTAACGAATGCCTCTGAATTTGACACGAAAGACCTTGACGGTTTTGAGTTAGAGGTGATTGGAGGAAACCACCAACGAGAGGTGATATCCCGAATAATGGCAACTTCCCCGGACGCTAAAACTAAAGAGCTGTACAAGTTCGTCTACGTGCAAATTTATGCTGGTGAGTTGTTTGTGGTAGTGTTTGGTATGTAGTACAATAGTATTGCATACGTAATGTGGATCGTGCTTGCGGATCAAAACCGCTTTGTCGGTGACGACCTTTGATTTCCTGTTAGCTCCTTTTGTAATTGCATCTATGTTTATCTTTTTCTAATCAGAAATACCGGAGACTGAAACCGTATTGAGGTTGGCCCAAATCCACAATAAAACGGACAAAGTTCATCACGAATTTAACACCAAAGAAAAGGTATGGGGCTTAAGGGGCATAAGGCGTGAACTAATTACATTGATAGCTATTGATGTTATTGTTAAGTTTATGTGCCTCATGGTTAGTGCGCTCATGGTTAGTGCGCTCGACTCCGGAGCGAGCGCTTCGGGTTCGAGCCCTGGCCTGGGACATTGCGTTGTGTTCTTAGGCAAGACACTTTACTCTCACGGTGCCTCTCTCCACCCAGGTGTATAAATGGGTACCGGCGAATTTAATGCTGGGGGTAACCATGCGATGGACTGGCATCCCATCCAGGGGGGAGTAGAAATATTCCTAGTCGCTTCATGCCACGGAAAGCGGGATAAGCTCCGGCCTGATGAGCCACTTGGCTCGTATGCAGACTTTACCTACCTACCGGGCTCGGATAAAAAGATAACAAGATAATTCACGCGGTACTGTTGTTGGCAAACGCCAGCCTCTGTATCCACACATATACTGCTAGCGTTTAGAAGTCATTTTAATATTCCTTCTAATAATAATTAAATAAACAATACACTGTATTCTATGATTTTATTCATGATGGGGTTAGGGTCAATTAAGCCCCCCTCTCTATTAAGCCTCCCCCCCCCCCCCCTCAAAAATGCTTGAAAACAATAAGGCCCCCGGGGTACTTAATAGAGGGTTTACGGTAGACAAAGGCTTTAAAAGACACCTTAACCAAGCAATGGCATTTCCTGCATTTTAGATCGTTCTGTGCAAACAACAACTAATGACCTCGTTCAGTGGTAAAAAATGCATTGAATGGAAGAATTCATGTGCTAGCATGGCAGGGGAAGAGGTAAGGTATTTTTCTTTACCGTCTTCTCATTAAACCTGATGACTGTCTACAACCATGAGAGTAAAAAGCAGTTTAAAGTAATTACGGCTACGTCAACTCTGTGGTTGAAATTAACTGCACCCGAACTAAAAGCTGGATATTTCAGTTGTGGTGCGCAGTATTGGCGAAGCTCGGTTTGCTGGGAACAGTGAAAATAGGTGAAACCTAGTTGATGATAATTTGGCCGCGCTTGTGGCGTGACCGTTTATTCTCTTATCGAATATACAAAGTGAGAAACTAGAGCGTAACCAAGTAAGCAGTTCCCAGGCAAAGGTGAGGGATTACCCGCCTGAGAGATTACCCGCAAAAATTGAAACAAGAAAGACATGACTTAGTCCTGTGCATACGTGGTAGGGAAGGGGAGGAGGAGGGTCGAATCACGCCACTATAGTGTAGCTGGTTAAAAGCTTGTCCTCCCGATATGCGCTTGTAGCAAAAGAGGCCTTTCACAGGTACGTACCGGTAGATCTAATGTCCCGGATAACCGGAAGTCCCTCGGCCGGGAGCTGGAACTGATATTAATCAAGCAGTATAAAATTCATAAATTTCCTTTTCTATTTGTTTTTCAGCTCCCCAAAATGGAGACGATATTTTTTTTAAGTTCCCTTCCTGAAGATCTATACCAGCTAGTACTAGAAGTGTTCAACAAGTACGGCAAGTTGGAGATTAAGGGGCAGAAGGCTAAGACCAAAGATTTAAAGGCTGGCCTGAAAACGACACTTGACTGTCCGGTGTACAATTTTAAATGTCTCCTGGGAGATTTAACAAATGATGAGATTCGTGCTCTCCTCGAGGATATGATACAGCACAAACTCTCATTTACAGAACTAAAAAATGAGGCAAGCCGTATAAAAGAGATTAAAGAAGTACAACGACAATTTGTCAACAGAACTGGCAGCAAAAACTGGGAGGAGGTTATTAAGAGGTGAGTTCATTATTTATCATGATATTGCTCTGATGTGAACGACACTGAACAAAGACGACGACGATTGTCTCAACCACCAAGCGTCTTTTTTAATTCGATTTAACCTTTAGATATTTCATACCTCAGCAGATCATCAGTTCAAACGTTTTTCCCTTTGGCATTGAAAGCTAATTTTCAGCGAAGCACTCATTTTGTAACCTTCTTTTTAGATTTATATCACACTTACGGTTAGCAATATCTGCTTTCAAGCACTTAATGACTGGGCCACAAGGGAAACATTATAATTAATTAGGAACAGCATAGTTTGTTGTAAATTACACAAATACTTGCGACCGCGATCGAAGAGCGAGTTGACGAACATGGGCGACCCACTTTTGGCGCCAAACCAAAAGCTTGGAGATAACCTGCAGATGTTTTTGCGACTATAAATCCCCTTTCTTGAATAATGAATAACGTCTCTAATGAGAAACGTTATCTTACTTCAATGGCCTTTTAACATCAGGCCGACTGGTGCACAAATTTCCCGCGGTTTCAAGGTGCAGAAGCTGATTACGTGTGAGTCGAAAGTTCAAGTTGTTGTTTCCCCAGGGAGTTAGTGAGTTTTGTCCCACGGCACGTGACGCGTTCTCCTCCAATCGGAGTACGTATGTGCGTTGGGGGTATAACAATGATCCTTATTATTTCATGATTATCATCTGATCATATAGCTTTGCTTGCCTGAAATAAGACAGAACACGGTGTCGTTTTGCTTTTACATTTAAACTTTTAAATCTTCAGATTTCCCGAATGGATCGAAGAGGAGAAGCTTCAAGCCTTCCGAAAGAAATGTAACGCAGGTCTGACAAGTTACATTGCGAGAGCCTTGAAGTGGGAAGAGGAGAAGAGCAAATCCTCATCAGAAAGAGATTCTTCAAATGAGATAACAATAATGGCAGCGAATGGGAAGAAGACGGCAATCGTGTTGACGTCTAATATAGACGTACGCAAAATGAACAACCTAGATTTACAAGGCGAGGCACCTTTTTTCAGTGGATCGCCGTTAACCTTTTTGGAGTTTCCGAAGGTAGATAAATGATCGCGTTGGAATAATTAATACTACGTACTATTGTACTTGAGGAGATTTGTAAAATATACACCATAATTAAATCCAAATGAAAGCACAGGCAATGTGTTTTTATTTAGTGAAAACTTTAATTTTCTTCACTTTTAGGACTGGGATAGCGAAATGCTAGAAAAGTTCATTCGTAATGTTAAATCAATTAACACGAGAAATGATGTGGCAGCTTTCCACATTATTGTTTTCCCGCCATCAACAGAGAGGCTTTTGGCATTTCTTGCACTTGTGCCAAAAGTATTGGAAAATGCTGGCTTCAAAGTGGAAATGGCGTACACCCATTTGGAGAAACATTATGCAAAGAGCCGAGGTATTTGTAATATCATCAATAATAAAAACTATTTTCCGCTTTTACGTCATTTTGCTATATAAGTTCAAGAGAGCACGCAAAAATATGCCAGCGTATTTGTAGATCTATTACACTGTTTCTAGAGGAGGAAGAGGAAGAAAAAAAGCAGAATAATAAACCTCTTATACGATGTTTCAGTCATTGCTTGCATTTCCTAAACCTCGCCGCTGTGGGGCACAACTCGTAAAGTATCCGCGCGTATTATCTCGGAAAACATCGAACAAAGTTTATGTACTTACACTCTCTGTTTTCTTTTTCAAAGTCTGATTTGTTGGGTCGAAAGCTTTATATTCCATGTGGTGTACTCTGGTCATACTTTGCCCAAATATGATATTTCCATTCCATTTTATAAATGACTTTTATAAATGCATTACTTTGAGAGGCAAGAAGGATCGATTTCTTTCAGTCAGTATTATTTACCAAGTCATATTTTTCTTTTCCTTTTTTTCACAGATTCCAATAAGCTGACAGAAGACATGCTACCATTTATCGTGGGGCACTGTGGGGAATATATGCTTCCCACAAGTCTTAGTAACGTGTTCCATTTCCCACAGCAAACTAAAGCGCTCAAACGTCAAGAGGGTGAAATTCGATTCAGCAGGGAAAAGCCCGTCGGTTTGTTCAAATCACTGGTACGAGCGTATGGATTTGAAGATTGCTGGATCTTGGATCTTTGTAGTGGCGCAGGTAATACACCGATTTGAGCATTTACTAAAACGTTCACCAGATGGGCGTGTTAGCTTTTCAAATGTCTCTTACGCTTCATCAGGAAATTGCAAGACATATATAAGCATGTGCTCAACTCTCTATCCAGGCGAAACAAGTCCTTTCCTCCTACCCTAGATAATTTAATTTAATTTACTAAACTTAAAAATTAAACCAACGTCTATACTTTTCTTATTTCCTATATCGTACAAAAGCCGATGAATTCTTGAACGACCAAGTAATCGTTTACAATTTTATTAATATGCAATTAATAACAATATTACGGTACTTAGTTTAAAATAACAAAAACGTTTTTGTTTAATGCTTCACTACCAGGGTCGGCTGCTGTCGCTTGTTTAGAATTGGGAAAGTACAACTGCATTGTCGTGGAAAAGACAGAAGAAAAAAGACGAGCCATAAGAAGACGTCTAGTGAATAAGCAAGCAGAAACTGACAAGTCCGGCCAATCTTAACTTATTCTTTTGCCGTTCATTTTGATAAAGTATAGAGAACCCGATTGATTATTCACTATATGAACTCAGAGTTTGCAATACTTTCACTGGAAATTGAAAAGATCTGTTTCAGCCCTAAAGTGTCAATTCAGCCCTGCTGGCCAAAGTCTGATTCAGCCCTTCCTGGAGCCATTTGAGCGTAATCTGGGCCAAAAAAGCTACATCAAAAGGCTATTCCAGCCCATGGTAGGGCCTATTTCAGCCCAGGGACCAAATCAGCCCCAGCTAATTGGACTGTATTGGGCCTGATTTAAGGGAGCCAAACAAGACTCAAAAATATGACTTTATTTTACTCACCGAAACGGCCTAATTTTTAGGGCTAGAACAGATCTTTTTGATTTACAGTGTATATTTTCAAAAATTATCTCGTCTAGGATTGCTGTGTATTTGAGCTAAAAGTTGAAATTGTTACTCGCTCGTTGGCGATTATTTTTTAAATGAGTTATTTATCGAAATAATTATAAATGAGAAGAAAAGTTTTGATTGGTTTGGTGCGTGAGACCAAGAGACTTCATAGCCTCTTGGTGAGACATTATAATATTTGAACTCGTATCACGGCTCAACTGTAACCTACTGAGAAAATATCAATAGTAAAATTGCCAAGTTTAATGCTTTATTTGTCCTTTCTTTTCTTATCCTACACAGCAATATTTTTTAGTGCAGAAGAATTTCTTTTTAAATAACTCCCAGTATTTAGCCTTGGTGGTGGAAATTTTCAGCGACAATTGTTCATCGATGACATTTTGCGTCTGTCAGCCACGTTCGGTGGAACTTTTCACTGATATTTAAAATTTACTTGCAAAATGTCGGTGGAAATTTCCAGCGACAATTTTGTATCAGTTTGTTAATATCGGTAACATTATACTTTTTCCAGCAGTACGTCGGTGGAACTTTCCAGTGGTATTTTACATTTGCAAAATGTCGATGGAAATTTCCATCGACGTTTTCTTTCCAATCTATTTAAAGATATCGATGATATTTGCTTTTGCCATCAAAACGGCAGTTAAACTTTTCATTGATATTCTACATCTGTTTGCAAAATGTCGATGGAAATTTCCAACGACATGTTTTTTTGTCTATTGAGCATATCGATGATATTTTGCTTTTGTTAGCAAAATGTCGGTGGAAAATTTCAACGATATTTTAGATCTTCTTCTAAAATGTCGATGGAAATTTCCATCGACACTTTGTTTCTTTTAGTAACTCTCATTCGAATTTGCAAGTTTTTCAGTCAAATATTTAGGGTTATAAATTTACAAAAAAGGAACAGTTTTTACTCAAACGCCTTACTTTGGTTAAAAGTATAGTCTTTAAAGGGTTTTTTGACAATACCATGAGATAGAATGTCAAAATTTGGATTAAGTTAAAAGATTTTACTAAAAGATGTCTCAGTCTGGCAAAATTGAACATAATTAGAGCAAAATTCGCAATGCAAAAACACAAAAATAGAAATTTGGTCAAAAATAAACTAAAAAAGGCAATATTTGGCAGATTTACGCTATTTTAGAATATCACCTTTGGTTTTAGAACGTGTTTTTTTTTTCAATCGAGGCAACCTGAATTGTTTTGTTTGAAGTAGCAGCTGCACGAAAAAAAAAAAAAAACACTGAGTGATAATAAAACTTAACTCAAATCATCGACAATACCTGTCCCGAAAGTCACGTTCGCCTTTGCTAATTAGCTTAATGGCTTTGCTAACGATCACATATACGAGTAATTTGTAAGGGAGCTAAAATTGGAGAAATTATTTCGTCGTTACTCGAAATGTTGGAATTCATATAGAAGAATAGAAAAGCGTTAGTTGGTACCAGCGCTAGAAAATTACACAATCAAAAAAAGAAAGAAAGTAAATTGAAGCCTGCACAGTAGACATACGGGCACCATGAAATTTTCAATGCTCATTTGTTTACCAAAAACCTGATATTGCTACATGTAAAAAATGACATTTCCTGTGCAAAATAGGAACTGTGGACTGCGGATTGCTGAGTGCGGATGGGGACTGTGGATGGGGACTGCAGACTGTGGGCTGCAGACCGGAAGAAAAATGAAGATTGAGTGTAAAATGAAGACTGTAGACCAGGGTCAGAATGCAACATGCAGACTCTTTAACTGCTTGTCTTGTTACCTTTTCCATTATGAAAGATAACCGTAAACAGGCTAACTCAACGTTATTCAGGCTAACCGGAGTTATATTCAGGCTAAGCCGAGCGATATACAGGCTAACCTGACCTGTGCGATAATAATAATAAAAACAAGTAATCCACTTATATAGTGCCTTTTCTACCAGCTTCAAAGGTGCTGCTTACCCTAATGAAAAAAAAATAAATAAATTTTAACTGCTTATAAAATAGTGCACTAAAAGTTATAAGCTGGAATAAAATGGTCTTGAGTCTCGAGTTGGCGTTTGAAAATCACTATGACACTGTGACACTCTGTTCTGCACAGAGGTGGATCTTAGAGAGATTACAGTTAACTTTATTGGTAATTCTGGAGTGCTCACTCCACACGGTCCGCAAGGTTTCATTTTCCTTTAAAATTGTTACCTGAATTAATTATAAACTTTAGATATATACTTATACTTAAGAAAACTAATTAACCAAATTTACTGCTACCAAAAGATCACTTGCAATGATCTTTCTTGATAGGCAACTGTTGCGCTTCTCTAGCACAGAGCATTAAGGATTATGGGTTGGGAACATTTTAATTAGTCGATAAAGAATGTGCTTATTCGAACAGCTGGCTGCGCCTTAGGCAATAGGTTGCCACCTCTCCTTTATTTATTGTTTTATATTACACTGGACGATTCATGAAGTCCAGACATAACACTCTTAGCTTTTTCAATTTAGGCTCCGTCTTTACCGCTAATTAAGTCACTTCGCCAAACAGACGTGCTTTATGGGGCGATACATTAAAGTAAAGACTTTATTTGAAGAGGGCTTGCACTAAACAGCCAAAGCCTCAATGAGACTTATAATACAAGTTCGACGGGCTTGAATTGTACCGTCTGTCAAATTGCACTTAACTGAGTAACCGTCGCTTTCGCTTAAGTAAAACAAAGTATGCTTTCTTTCTGAGCTTATTAAATTTAAGGACAGCAGACCAATGATTTATTTCGGTGTTTTTGTATTCTCCATTTAAGTTAAATAGACATCATGTCAGTTCTGTCGCAAAGGATTCGCGGCTTCTGATTGGTTGAAGTGGATTTCGGTTGTGACATATGGATTGATAAGAGCGTTTCTTAGGGCCGAGGTACCATTCGGGCTGGTGATTTGGACGAAAGCAGATCGAGAACAACAAGTGCGCTGTTCAAGGCTAATATCTTACTTTACGTCTCCTAACATGGTAAGTGCTGCAAGGAAGGTTTCATTTTATCTCTTTACAGATGACTTTACTTTAGTTCTTCTTGTTAAATGGATTGGTAACTGATCTCAGACTAAACTCAATTTCACCACGCAGAGTGTGATTAAACCAGTCATGAAGATCAAGCTGCGTATGGAAGGCGCTGTAAACGGACACAGCTTCGTGGTGACAGGAGATGGAAACGGCCAACCTTATGAGTAAGTAAAAGTTAAAAACTCTTCTATCTTTGCGTTAAGTTGAAGGGTCACATTGTTTCGAAACAAACTTTTTAATATTGCTTTTAAAATGCTGGAGTGATATCAGATTGAAGACAACACCTTCCGTGAAGAAATCTGACCGTTACGTTTCTTGTCATTAAACATTTCAAATCCTGTTCTGCCAAGTGACTCCTGCCTTGTTTCTTCTGTCTTTCTTTCAGCGTCTGTTTCCTTTCCTGGTGGTAACAGCATACTGAATCAACAAAAGAACAATAGCTTAGAATTATGAACTGTTCCTCACATCGATTTTATAAGCCAAGTAGATTAGCTCATTACTTCTCAAACCTTTTTCACAGATAAAAAAAAAAGAAAGTTCTGCATTGAATTTGAATAGCCCTTTTATTTTCATACTTCCTTGATTTCCTTTTTGTTTTTTAGGGAAACGCAGATTTTGGACCTTAAAGTCGAAGGCCACAAACCTCTGCCTTTCGCTTTCGATATCTTGTCTGCAGCATTCCAGTATGGCAATAGAACATTCGTTGAGTACCCACCAGGGATAGCAGACTATTTTAAGCAGTCGTTTCCTGCGGGGTTTTGCTGGGAACGTACCTTCACTTTCGAAGACGGAGGAACGTGCGTCGCCACAAACGATATCAAGTTAGTAAGATGTAAAGCGTGGCACTGTGTTCCAGATTGAAACGTTTTTAGTTCCAATCACCTCCCTTCAATTTGCATCGCTTCTTAATATTTTGTTATCATGTAGTGCGAGTTTATTCATACGTCTATTGGTACAGTTTTAACTTTCATATTGCTTTGTTATTTTGTTCTTGAAAGTAACTATACGAAATACTTCGAATCACAAGTCTAAAATTTCTTTTCAAAGTGGTTTTCCCTGTTTACAATCATGAGAAGGAAATGAAAGATTGATTTTGGTATCACTGACCCTTGGTAGGTGGCTCCCATATCTTAGTATACAACTCTCTATTAGTTTTTTGATGATAGCTATGTGCCCTTAAATACAATTGTTCCTCGTATTTCTGTTGAGTCTCACTGTGTATGTCTCACTTCTTTTTCATCAGGATGGTTGGCGAGGAGTTTATGTATACAATTCGATTTGATGGTGTGAATTTCCCTGAAAATGGTCCAGTTATGCAGAAGAACACCGTGAAATGGCAGCCATCCACTGAGATAATGTATATGCGTGATGGAGTGCTGAAGGGTGATGTTAACATGACTTTGTTGCTTAAAGACAAAAGCCATTACCGATGTGACTTCAAAACTACTTAAAAGTTAGGTAATTAGTTAGTTCTTTTAATCGCTTAAGAGATTTGATCATTAGGTACAAGGAATAAACCACCAAGTTTCGTTATGAAATACATGGTAATTTCTGAATAGCCACAGTTAGAGTTTAATCAGTGATGGTGGTTTTCGAGTGCTGGATTATAGATATCCCCCCATGTCGAGATTGGTGTTGAACTCGAATCGGCAACTCTTTGGATGTTCAAGGCAAAAACCCACTAACTTACCCAGCAATCAACCTTACCTAGATGGAAAGAGGGCAGTCTTTTGCCAGATCGGTGTATCAACTTAGGAAGCTGACAACTATCATTGCTTGGAGTTATTACTCACAAAAGAGCCTTATAATTGTTGTAGTATATGTTATACATCCTGTCCAGTGTCCCCGACCCGTGTTCTATTTCTCTTATGCAGAGCTAAGAGTACTATCCCGCAGCTGCCAGATTTTCACTATGTGGATCACTGTATTGAAATACTCAACCATGACAAGGATTACATGAAGGTCAAGCTGCAAGAGCATGCTAAATCTCATTCTGGCCTACCACTTACCAAGGCAAAGTGAAGGCTTCGCTGATAGTCAAGACGACAGCAAGAAGAAAATAAAAGGTTTTCAGAGCTTTGGAGTTTTGTTTGTTATTTTGTTTTTATTGTTTTTGCGTGATTACAGCATCAGGAAAGATATTCGATTGTCGCGTGATTACAGCATTAGGAAAGAGATTCAGGGTCGAGTTAGAATTCAGCGATATTTTTTTATTCAACTCGATTCGTTAAGAGATTTTTTAGGGACTAGATTTATAGTTAAGTTTGTGATGAAAGGTTAGAATTCAGTTTTTTATTCAGCTTGATTTGTTAAGATATTTAAAGTTAAGTTTGTGAAAAAAGGTTTCCATTTTCTTTTGCGGGAACACAACATAAGGATAGCTAAACGGTTATGGAAAAATACAAGTAGAAAAAAAAATTGGTTGTTAAAAAAAAGTTTTTTCATTTTTTGCGTGATTGCAGCATAAGGATAGAGATTCGTTTGTCGAGTTAGAATTCAGTGATATTTTTTAATCAACTTGATTCGTTAAGGGATTTGTTAGGGACTAGCTATAGATTTAAGTTTGTGAACAAAGGTTTCCATTTTTTGCGAGAGTAGAGAACCGGTTATGGAAAAATACAAATAGGAATACTAATGTGTGATATTAAAATAAACTTCGTGGAAGAAACAGATTGTGGAGTTTCTTGTCTTCTGAAACTGAGAGAAGTGATGTATGCGGTAAATGTAATCAAACATTTCAAGTGTTTTGCATTCTCGTATCCTTACTTTTCTTTGTTTAAAACTGTTAAGTTCAACAGGAATGGTGGATGATTTTTAAAGGGAGATCTAGTAGCCAAAACATTAGCATCGTTTCTAAATGCCGTCTTCCGGGCTTCATGGCTAAGACATGCCACAGCTACTTAGCAAAAGCTTGGAACTGTAAGAAGGCCCTCATGTGTTGTAGTACGAGCTAGAGTGAAACTGCGAGATGAGTCGGCGATCGGCGCGGGGGGTGGGGGGTGGGCCTTTGATTTCTTTTTCAATTTTGCGTTAAGATCGGCAAAAAAACGGAAATTTGTACCTACCTGTTATTTTTAAGGACCTCACAAGGATTGGAAATGAACATGAAAAAATAAAGAAATCGGAACAAAGAAATAAAAAGTGAGAATAACATCTAGTGCCAGTTGCTTGTTTAGAATACTGGCCAAGTAGCTAAACCTAAGACCAATCAAAGGAAAGTTAAGGACGCTAGTAGTATAGAGAAACAAGTTAAATGGTCCAGTTTACCTGTCAAACTATAACTTAGAAAACTGATGTTTTCAGTTAAATTCAGTTTTGCCCTTTTAGAAATTATCTTGCAATGATATCTCAATAATGGCGTGTTTTATTTGTAATGTTGAATATCAGAGCTCTTCCTGGTAGTGAATCAGTTGGCTCCTCTTTTGTGCGAAAAAACGTGACGTGGAAGCAACATTACTCTAAATTTAGTCTGCACGTATTGGCTGTATATATAAGAATTTCTAATAAGATCTCATCTTTTAAAGATTAGTTTGGAAATGAAGGCTTTTTTAGCCATCACTTTATGGGCGATTAGTGGTGTTCAGTAATATGCTTGAGTTGTCTTGTCACTTTGATGAAGAGAACATTTGCTTCTCTCTTATAAAAGTGGAAGAGTTTGAGTAATTTGGCATGAGATTCATTACTAGATGATGCCCATCAAATATTTTCAAGTGCATCGAAAAATAAATGTCATCTATGTGCTTTAGAGACGTTTCGACGGGCCCCGACAAGGCGAAATAACGTTTCGGGTGTTTAACCCTTCTTCAGTGTGAAAAATAATCGTTGAAATACGCAATATGTGAGTAACTACGTTAAAAAGAAGTGCGTACGCGTAAAAAGTAGCGCGCGCACAGTTCAAAAGTATTTGAAATTAATGTTAAGGCCATTCAGCTGCACGGTCCCCAGCAGAAAAATTAGCTTCATTTCCAGTTGTTAGCGACAAAAACGCATACCTCGCACCTGGACATCTGTAATACTGTGACCAGCGGAGTTAAAATGTTGTGCCACGGGAAATCCAGGGGTGTTGTTGCGTATGCTGCGCAAATGCTCACCAATAGCCCAATTTCGATATATTAAAATTCAGCCAAAAACAATAGACCTCAGCACGAGGCTCGTGGGAATAAACCCCACAAACTCTGTAGTTATTCCCACGAGCCTCGTGCTGAGGTCTATTGTTTTAGGCTGAATTTTAATATATCGAAATTGGGCTATTCGACACCTGAGTCTTCGCCCAGTTTCACCAATGTAGATATGGGAGCATCTGCTGCAGGATATACAGTACACAAGGTTTTTGGACACGCAGGTGAAATGATCGCGGATGGTGAAGGTGCTACTAGGGCCTCGTATATCGTTGAGAGGAGTGATGTACTCGCAGGTGTGTCACCGAGGGCGTTGTCATGCATGTGACCCAGGCTGCTCAGGGAAGAGCTGTCGGTGGAGTGTATCAGTATGTCTCTTAGGCTGAGGTCGCGTTTGTATGCTACCATTGGTGGTTGTGGAAAGATGTCTCGCGTTTGCTGGTCTGTGGATGAAAAGCAAAAGTTCTGAAGAAGATACCGTTTGATGTGGGTGTTAAACGGGTGGTATGTCATGACCATATGTACTCTATCAGCGGTTGTAACTCCCCGTTCCGACCCGGGTAGAGCATCAGGACGGCCAATGGTTTTGAACTTACGTAGCTCCTGTTCAAGTGAAGTAAGCGGATAGGCACGCTGTGTAAAAAATGTTATCATCTCGCTAGATTTGATCAGGAAGTCATCATCGTCTGAGCAAAGTCGACGAAGGAGGAGGAACTGGCTGTAAGGGATAGCGCGCTTGCAGTGATCAGGATGAAAAGAATAGAAATGGAGGTAGGTGTGAGTATCCGTTACCTTTTAGAAGGCAGAGGTCCTTGTAGAAGTAAATTCTATCTTCAGAAATGCGCAGGTTGATATCGAGAAACGGTAGTTCTGTTTCGGTAAAAGTTGATGTGAATTGAAGTGCTGGGTGGAAATTAGAAAGAAACATGAAGCTGCCCCAACAATGTCATCGATGTACCTCTTGTGAAGCTGTGGTATGAATCCTGTGTACTGCTCGCGGGTTTGCTTTTCCACATATCCCACGAATAAGCAGACATAGTTTGGACCCCTTCTACTTCCCATTGCAACACCACCACGTTGACGATAGTATTCGTTGTTGAAGGAGAACGAATTTAAAGTGAGAACCAGCTCGGCTAATCTTGTGAGGGTGGACATTGTACGGTAGGTTCCTTGATATCGCGCCTATCTAGAAAGTAGGTCAGCGCTTGCAGTCCACAGTCGTTTGGAATCACTGTGTAGAGTGACTTGACGTCCATGGTGAAAAGAAAGTGATGACCTGGAGTAGCGGTATCAAATCTAGAGGAGTCAAATATGTGGAGTGCATGATTAGTCTCTTTAACATAGGTGGGTAGACTTTTCACAAAAAAAGTCAAAACTTCATCGAGATAGACAGAAATGTTCTCCGTATAGGCAATTAAAAGCCGATACTATCGGTCGTCCGGGGTTGTTGAGCTTGTGTATCTTTGGTAGAAGATAAAAACGGGATTTGTGCGGTGTGGTGACGACGAGACTCTTGGCTGAGCGTGGTAGTGCGCACGTAGTAACCATTTCGTTAACCGTGGACTTCACTTTCCGTTGATGATCTTGTAGAGGATCAGCGCTAAGTTTCTCGTAGAATCTTTGGTCAGACAGCTGTTTTTGAGCCTCTTGGAAGTCGTGTGCCCAAACGACAACAGCTCCCCCTTAATCAGCCGGCTTAATTACCACATCATTGCGTCGTCTGAGGTTACGCAAAATCAGCCTCTCAGCTTGCGACAGATTTGCAAAACGGCGTGTAAGAGGTCTCTTAAAATCTAGTGAGTTGACAAACCTGCGACAGCGGTCTATGTAATGATCAACAGCTGAGAATTGGCCTTCGGGAGGAGTCAATGTAGATACCTTCGCATCAAATCTCGCAAAATGATCTGTCTCAGCTGGTGCTGCACTGTCCGTTAGAGTGTCTGCTTGGTCATGGAAATGAGCCTTAAGTCGTAGACGGCGGAAATATTTCTCACAGCCAGCTTTGACTTGATATTCGTCAACCTTATTATTCGCAGGGACAAAATTCAGGCCTTTACTGAGGACTGATGTTTCAGCTTCCGAGAGCTCAAGGTCTGCCGGGATGGTGAAAACAATCTTTTTGTCCGGCACATTTTCGTGTGTTGGGGTGGAATTTTGGATAGATGAGAACTCATTGTGAAGAAAATGAAATTTACTGTCCTTGAGTAACTTCATTTTTGAATATAAACGAGAGTTCATTTCTGAAACTAATTGTACAATCAGTTGATAGTCAGCAGTTGTCGAGTTGTCGCGTAACTGATTCGAAATACGCTTTAACTGGACGGAAATGTCTCTTTGACTAACCTTCAAGTTTTGAATCGTGGTTTGCATCAAACGTCGGGAGCACGAGTTGGTAATCTTGTTTAAGCGCTTGTTGTCACGTTCAGCTCTCGTAGAGTGAAACTTGATTCTGAATCCCTTCGGAATCAGTCGTTTTCGCAAACAACGGCCAATGAAGATGATGTGGCTTGTAAGTTTGGCGACCGGCAAGGTTTCCGATGAAAGAAAGCGCAAGTTGTGATTGAGGTCACGGCGTATTTCTGTAACGGTTTTCCTGATGTTGGGCATCATGAAAGTTCTTATGTCGCATCAGGCTGCCGCCGCCACAAAGTTTAATAACGTTGATTGAGCTAGTATAAATATTCAAACAAACGTTTTGTTTTTGCAACACATATAAAGTAATAAAAATAATGTGTGGTTTACCCCAGGAGCAATCATGAAGACGACGTAAACAGAACGTGATGCATTTAACAATGTTAATGTCTTTATCTTGATTTTTTTGTGATGATCAAGTTAAATATCAACAACCCTTACACTTGGTTTCCACTACATCAGCTGGTAATTCATTAGCTACTGCAGTAAAAAGGTCAAGTGATCAAGGGCTCTTTGATGAAGCAATCCACTGCGGTAGACAAGCAAGACGCTAACGCAATTGACATTAAGTATCATAAGATTTGCTGGGCAAAACATGTAACAGGAATTTCACGCAAATAAACTACCAATAAAAGTCTCAGGGAGAAAACCAGTGAAAAAGCAGCCAAAATTGAATTTCTAACCTCAACAGAAATTGTTCTGAATGGTGGCCAGATTGTTAACACGGCTCAGTTAGAAGAGGCTTATGAATGCATCCGTCGTAAAAACAATACACATATAGGGTCAGTAAGCCGAACATCTATTAAAGAACTAATTCAAAGAAAAATGGAAGGCGTAGAATTTCACAAGCAAAGACATGTTAACAAGCCTGAGATAGTCAGTGTAAAGCAATCTCGAGAGAAAGCTATTCAATTATTGACAGAATCCATGAATTTAAACGTGTCAAGTAAAATGAAAACCCTCTACGATGCTGCTTTAATATTGAGAAATGCCATAAATAAGAATGATCCATTGTATTTTGTGGCTCCCTTGACACCCCATCGGAAGACCACCGTCCTGTGGAACTAGTGGACCTTTCATGTTTGTTCCGCTGGATTATCCGAGGACCAAATACGAAACTATCTCATGAAGACAAATGCTCTGTGGTACAGAAAGGGGCCATGCATCTGGTGCAGAGTACGGTAGCTATGTGTTTTACCGATCGGCAAGTGAAGAACAAGAAGTTTAAAGCAATTTACTTCTCCCGGGAAATTCCCCAACAGCTCGCAGTGAGCATCGCGATTCATCTGGCAATCAGAATCAAAGAGATCTTAAATCTTCTCCACGGCTTCCGAATGGCTATTGAGTACAATCGTCTGTTGCGAGTAGAATCTGAAATCGAGAAAACCGTCATTAAACGGAAACAAATACCTACCTCCCGATATCGTAAAGGGAAGATTCGCAATAGACAACATTGTTTTTTCCGAAGACACCTCTGATAGTAAGCAAACCGTCCACGACACGGCGATGGCCATATATCAGAAACAAAGCCACAAAGTGTAAAACCAGCACTGAGGTTAGTCGTGTATTGCTGATTTGTTAGGGGTGGTTCCCATGGTATAGTGACATAAGCGCGCGCATGCTCTTGTGAGCGCTGGTACTTGACTACATGTCATGTCATTGACATTCCGTAAGAGTAAACATTCTTATACTCTCATGCCGTTATGTCTTAATGCTCTCATTTCGTTGTAAAGAGTAAACCACGCAGATTTTTTGGCAACATTTCATAGTTCATCACGGAAATTTATTTGTTTAACAGGCTCGATGAATCAACATATGGCAGTAAGTCACGTTCACATCCCTTGAGCGTGCTGCATCACCATCAAAGCCAGTAGTTCCTATCCATCCCTTGTTCGGGTGCTGAAAGAGCAAGACATTCCTCTAATAGTAAGCAGTGATGACTTCACTTGGCTGATCTCTCGTTCCCTTACTAGATATCAAGTTCAAGACGAACCCAACCAAACTAGTGTTTCCGTTTGGTCTGCGTACCATTCGTTAGTCAACGAAGCGCTACCTCTGACACGTGATCGTGCAACGCCATTGTTGGCACATCCTGCCCACGAGTGGAATACAATACTGACAGTTCTTATGACCGCTCAAGACATTTCGACTTCAGTGGTTGGTGATGAAAGGAAAACTGTTATCTCTTTCGGCATGGGACTATATCTCCCAGCTAAAAAGCTTCAAATGGCACGAAAAGACCTGAACCGTCTCATCTTACGCTCTGGTGAATTGCATATCGTCATGGCAATGCTTAAGACTATTGGAGCATACATAGAAAGTGGTGGAATCGACTTGTGTTGGCAAGAGGCTGAACTATATGGATCGTGCACTGTCAAACAGATTCCTGATGGAAAACATGTAAAAAGGGGAGAAAAAGCGAACTTGACCACTCTCCAAGCCTTCTTTAGACTATACTTAAAGGGGTTTCTAAAGAATGAGCCACACTTACACACTTACGACAGAGTCTTGAGCAGTTATCAAGGGAGCTCAGTGACGAGTGCAGAGAAGGTTTAAAGAAGAGAATCGAGAGAGCTCTTCAAGGATTCATTGATGTTATTAATTCATCTGAAGTCATCATGAATATGTCTGAGTGCGACACTCAGTCCGTTGTTTGTTGTAACACGCCACTATATGAGGATGGTTATAGAGATGTTGTCATTCATCAGGGCTGTGCGCACTTGGGACTGGCAGTTACATCTTTCTTCCCTACAAGTCTTCACCAAGTACTTCTTTGCTCACGACAAGATTAATTACGCAAGAATGATCCCTGTCTATCTAGCCAAGATTGCATCCCTCAATGATATAAATCCCCGCTTATACGAAGAATTCACCAACGGAAACTGGGTAGTAAACAAGACCCAGCCAGTTCCATTTTGTGCAGTAGGAGGCGACAACGCCCTAGAACATCTAAACCGCTCCATGAAAGTGTCCGGTGGACTAGTCGGGTTCACACTGAATGCCAACGCACGGACAAAGTTTTTTTTTTCATTGCTTCAGAACAAGCAAGACAAGCAACCGAGGCCAAATCTATGGCAGGCCTGACTACAGATTCCAAAGCACACCCCCACGACTTCTCTCCTACTATTACGACGAACGAGAACAAAGCCATCCGTCAGCTGACACAGAAAATCAAGAGCTACACGGTACTGGCCCTTTTTTCACTTGGTGATAACGCTGGAGCAAATACCGACCTTTATAATCTGGTCACGAAGAAAGCTGTGTGCTAAAAGACGAAGAAAGATCTGGTTCAACAGGGTGAGATAGGGTAAAAGTTGTTCAGCTCGTTTGTGGAAGATAGAGTCAAATCTGGTACGATAAATCTCTGGGCTGTAATGAAAAAGCGTAAGCTACAGACATGGAAAAGTAATAAGAAGGTGATCAAAGTTAAGACAGAAGAGTGAGTGGTGGAGAGTGCTGCAGAGTCAAGTACGAGTTCCATGGGCAGTAGCGATGTCACATTCGCAATCGTTTATGGCATGGCAGAGGTCCAAACGTTAGCTAAGCCATACTGGATCAAGACTTGCAAAAACTTAGCGAAACATTTCATCGCCCGCCTTTTCATCAAATACGATAACACGCAGCAGATCCGTTTGATTTTTGATAGGTACGATGTTCTGTCTTCGCTCAAGTCTGCTACTCAGAGAAAGCGACAAGGCACTCAAGAACCCATTTACTACCATATCACGAATTCAACTCATATTGCTAAAGTTACCTTGAAGAAACTTAACAAAAGGCTTCTCGTCTTGAAGAATGAACATAAGATCAACGACTCCACTTATCGCAAACTTCACTCCACTGATGCCATTCCACCAGCCATTCGTGGATCAATCAAACATCACAAGGAAGGAAATCCTGTTAGACCCATTGTTTCATCCATCGGCTCAGCTCTCTATAACACTTCCAAGTTCCTTACGGATATCCTGTCACCTCTACAAAACTGTAATGGTTTTTCTGTCCCTAACTCTGCTAAGTTTGCCGAAGAAATCTCCAACGTTGATATCCAGGATGATGAGGTGATGCTATCTTTCGATGTAGTATCACTATTTACTGCTATTCCCGTTGATAAAACCTGTAATTACATAAGCAACAAACTACTAAAGGATGATAAACTTTCTTCACGCACGAGCCTGGACAGCAATGAAATCACTTCTTTGTTGCACTTTGTCTTATCTAACAACTACTTTATTTACGATGACAAGATATACAAACAGACTCATGGTTGCGCGATGGGTAGCCCTGTTAGCCCGGTGGTGGCAAACTTATGTATGGAAGCGATCGAAGAAGTTGCCATCAACACCTCTGAAGTAAAACCTAAAGTATGGAAACGCTATGTGGATGACAGCTTTTGCATCATCAAAAGGAATGCTGTCAACTCCTTTCATACTACACTTAATTCCATCGATCCACGCATTTCATTCACTATTGAGGAGGAATCTGACCAACAGATCGCTTTCTTAGATACTCTGGTTTCTCGTAAGGATAATACGATCGCTATAGATGTATATCGCAAAGCAACCCACACGGACAGATATTTAGACTTTTGTTCTCACCATGACAAACGCCACAAGATAAGCACAGCCGAGACCCTCTTACATCGCGCAACAAAACTACCTAGTACATCGCAAGGGAAAAACATTGAAATCAACCACGTTACAGATGCTTTACGAGTTAACAACTATCCCTCCTATGTTATTTCCAACATCTTAAAGCGTAAATTTTCCAAAGCATCTACGCACACCATTCCCACACCTGAAGAATTGGTTTGCATGTTTTTTTAAATGGGCTGCACCTCAAGAGAATCCTAACAATTTGGCGGTCCTTCCCTTTATCAATGGTGTCACGCAGCCACTTACGAGAATTCTTCGAAGGCACGACATCTAAGTTGTAAATAAGCCCTTCAAAACTTTACAACAAGAATTCCCTTCTCCCAAATTCAGGCCATCTATTGAACATCAACCGAACGTAATTTACAAAATACCCTGTGCCGATTGTGATTGGTGTTATGTAGGCGAAACTGGCCGGTGTTTTGAAACCCGCAAGAAAGAACACATCAGGAATGTGAAAACTTGTGCTAATGGTTCAAACATTGCGAAACATGCGTGGTCATTCGACCATCGCATAGACTTTGATAATTCTAGTGTCATTGACAAAGGCTCTTTTCGTGTTAGAAAAACCCTGGAGGCTTGGCACACCTCTGCTACCAAACATGCGGACAATAACGCTAAGCCGATTCCAAACCAGTATAGTATTCTTTTCAAACCGTAGTCACCTAATTTACACGTTTATATTTTTCTATTGTCATTCTTCATATTTTTATCTCGCCTTTTTTGTATATATTTCATCAACTTGTATTTTAATTTTTTTATCCGTCGAAGGCTGTAGAATGATAGCCGAAAGCTCATGTTATTTTTGAAAACTTTTTAGCCAGCGAACGTTTTTATCTTTCAATATGTCTTACCCTGGCTACGCTTCAATTTTTAATTGAAGAAACTCATATCTCACACCAAGACCAAAGCCGAACTAACAGCTTTTCTGGTCCAGAAGGTGATGGGGCGAGGTGAGGCTACAAGAAGAAGGTGGTTGTGACGTGGGCGACAGAGTAGGGACTTTAAGATTCGTAACGGGACGGCTTCTAGAACGTGGTGGCTGATAAAGGACTGGTTCTAGAAGGCCGTCGTTTGCGTGGGAAAAGTAAAGTTAAGATTGCTAGACGACGCAGCTGCGAAACGCTCTTTTTCAGTGTGATTCTTCGGCATTTCTTTCGCAGAAATAGCCATGGAATCATTTAAGAAAGTGTAAGAAATAACGCTTTGTTTGTCTCTAATAGAAGAGATCATAGACGAAGAAGAGTTTGTTCTGCTTTACGAAGCATACAGGCCGAGTAATCCTCCTATTCCTCACTCGGCGTATGAAAGTTTTTCCTCGCGAATAAAGACCCAGCCGAATGTAAAAGCCGATTTCCGAGTGGAAAAGAGCCATATTCCTTTGTTGATTGATGCATTAAGGGTACCTCCTGTCTTCCAATGCCGCAATGGAACAATTTGCGATGGAGTAGACTGGATGTACACAACTCATGGTCACAAAATAGCACAGTGGAATCACGACCTTTTAAATCCAGCTGCACTGAATCAGTTTGCTGATGCGATTAGTAACAAAGGAGCAGCACTGGAAAATTGCTTTGGTTTTATAGACGGAACTTTGCGCCCCATTTCTAGACCGGATGGAAACCCAAGAGTTGTATACAATGGAAATAAACGGGTTCATGCGATTAAATTTCAGTCTGTTGCGCTCCCAAGTGGATTAATTGGCCATCTATATGGTCCTGTTGGTAGATACATGCTTTAAACGGACACCCAATTTAACCTCTTAGGTACGATGTTCTAATTTTTAAAACTTTTTTCTTTTTTTTTTCACAGAAGGAAGGATGCACGATTTACGAATGTTGGCAGTTTCTGATTTGTATGATAATTTGGAAAATGTTGCTTTCTGTCCAGCCGGAAGAGAAATGTGTTTGTATGGTGATTCAGCCTATCCGCTTAGAATCCACCTCCAAGCTCCCTTGCGAGTTGGGGTTTTAATGAGGCAAATGGAAAATTTTAATGAGAAAATGAGTGCAGTACGCGCATCTGTAGAGTGGTTATTCGCAGACATCGTCAACAGTTTTAAATTTCTAGAGTTTAAAAAGAATTTGAGGATAGGTTTAAGTCAATTTGGTAAGGTGTATATAGTCTGTGCAATTCTACGAAACGCTTTAACCTGCCTTTATTCTAACACAACTGCTGAGTACCTTGGAGTCGACACAAATTATTGCAAGACTATTTTCGTTAATTGTAAGTTTACAGCTTGAGAACCAAACAAAAGCTGCATATTGTAAAAAACAACTTCTGAGAGATACCATATTGAACAGGTCTTGTATGGTAACAGGGTAAATATCACAGGACGAAATTGCTTGATTCCGTTTCTCGGAAACGAGACGGAAACATAAAACTCCATGTTTCCGTTATGTTTCCGTTGGGCGGAAACGCGAAATCCAGTTTTTAGTTGGATCTGTCGTGTTTCCGTTATGTTTCCTGAACGGAAATGTCACGCCACGTTTCTGTCGCGTTTCAGTTCGCGGATTTCTGCTGTTGTATGTTTTTTCGCAATTTGTGAACCACATGTTATTGGCCGGCTGGGAGGGTTAACTTGTTTGTTCATCAGCAATTTTCCCGAGTATATTGGTGACGGAAATGCAGTATATAAATCGGAGGTTTTACAGATCTTAAGGTTTATGGTTATCATGGGGAAAACACAACGTATATACACTTGCAATTTTTCCGCACGAAAAAAGTTCAAAGGAACTCCTCGTTTTCCTTCGCAATTTCTGTATTTTTCGCTAAATACCGCAATACTTAAATACCGAGTGGAAACGCGATGCCATACTGAAACCAGTACTTTGTATGTTAAAGTATAGAACAAATTAAGGTTGTCAGAATAAGTCATGGCCTGGATATGTCATGTGCGACGTATCAAGGGAAGCCAGGACTCTGATATTTAACGGCACGCGGTTTTAGTTTAATCAGTCAATTAATTCACGGAGCACATTTCTCTTCAAGTACTCGAAAACTAAAATTTTCAGAGGTGCGTTTAGTTTGTTCGTTTAAGAATGTTCAAATTAACAAGGCGCGAAGATCTATACTGAACTTATATCATTTTGTTAATGCCATCGAGTGTATTCTGCATAAGTCTTATAATTTATACCAATCTTCACCATAGCTCTTTTGACTCACGTTATGCATAGTTCTATTTCCTAAAGGTGTTTACGCTTAAGCGCATCTTAACTCTCCTGTAAGCATCCCGTAATATAAATGTATCAATAACGCATCTTTCACCATGCTTTAGGGATCGCATAAAGGCATCAATGATGCACCCTTACGCTTCTTCAATCCTGACTGTAATTGTGAGAAAAAATACATACAAACAACGAAAACAACAGTAGCAATAACAAAACGCTAAAATACCAGTCTGGCTACCGAATGTGAAGCCCTTGTTTATGTAAAGTGCAAAAAAAAAAAAAAAAAAACGCTGTGGGCCATTCCTAACACCTCACCGACCTACGTGGTGGCGCGACTCACCAATTTCGCAAAGCTTTAGAGTGGAATGCCCTAAGATCAGTTGCATGGGAGGACTTGCACCGGGACACCAAACCCATTTAACGCTGCCGCGCATTTGATGCAAACCTTGTAACCCTCATAGGAGGCCTCTGGCCAATCTTTAGCTTGAAAAAAATGCGTGTTGCAAAATCTATTTGTCTGGACAGACTAGTGGTTTTCCATCATTGTGGTTACCGCCGTTAGTCCGAAAGCATCAGCGCATGCGTAATTATATGGAGTACCTTCAACGAAATTCACGAACCAATATTTCTTGCAGTCGGGTTGTCAGTGAAATTTCTAGACACTAAGCAAATAAATGTTTTAAATGGAAAATTTCGTATACAAGAGAATTCGTTTCACTTAATTTTGCCACGATCCGCGATGAAGACTTTGCTTAGGGGCGCTGAGCTCGCTATCAGAAAATTGCAAGACCATTTGCTTTTCTCGGCTGTCGTTTCTTCAGGCGTTCATCGCAAGCGGCAGAAAAATAAAATTATCTCTTTCTTCCATTTTGACGATAATAAGAGTATTTGAGTCTTGAATACCTTATCGCGGCGCCATAGAATCCAAAGGCTGAGGACACAAAGCACGTCACCTCGTTCCAGTTTTCTGCGAGTTTATGGACCTCGATCGACTCCGTCTCGGTCCATAAACACGTGAAAAAAGAACTTGGCCAATATCCAGCCATCTTGACCGAACAAGCTTGGTCAATAACCCATATGTATAAGCAGAAGCATAGGTGATATGCTCCTGGTATAAGCTATTGATCAGTGTCAGCGACTTTGCCAGGGAAAGACCAAATATGCACCCATACATGACGTACCTGACCAAAATTCGTTGATTTTGCCGATTTACCGCCACATTTGAAAGGTGCGAAGATCCGTAGAAGACGGTTTACCTTTTTGAATTCGTTGTCGCGATCGGCTAGGACTTACCTTAGTTTTTGAGGCAAGGTTCTTAATTGGGTGATTCAACAAACGGTAAGAAGTGGAATTTGAAGAAACAATAGATCGATCTTGATGTCTTAACCTACTTTCTACAGCATACATTCAAGATCATTAAAAGTTGCTGAAATTATAGGCATCCTCAAATCATTTTTAGTAAAGGATATTACGTAGAAATGTGCTCTTAACGTAAAGTACTTTTTATCCCAAAGGACTTAAATTGCAGTCTGTTGTCTTGTCAGGACAACTCGTGAAGAGAGATTTTCATATAACAACATACACAAATACTTATAATGCAACCATGCATAATAGTAATAATACAATAATAATAATAATAATAATAATAATAATAATAATAATAATAAAATTTCTCTCATGCTATCTTTCAAACATGATCGGCAGTCATGAATATAACAATATATTTCACACAACTGTAGGCATGAAAATCATGTGTTCTAAAGGCATTGTGGTCAAGTGTCGATCAATAGCCTTAATCTGCCCAAGATCAACATCTCGATCGACAAACGATCGACATCCCAATCAATCCTCGGTCAACACTCAATTGGCACTTGAATGACATCTCGACTGACACTCGATCAGCATTCGGTCGATAGTCAGCCGAGTGTCTACCAACTCATATGCAATGATAGAAAATTAGTTGACTCCCAACTGAGATGTCAATCGAGTATCGATTGAGTGTCAGTTTCCCCTAATATTTGTAAGAAACTTCATTCGCCCATTGGGCAAGTTACAGACGGAATTGAGCCTGACTGGAAACTCCATCAGTCCTGAGCAGGACAGGCCTTTCTTTGCACTCACTGTACAATGCATGTGTATGAAATACTTATAGGTTGGTGCGTTGTTCATGTAATGTATGTATAGCCTACTGTGATTGCCATATTTAAAGGGGCTCAGTCACGGTATTTTAAAAATTACCGTTAAATTGAAGGAAACCTAAAAATAATACTTTACAAAGATAGAAGATCATCAAAGAGATGATAATAAACCATAAAGGAAGACAGATGGTCAAGGATGGAGAAGATTGACATGGGTTGCAAACAACGATTTTGAAAAGTTTAGCTAAACTTTTCAAAATTGTTGTTTGCAATCTGTAAAGGTAATTTTGTCGATGCTTAAAATAACTCAAAATACCGTGACTGAGCCCCTTTAAATCTTTAGGTTTCAGGCACTTGTACTGTAGCTGACATTCTTACTTGTACCTTGCAATGGACTATCATTCCATCCATGTTGGGGCAGAAATTACGGTCAAAAATTCATCTCATGATAAACTCAGTACTATAATCCTACTTCTATAAGTTGATAGTTTCTAAAGAAGACCTTTTTGTACATGTATGTAAATGGATTTAATTTTGTGGGATATTTGTGCTTTTTATAGGGAGAATGAAGAACCAAACCAAAAGATAGCAAATACATTACTGAAAGAAATTCAGGAAGTTGAGCAAATTAAAAATGATGCCACCAGCACAGAGAGGAGAGTTCTGGGTAAGCTCTTGTAAATGTTTGAGAGGACTACCATAAAATTTGCAGGTGTGCTCATCATATATTTCGAATGAAACAGACAGGTACACAATTGTTGCAGGTACATGTATTACAGAATACAGTTAATAATTTACATACCAGTACATAAATTGTAAAAGGCATCTTGAGAAAGAAGTTGTCAAAGATTATGTTGCAATCTGTAAGTGTAGGAGGTCCAAAAAAGAGAACATAACCTGACATGCTCAATTGTTTATACTTGTGATTTGGTCGGTGCTGTTGCACACCTACTACTTTCTTGGAAAGTATCTGGCTAGCACTGTTATAACTATTTACATATTATATAATTGTAGAATTAAAACCAAAATACATGTAACCCTCCCTTGATTAGAAGACCAACATCATACTGTCTAACAAAGATCATGGTTAAGACGAATTCCCCTTAATGTTTAAGCAATAAGTGAAAAAAATAATTATTAGAAAACTACTTGTAGCACGGTAATATTTTGAACACTATTTGCAGGGTTTTTACGGGTCCTGGAAAACCTGGCGAGACCTTGAATTTTATTGTGGCATTTTCCAGGACTGGAAAGTCCTGTAAAAAATCTTCTTGTCCTGTTTTGATTGGCCAGACAGCAAGTGATTACTTTAAGAAAACATGACAAATAATTTTGTAGAATGAGTGTAAACAGTATGTAATACAGTAAACATCAAGTTCTGATTTGCTTGAATATAAAACATTTACTAAAGTCACTAAATAAATTTATCAACCCTTTTAGAAGCTTGATAGAAGACTGAAAGTGGTCAGAGAAGAGGAAAAGAGTGGTCAAATGTATGAGGCCCTGCATGTAGGCCTAATCTCTTCAGACGAGTCTGACACAGAGGGCAATGCTTTGGACACCTGACCTCTCTCTTAACCTGGAGGACAGATGAAGTAAGCAGGTATTTTCGACTGCTTGATGAGCGTTGGAAGGCAGGCATGACATTCCAGAGACTTGGTCTTTCAAATGAAAGGACTACAACTGGAGTCCCACAACAATTGCTTTGGACCATGCGTGCTGATTAAGGGGCAGTATAATTTTATTTAAGGGTCTTATGCAAATGTGATGATGATTTATTACATGTATGTGTACTTGTGTCTTTTCTGGCATGCAGACCAGATGTACTGCATATTCAAATCAGTATTGGAGTAAATAGAAAGAGAATTTTAATGGAAGTCACAAAACTGGATACCAGTACATGGTTTTTGCATAAAACCCTTCATTTATTACTTTAAAGTGCCTATGAAGTGAAAAATATTTTTGCGTTTTTCTGCCGTTTGTTATGTCTACATTTCGAAACTGCCAAAAGCGAATAATGTTAAAGAGAGAAAAATCCGACTTTTTGCCGCCCAAAGTTCGAATTTGACAACCGAAAGTGGGTCCATTTTGCGCGCGGTCAAAACGATCGTATTTCAAGGTCGTGACGTAGGAAATTGTTCAGACGACTCGAGCGCAATGGCGGACAAGGCAAAAAGTAAGAAGAGGGGAAATTATTGTGTGGCCGGTGGCCCCAATATGGCCAATTGTGAGAATAATTCGCTGACTCCGGGAGTTTCTATGCATTACTTCCCGAAAGACGAAACTTTACGGAAGAAGTGGACTCAGTTTGTCGGAGTTCACAGGAAAGATTTCGTCCCATCTAAGTCAGCGACGTTATGCTCTGTACACTTCGACGAAAAGTGTTTCGAAAGCAAGCCTATTTCGTTTACTTCTGCCGAAACTGGGAAGGCTATTCATCCGAAGAGGTACCTGATTAAAGGTTCTGTACCCACAAGACACACAGTTGTTCCTCGCAGCTCTCCTCTCACTTCTCGGAAGCGCCGAGTGGTAAGTAAGAACTTCATGGGATTTGTTAAATTATAAGCTTAATAATATTATGGTAGTTCGATTTCGTACATTGGTTTCCAGTTATTTACAATCTTTAATACACTTGCCTTGGAATTCAACTGCCTTGACATTCGCAATGTAAAGTTTCTTCGCGGAACCGAAAATATATTTTTACTCCGCTAATGTGTTAGGCTCGATCGCACGTGGAACAATTTTCACACCTGCCTGCATGTAGCTTATGCATCTCTATAAACCTTACCTCCTGGTAATCATGACAACTGACTTAACGAAGGATGGCCTATTGGAAAGCCGTTTCTGTTGCAGAACGTATAGCTTTTTACCATTTTATACGTACCGTGACCATTTTGAATTTGCTGTAAACTACTAGGTATCACTACTTATTTGGAAAGAGGCTAAACAGAAGAGGATTGTTCCATGCAAATGTTTCGGATATCAATTGCTTTCCAATGATCGATTTTCGTTGATTGGGCACGCTGGGAAACCTGAATATTAGAAATGGTAAATTTTATTTACATGTGAGCCATTTGCTTGATAACAAATATAACTTTAAAATATTTTGGTCTTGTCAGATCATGAGAGACTTGCAAGCTGAACAAGAAGTTTCCACTAAGAGGCAAAAAACATCATGCACCAGTGTCAGCTCTCCCTTCAATGCGAACCCTTTATCCGAGGCATCAGTTTCAGTACCACGTGCCTTGAGTTTCTCCAACACCAGTGCATGCTCATCTACTGTCACCGCTGCCCTTAGAACTACTGAAGGCAATGTTATGCCAGCAAGTCCTTCAGAAACTGATGAATTTAGTTTTCAAGATAATCCATCTGCACCTCCCCCACCTGCACAAACATCGACACCCCGTCCAAAGTGTACAAGGTGTGTTCAAAACAGAAAAAAGCGACAGGCCTTGAGAAAAGAACACAACCGGCTGAAAAAGCGGTTTATTAAACTGCAAGAAAACTTCAAGTTGCTGCAAGCTGTTGAGGTAATTTTTTCATTTACAATAAGTTTCAAATTTCTAAAATATATGAAATTTTATTGATGATAATGCACTCATGTTCAATGCATAACATAATGGGGACAGGTTTTCTAATATTCATATTTTTTGTGGATAAGGATAGTGAAAAAGAGTCAGACATGGAGGAACAGGCCTTTCCTGACATTGAAGAAGGAGAAAAAGAAGAACCAGCAGAGAGCTTGAGCGATCAAGAACAGGAAGAAGAATATGATGACGAGGAAGATACTGACTGGGCCAAACTGGAGGACAGTGCTCCTTCGGCTGAGGACTACAGCTCTCAGAGTGATGATGATACTGAAGGAAATGATTCAAGCAGTAATATCAGGTATATTTTCAACCAGAGTAGCAGTAGTTGAGATTTTCCAAAACTTTTTGTAGCATCTCTCTATTTGAGGGCCAATGATTGTTTTATAGTGGAATCTCAATTTCTTGAACCTTCAAATTTTTTAAATGCTGACTGAGCATGGACTAAAAGTCATTTCCCTTGTATTTTTCAATAAGTTGATTGCTGCAAATTTATCCCCAGATTTCTTGAAGCAATTCTTGTTTACCCTGTAGGGGGTCAAAGAAATCAGGTGTCCCTAAGCTACATTGGTAGAAGAAACATAATAATAATCTGTTTCATCACATGTTTGATTTCATCACATTTGCTCTGAGACTTAGTATGAAAACATTAACTCTTTTAGGGTTGGACCAGACACACCGTTTTACAAGGAGCCCAAATTCATTGTGTTCTTCTCAATGTTGCTGCCTCTTTTCACCATGGTGTGTTTCAAATGCAAAAAACGTCAGCCAAGAGCCACCATGAAACAGAGGGGGACCATGGTTACTGTGTCCCAGCACTGTACCACCTGTGGTGACGATGCGTTTTCATGGAGATCACAACCACTGATCTTTGGGAAGTACCCAGCTGGTAACATGTTATTGAGCTTTGGAGTCCTTATGGCTGGAGCCTCCATCAGCAAAGTACTATTAGTAATGAGACACATGGGATTATGTGCTTATAGTGCCAGGACCTTCTTTGTACATCAGAAGAACTTTCTGTTTCCTGTTATTTTAAACTACTGGGAACAGTACAGAGCATCTCTTGTTGTAAAATTGAAGAATGTGGCAAATGTTGTCTGGAGTGGGGATGGGCGATTCGATTCGATGGGGCACAGTGCCAAATATGGTGCTTACACCATGTTTTGCAACACTATTCTTAAAGTGGTGCACTTTGAACTACTTCAGGTAGGTGACAATATTTCCATCAACTAAGTAACACAAAGTAAAACATTTTGTTCACAGAAAAATGATAAGAGAACCATCTACATGTATATAATTTTACATAGATTACAGCCCAGGTATTGAGTTGAAAAATTATGTTAGGGCACTAGTGTACACTTAATTGTTTTGCAAGTGTTTGGCATAACATGTAAATTTCTGGCTCAGATTATTTGAATGAAACAGTGCTTTGTAAGCCAAACAATTTCCAGTTGACTTCATAAAAAAGTGGAGTACATCCATGGGTGATGATAATTTATTTAAATTAAAAATTCAGCTACATGTGTTCTGTTTGTGTTCTTCACTGATAGGCAAATGAAACTGGTGGTAGTTCACCCATGGAACTCGAGGGAGCAAAAAGATCCTTTTCCTATCTCAAGTCCGTTGGCCTCAGTATTTCTGTGTTCATTTCTGATCGTCATAGAGGGATAGCGAAGTGGATAAGAGAATGTCAGCCTGGGTGTGAACACTTCTTTGACATTTGGCATATTGCTAGATCTATTGGTAAAGCAATGATAAAGTTAGCAAAGGAAAAAGGTTGCGAGAAAATTGGCGATTGGGTCAAAGGTGTCCGCAATCATCTCTATTGGTGTGTAACATCTACCAAGCAGGGATTCCAGGAGTTGATTGCAGCAAAATGGCAGTCTTTTATGCAGCATGTTTCCAACAAGCATGATGACCACCCCACTCCCATGTTTAAGAAGTGTGCACATGAGGAAATTGGAAGTCGCAGATGGATCAAGATTGGTAGGGAACAAGGGTATTTCTGTTAGAAAAAGAAATCTTCATTTCCACAAAATTAAATTGCCTTGCATTGCACATTGTTTCCTGTCCGTTATTCACACCTCTCCCCAACCTAAACATAAACAAGCACCCCAAACATGTCTTGTTACTCTGGTTGCATTTGGTACATAGTTTGATTTACTGATTGATGACAACATATGGTTTTTATCTCACTTGATCAAAGAATACGCTTTTTCTAAAAAGTTTCATCGAAACTAATTGTGATCGACTTGAGAGCTGTTCTGAATTTTTAGTATAACCAGTAATTATTTTTTTTTCAGGAACAAAAGCATATGACAAGCTGCACAAACTACTTACTAGTGTTAGACTGGTAAACGACATTAAGAGGATGTCACCGGATGCCCAAACTAGTTGCCTAGAGGGTTTTCATTCTACGTTGAATCACTGGCATCCAAAGATGGTTTGCTTTTCCTGGTTAGGTACATTTTGCCGGTAAGAAGAAAATTTATTACTGTTTCAGAGAAAATAACTATTTATTAATTACATGGTCTGTACGGGTCCTGGAAAACCTGTAAAGCCCTGGAATTTTATTTTGGCATTTGCCAGGACTAGAAAGTCCTGGGAAGAGGCTACTGGTACTAGAAAGTTCTGTAAATCTGTTAAACTCAAAATTTATAAATATGAAATGTAAGGAAGATATTAAGGAGAATTCACATTGAGATCTTAGTAGTGAAAGGGTTAATGTGAATGGAGAGTCCTAGAGGAGTAAGTTAAGTCCTGGCAAATCCTGGAAATTTGTTTCTGAAAAAGGGTACGAGTCCAGTTCTCTCCTTATTTTGGAGAGGGTTTACTCCTTGTTCCAGTTCAGTGATGATGGTACAGTACTTCTTTTCCTATATTTAACAGTTGGCATTTGAATTTTTTGTAGGCACATTTTGGCATCTCTACACTTCAATGAAAATGTTAGAAGAGAAACGCAGAAATCGAAAGATGGAGAAGATTATCTCAAAGTAACTTTTCCCAAGTTTAAGCTTGGTGAAGAAGTGGTCAGAGAGATTGCTGTCTTGCCAACCTATGGTAAATGACTACTAAAAACTACTTCTTTTTCTGTTATTTATCAAATAATCCTTTTTGTGTTATGTAATTTTGTTAGCCCTTTAGAAACAATGCACATGTTAACTTACAGGGGATATGGGGTGAGGGTGGGGGGCAATTGGCAGAACTTACAAGTATCTTCATTTGTTTTTGAATAACCACTTATCAGTTGTTTCCTTCTTGGTAGATTATGTTGAGGAATTAAAGAAGGACTTGTTTAGTTTAACAAAGTCAGAGCTACATGGTGTGCAGAATAGAATGGCAGGAAAATACCAAAGTAAAATTCCAGCTTCTTTGAGCTCCCAGTTTCCAGACCGAGTCAACAAAAAGAATGCTGTGGACAAATATCGTGAGAAACAAGAAAGAGAGCCTACAAAGTTACATCCTGTGGGTAAGATATGGATACAGTTTTATAAGTCACATACAAAACAACTGCATAGCCTTTATTTAAGCTGTATTCATGTCATCGTGAAGTAAACTGTCATCTAACCCTTTGTAATAACTAAAAATATAAAAGTTTTATAATGGTAAGAAACTGAAATTCCATGATTAACGGAACTTGGCCCGAAGTAGTAAAAAGGAATATGCATAAAATCTGTCCTCTGATTGATAATATGACATAGTGTGCCAATTTCATTTACATAAAGTAATCAAATATTGTTCTGTTTGATGTTATAGCGGAAAAGCAAGATGCATTGCAAGCAACTGCAACTTCCACTGCATCAACAGCAACAAAAAAGAAAAAGCGTCGGCCAGGAAAATGCCACACATGCGGCAAACCAATGCGTGGTCACAATGCAGTTGAATGTAAATCAAAAAAGTGATAATTTGAGTAACAATGTGTGCTGTGCAAGATTAAAAATTTTGATGAGTAATAATTGTGACACATTGGTTAGTGCTGCTAGATTTACTCTTTTAGACCAAATGGTGTATTTTGTAGACTTAGGGTGAGGGAGGGGGGGATAGGTTAAGTGTTTTTTTTTTTTACTTCAAGGTTCATTTTTACACAATATTTGTGCTTGCTCTTTTGTTTCTGTCACAGAAAGCACTAAAATCTGGGATGTACATTGGATTGTGCAGTATATTTTTTAAATAGCAGAAACTATGAAAAATGCATTTTGGAAATTATAATTAAAAAGGCTTGTAAAATTAATGTCTGTTACTAAACATTAGGAAACCTGTGGAAAATGTGTCTTTCACAGTGTATACTGTACAAGTGGTGCCTTTCAGCTTGGCTTGTTTTAACAAATATATTATGAAAAAAAAAAAACAATTGAACTTTGGTGAGCAATGGTTTGACTTTGTGATAATGTACATGTTTGGTATGATTCATTACTCTCTTTGCTGTGCTGCCTGATATCCCCTTGTCTGCACAGTCTGAAACTTCCGCCTGATGTTGTGGTATACACAGGCTGGTAAAGGCCTTGTATTGTCCCAGCCCATGTACCCACAAATCCAACGGACAAGCCATCTGTATGCAACTGCTCTGAGAAATCTGAAGAAAAAGTAAAGATTAATAAAAGTTAAAGCTTACAGGTGTCAAAAGGAATGTCAATGGACAGAAGCATCGGTAGTTCAAAATATGGGCCAATAGCTGTTATTGCAGTTGAGTCTGCGGTCAAATATTCTTTTGTTGAGAAATGCGTACAAACAAGGCGAGAGGGTCAATACAAAGCAGAATTGACCCTTTCGCCTCGTTTGCATGTAAAACCGCTGATAACTGCTATTCCTATCCCCAAACTTCAGACTCATACTGAATCACAATTTTTTCCTTCAACATTCATAACTATTATTTACCCAGATAATGAACAAATAATTGTTGGATGAGGTTTTTTTGATATCCAGAGTAATCAATGACGAGGTAGGGGCAATCATTCGAAGCCAAATAACCATTACCGAGACCTTGATTATTTTCAATATCATTAAAACTGAATCTAATAATTGTTTTATTACACACTGAACGAAAATAAAAAAAATGATAAGACTATCCTCAAAAGGCCTTTATAAATTATGTTACGGCAACTGTGCCAGCCGCAACAGTCATAAACAGGGTGCTGAATTTCTGCTCAGGTCATAAATAGGGTAAGGAAAAATTGCAGGGGTAAGGGTAATGAGAAGTGGGCGGCACACTACCCAACCAATTTTTTTTGGAGTAACCTTTCCCTCCCCGCTCCTCCGCGCGATTTAGAACAATCTTTAATGTGGAAATTCATGTCCACTTTCGTTAAAACAGAACCCCCACCCTTCCCCGGCGCGGTTTAGAACAATCTTTAATGTGGAAATTCATGTCCACTTTTGTTAAAAATGAAAAACAGATCGCAAGTCCAAATTACAGAAGCAGTGCCACTTATTTATATGCTTTTGAATTAGACTGGTGTATGCCTCGTACTACAGAACGTTTAGACACATGCAAATGAAGTGGAAGATAGCTTGTGAACCCTTTGCACAAGTTGAGGTACATGAGAAACCTTATCCTACAAGCTACTTACTGGCTTTCAGTTTGGCCATCACGGCGACGATAGCCTCTTCCGTTTTTGTCCCTTAGAAGTGGACCCACTTGCAATAACACGGACCTGTTTGTCATTGATGAGAAATCGTCATGTTGTGTGATGCAAGAAACTCTCTCAATGCTTCCATCAAACATCAGCTTTTGGGCGGCTTGAGCGATTTCCCGACAACATCTGTGCTCTAGCGCTCCCGCTAAATTTTCTACAGCACATTGCCCGCATATACACCTGTACACACACCAAACAGAGTTAACCATAAGCTTAAATCCACGGTCGAATCGCAGCTTTGACCAGTCACGTACCGGTCGAAGCGAAATGCCGTATGTCTTAAGAAGTAAACAGAAATACGGAAGCAATAGCTTCACTTCTACATCATTCTCTACGCGAAATAACAGTTAAAAGCACAAACCATTCATTCACTGCCACTTCTCTTTCAAACCTTGCGCGAAGAACTGCTGGAGAGAGCCCATCTAAGTCTTCTTCCGAGTCTTCTTCATCGTCGCTCGAGTGAGCCGGTGGTTCGTCCGCGTATGGTTCTACGAGCCCGACAACTTCCATTTCATCGCTACTTTCCGACTCTTGTACGTTCGAACTTTCACTAGACGACATATATCCATCACTATCTGACATTTTACTTGCAAAAAATGGCGAAATCTTCTTTAGCAATACACGTGGTTACAGTGGCAAAGTGGTGTAAACAAATCGCTGGAACAATTTCCTACGTCATCGCTTGTAAACTCGTTTCCAGTCTCTGGACCCACTGTTTTGCTATACTGAGCTCACTTTGCACGGCAAAAAGTCGTATTTTTTTCTCTTTAACATTATTCGATTTTGGCAGTTTCGAAATATAGACATAACATACGGCAGAAAAACGCAAAAATATTTTTCACTTCATAGGCACTTTAATGAAATTTTTCTGTCAAATTGTTTGCTTTTTTGCTAGTTGAAAAGTTACAATGTAACACTGTAAAAAAGCCTATTACTTGATGAAGCTGGCTACTGCCTTATTAAGACATGCAACTTGTGCTGTGTTCACAACACAGTAGTACTGAAACATGTTTACAATAAACACATTTCCTGTAGATGTGCTTAATTTATGCAGTTTTATTGAGTATGATTAAGGCAACCAAGTGTTGGGATTTCAAAGCATTGCTTCAAATTGCATTATTTAAGATTGTATTTGTTTGTAACAGGCCTAGTTAAGCTAATGATTGATGTGATGATGTGACCACCATCCAGATCATTTATCAGAATCTTATTATTAAGAGCAGTACATTGTGAGTGGTATTAACTGGACAAATCATACACTGTTTTCTAAGTAAGATAGGCTGAATGTTCTTGTTGGGTTGGTGATTGTTCGCCTGTCAAATAGATCCTGGCTATACACGGTTTAGATATTTTTAAATAATATTCCTTTAAAGGGTCAAGTGAAACAACTCTCTTGCTAAACTAAAGTATTGTTATAATTTGTTTGTTAGAATGGGAAATTACCCTCGTATTTTATGTGAATAGTTGTACATCTGTAGATAGTAAACAGTGCTATACATTAAATAAATCATATTTTTAGAATTAACAATCTCTTTTCTTTTTGCTGTTCTGACTGGGAAAGGGAGTGAGCGAACAATGCTGGCCGATGGCACTGAAAAACACCCGAATACTCCGTCCCAGGAAATGCAAGAAAATGCGAGGAAATACGTTCGAATTCGCGCAATTTTCCACCCATTAACTGAACGGTGAACGCCAGGAAATAAGCGTTTTCTTGAATTCACCCGAACTCACTGTCCCAGAAAATACAAGAAATTTCCTGCGAACACGGGAAGACACGATATTTTCCAAAAGTTCATCGAACGGTGAACATTGGAAAACAAGCGTTTACTTGAATTCACGCGCGTTTGCTGGTAGGGAAAATGCAAGAAAAGCACAAGAGGACTTCTGAAAACGCAAGAACACACGATAATTTCTGTACGTTTACCGAACGGTGAACGTTGTGAAACGTGCGTTTTCTTGAATTCCCTAGAAATCGCCGTCTCGGAAAATAAAAGAAAACAGGAGAAAACTTCTGTGAACGCGAGAATACACTCTGCTTTCCTTACGTTAACGGTGAACGCCATCTTTTTTGCCGTGGAAAACGCGTTTTAGCGCCAATATTTAATTTTCGATTTCATTGGCGGAACCTATGAACAAACTCGTTTCCGTAGCATTACTTCGTGTATCCGCAAGCGTTTTCACGAAAATACGCGAGCGGAAACATACGTTTCCTTCAAGGAAACCCTACGGAAACATAGAAAAAGTGGTCCGGTTCCGTCGTAACCGCAGCCACGGAAACATGAATAAACGACATGAATCCGCTACCGGAAACACATGTTACCCGTTATGTTTCCGCAACGTTGTCACGTGTTTCCGTAAAATTTCAGTCTGCGGAATCTTAGCATTTCGTCCTGTGTATGTTCTTTCTCTTCCTCCATTTTCCAAAAATATAAGTTACAACAGTAGTAGCAA
>OZ026607.1:14291140-14304265 GCA_964020085.1 Micromussa lordhowensis
ACGAAAGAAGTGTAGGGGGAAACACGAGACGTATTCTAGTGTTTTTTTCCTACTTCTTGAGTGCTCTATCGCTTACTAAGTGCTTTACAACAGGAAAGGGCACAATCGAGGCTGCTTTTTTTGTTTTATGATAAAGAATCTTATGATTTCCCCACGCATTCGGATGAATTTTCAAGCCAAACTTTATTTTCTAAACGAGGAAAAGTGGCGTCAGCCGTTCTCTGTTCTCCGATAAAGCACACTAATAAGCCAATCACAGTCCTTGTTAGAACAAGCCAAAGTATTTAATTGGCAAACGAGACGACAGTTGTCAATTACAAACTGAACTTACTCTGAGCTTTGAGTATCGAGTTGCTTTCCAGGAGAGGAACGATGCCTTCAAAGTTCGCTTTCTAGTTAAATTCTTAACTAAGGATTTACAGGCTTCTACTTCAAAAGAATTCGACCGCATTGCGGCTCACAAAGAACGTGCACCGTTTCAAATGAAAATTAAAAAACAAGGAGCTCAAGATTGCGGATGAAAATGCGGAATGCTGAGTGGAAATTTAAAAGGAATTTAAAGTTGCTCACGGCTTGCAGCCGCTTGCAGCCGCTTGCAGCAAGATTACCCGAACTAGCGTCAAAGTTGGAAAAACTAGATTGCTCTCTGTTTTCCCCAACAAACAGTGGAATATATTTAGATATTTTCACTAGTGTTTTCATCTAACGTGGCGTCTTGAATTTTAAAAGTCACTGACTGGAAATATTGAGAATGACTGGCCAGGTTCCAGAAATCAAAAACCCTGAAACATTGTCTAAAGAACGCTTTTCGGGAACTAATTTCAAAAATATCTTTTCGATTTTCTAACAATTTTAAAGTCTGAAAATTTCGCAAAAAACGAAGATACAACTTTTAGCCTCATTAAATAGGCACAAAATATCTGGAAAATTGGAAAAGTTGTCAGTATTCGCATTAAAAAAATTAAAAAAAAAAATAGAACGCCGCATCAACTTAGCATAAGAGCCTTCCTTATATTCTATGTAGTAAAAAGAATAATATTATACTTCTAGGTGTAGTGTTAGATTCCAAGCTAAATTTCTCTGAGCATATAATCTCGATCTGTAAAAAGGCCAGCCAGAGAATTGGCGTTCTAATGAGACTACGTAATTTAATTCCTATGAAATCTAAGTTAATATTGTTCAAAAGTGCGATATTACCATTCCATTGTCATCTAGTGTGGCATTTTTGCAAAGCGAGCGACACTCGAAAGCTTGAAAGACTACAAGAAAGAGGACTTAAGGCGGTTTTCAAGGACAATAATTCCAGTTATGAACAATTATTAGAGAAGGCAGATCTGCCTACCCTACTAAATAGACGCTTACAGGATCTTCGCATCCTTATGTATAAAGTAAAGCATAAACTGTGCCCTGCATATATAAGTAACAACTTTAAAGAACCAAATAGTAATTACAATCTGAGGTAGGCAGATTTCTCTATACCCAGGTATGAAACAGTTACCTACGGCAAGCATTCTATTAGATATCTAGGGCCTAGGCTATGGACAAAACTACCCGAGAGTATCAGGGACGTCATAACCCTGATGTCGTTCAAAGGAAAGATCCGCCAACTTAATACAAGTGAACTTTTAGATGATGGCTGCGCAGGCTGCAGCCTCTGCTCTTCTTGACTTCTATATATTTTTTATTATAATCCCGTAATTAGATAACTATATTTTTACTTTATTAGATAACTGTATATTTTTACTACAAATCCCGTAATTAGATAACTGTAAATATTTACCTATCACTTATATAGCATTTAGCTTGTTAATTTTTTTTCCTAATTGGTGTCCCCAAATTAGTAAGGGATTCTTTTTCCCTAGCTAGATGGCCTTTGACACTTTAATAAAGTTTCTATATCTATCTGTCTATCTATCTATTTGTCAATTTTCCAATGATTTTGAAGGGTTCCGTTGACTGTCTTTTCAAACCCCTATAAAAACCGCAAACATTGCATAGTTTTACGGGCTTAGAACGCACCTTGCTATTTCAGATATGGAGCTAATAGCAAGTACTGTCAAAAAGGGTGTCCTTTCTACCCATAATAATATATTTGGGTAATCTAGGTTCACCCAGGTAAAATGCCAAAGTTCGCGACGTCAGTCTCTTCTCAAATTTGCATAATGCCGTATATATGTTCAAAGAGCTGTATTGTTGAGCACCCTAGTTTGTTTTTGTTTCACTTGTGGGCCAAACTTTATGGGAAAGATACAAAACGAGAGTTGATCCATGTCTTTACTCCAACATGGTCTTCTTATTTCACGCAAGGTACATAAAACTCTAGAAAAAGCCCAAAATACAAGTTAAACGTTGTATTGACTAAACACGCTACAGGCGTATAACAACGGAAATGGTGAAATGTACCCCGTTATATGTATTTCCAATTAGCTTCAATTGGAATTTCTAGATTATCAAGGCTTAGACATTCGCTTATAATAGAAACATATATGGGTTAGTTTGTCCCGCTATTGAACACTCGATAAGTCTTCAAATATTAGAATGTAGAGTGGTCTTTTAAAGTAAATTTTAGCAGCTGTCTCGAAATTGATCTTGATGGAAAATCAGTGAATGACCCGAAGAGGTTTTATTAACGTGATCAAGCTTGAGCAATCAAACAGATTTTCTTTAAAAACAGAGTAAGACTGTCTATCCCGCGATCTGACCTCAATTGGAATTTGGCCCAGTCCAAACGTCGTCTTTTTGCCGCGCGGAACTTTGCAATATAAAATGCGTCATTTTTTCGCTCTCAGTTTTTTGTTTTCACCACACGATATTTAGGACCGAAATGATCTCTTTTAATTAAGGGCGGAAATGGTCAAAAGAATCTGCTTCCACATCAACAAGTTTGCAAAAGCAATATTTTCCCTCCACTGCCCTTCTAACAAAAACGCCTTTTCTTTGGGTCTTAAAATGTACTAAACATTTCTGGTATTCGTGATTGCCTGGTATGCCGCACTTTTTCCTTGGAACATCACCACCAACAGAGTAACAGCAATCGTGGTGTGATCTGATTTGGAGTGAAATCTGAACGAGAGACACGAAATTTGATATGGGTGATACAAAATATACCAGCAGTAACCACAAGTCATACGCTGGCATGGAATCTTTGCTCAAGGTGTTCCTTATTTAGTGAAAAAGATGTGCCATTGCTTTCAAATAGAAAAGATAAGAGTAATACATGATTTTGAGGAGACAGAGAAAAATATGTCGGCTTTCACCATTTGAGCGACGCTATTGTAAATCAAGTCGGCGAGGTGAAAATTATTTGTTAGGACGCCGCCGAGTTGTTGGATGAAATCTGTTCAGCAAATGTAAGGCGTTGGATACAGAACAAAATGAAGCTTCGACGCCAAACGAGCTAGGTCGAGCTACGCTAATCAACCCTCAAGGAATTGATCATCTTATTGTGTGATGCGCCTTTCGGGACACCACGTCAGTTCAATAATTAAAAGTATAACCAGCAGGTTTGTATGCATAGCGTTCGCTCTCGTTCAAATTTATTACATTTATACTGATAAGCTAACCGGAGCTTATCTGTACTATACATACTTTAAACTTGAGTATAATAATGCCGCATCTCTAAAAACAACGACTTTTGAGACACTACATTTTATATATGAATTGAACAGGGTGTAAATGTAACTCATTAATTACTGACAAAGAACAAATTAGCAGAAAATGAGTTAACCTAGTTTTATTGTTAAGGGCTAGAACTGTACTGGGTAGAAATATTGTGCCATTTCTCGCTTTGCTTTAGCTTTCAATGGGTGATTCAACCCGCGGACGTACGTACATGCGGTAGGAATAGATGCCTTCCCTTGCGAATCTGTACATTTAATAAGTGTACTGGCTTGATTTTGTATTAGTTTCCATTATTTCTTGTCTTTTTTCTTGAAAGTGTGCCAGATGTCGGCGGAATCGGTGAGGTACATAAGACTCGCCTGCATTCCCATTGCACCGACTTTCCCTTATTAGGAGCACAAACAACTCATATATTATATTGTAGTACGTGAGCAATTAAATGTTGTACAACTCTCCCGAAAAGGACCCATTTAAAGCTTGCGTGATCAAGATTCAGTGTTTTAGTCAAGCGAAAGGGAGTTTTGATATGGCTGTGTACATGTAGTCAAAAGATGCAGTTCAAGGTTACGCCACAGCTGATTAAATTCCCGTTTAGTTCAAAAGTTAATTCCATCAAATGATGAGCCATGGTGAATATTGTTAAGGACATCACGTGTCAATAACCTTGCTAACCAAGAAACCGACGCGGAATGAAAGGGGAATAAACAAGCTGTTTTACCATGATGGTAAAAGAAGTCAATGCTAAAGCTCGGCTAGTCGGTCTACTGAAATTCGACAGTTACATACATAACATTATATATTCCTTTTTAGGCTTTTGGTCACTAAAATGTTTAGTCTAGGCTCCAACCACACCGCATTTTCAATCAGCACACGTGCACATGCTGGAAACGTTTAAGTTTAAAGAGCGAGATAAACTGTCTCGCTTATCTTTTAATTTAAGGTAATTGGGTTTCGATGAGTCCCCCAAGTGAATGACCTAAATTAAGACCTTTTTTCGACATTGTTTCCAAGCGGCAAGTTACAGTGCTGCCTGCTCAACCTATTTCCTTTTTGTTAAGAATTTCAAATTCTGACCTTTATCAACGGCTTTATGAATACAAAATATACCTTTATCTTGACAACAGAGATTAGCGGTAGAAAGTGAAAGCGTTTGTGATCATGATTATCAATCTACTCTTTCGAGCCACGTAAAATTGATCCGGAATGTCATGCAGTGATGATCGCAGTCATAAGTTTACAAAAAACAAATGGTAGTCTGAGAAACCATTAATCAAAGACATATGCTGTGTTGAGGGAAACAGGGCTCAATTGAGCAAAAAATATATAGAGGATATATCATGAGGCATCGCTTAAATTTGTCAGATCTATGTTTCTTAATATCATTATTGCGTAACATTAACATTAACGTAACATTTTTGTAATAAAACAGCTTCAAATTTTTGTGGGAATTACAGTAGAATACGGCCCGCTAAACTGACCAATCACAGCACGCGTGGTAACCAAGAGATATAGTGACACGTTCACCGCTGCCTTTTATGTCATTTGTTCACCCGATAGACAAACTCTATCAAGATCTGTTGGTTGGAAAGAACATACCAAAGTTAGAATGAAGAAATAGACAATATTATTATTATTATTATTATTATTATTATTATTATTATTATTATTATTATTATTACAGTCATTCTCAGTTCTTCCCCTTTAAAAGAAACAGGAAATGAATATAACACAAAACACACAAGTCATCAGTATTTTGTTTCTGCGTTTAAGGTTAAATACATAAGTAAATAAATAAGCTGATAAATAAAGAAGTTGATACTTCTATAGAAACAATGCTCGCGAGATGAAATTGCGAAAAATGGTTTGTCGACAACTTAAAGTGATTCGTATGTGAACAATGACGAAGTAATGACTCGTTTTACCCCCCAGGTATGATACACATCATGACAGCTTAGGATTTCCGGCTGGTACTTGGTTCAAGTGAAATTTCGGGTGTGATGACATTCAGATTTAAAGCAGGACTCCCCCCACTGTCGGCCCATTCACCCTGGTGATTTGGAAGAGAGCAGATGAAGAAGAAAGACAGCTGTAAAAGGCAAATATCTTACTTTGCGTTCACCATTATGGCAAGTATTGCACAGCAGAATGTTCTATTTTGTTGTTCTCTTTTGCTTAATTATTCTTAATTGGCAACTCATTCAGACTCACCTCAAATTCATTCGCAGAGTGTGGTATATTGTGCATGTCTTAAGGTTGTTGATAATTCAAACCTTTTTTTTTAGCGTCGTGCAACTGAGGTAGGAGATAATTAATATAAATTTAAATTTGTGTTCGATCGACACTGACCAATATTGAACGGTTAAAACAATGTTCATAGCAACTTACAGGAAAAGGTTTTGAGAGATGAATTATTTGTTAACTACATAGTGTAAACAACATAACAAGCACATGTTTACAAGAGCTTCTCCCTTAATAGTCGATTCTGCACAATAATAGTAATCGTTTTTCTTATGCCAAAGGAGATTCCATCTCCTTGGAATCTCCTTGGAATACTGATGGTCCTTATTGACAGATGATAATTCTGGGAAACAATTTTAAAGAACTGTATTCGCTTTTTGTATCCCAGAGAACACCAGATGTGGGAACTGTATCCCACCCGTAGAAGATCCTGGCTACCAGGCTTCAGCATGTGCTATCGATAAATTTATATGTGCATATTGCAATTAATTCAAGAAAGCAATACGAAATCCTTTGTTTCAACGCGTTAACTATAATAAATTATCTAATTGTCTCCGTGCAGCTATATTTACAGCAGACAAATAGCTTGTTTCCATTACCATTGTCCGAGCCACAGAGGATGATTTGGGGCAAACTTCTCAAAAATTTCGAAGCAAAAAGCCAGCTTACCGTCATAAACCCGTACTGTTCTCTGATAAAGCACGCTTATTCAGCCAATCAGAGCGCGTGTTACATGTATATGGAAACTTTAATTTGGTTTATAATAAAGACGTTTGATGGCAGTTATCAACGCCATTCGTACAAATCAATGACCACCGTTAGAACAAGGCCTTAATTGATTTAGATATCTCATCCTGGGGTGGCATCAACGTAAATCATATCATATGTGTATCGGAGCTAAACTTGGAAAACAATAGAAGTCTGAGGTTACCAAAAAGATCGATGATATCTAACAATAGGAATTTTTAAATTTTTATTAACGTGGTCAAGCTGGAGCAAGCAAGCAGGTTTTCTTTAAAAAACATTAGATTAATACTGTTTGCTGTCTATCCGGGGATCTGACCTCAACTGGAATTCGGCCTGATCCAAACTCCGTGCTTTGGTCGTGCCGAACTCAAGTAAATTTGCACTTTACATGTGTCTTTTTTCCCCTCTCATCTTTTTCGCCACACGATATCCAATTAATAGGGGAAATGGTGTAAAGGCAGCACATGATTTCCCCCACCCCCAATGCCCTTATAACAGAAGTACCTTTTCTTCGGGTCTTTAAATGTAGAAAGAATTTCTGGCATTTGTGATTGCCTGGCATGCCGCACATTTTCCTTGGAATATCACCACCAACAAAGTTACAGCGACCGTAGTGTGATCTGATCTGGGGTAAAATCTGAACGAGACACGAAATTTGATAATATACCAGCAGTAGTCACAAGTCATATGCTGACATGCAATCTTTGCTCAAGGTGTTCCTTATTTAGTGAAAAAGATGTGCCATTCCTTTTAAATGGAAAAAATAAGAGTAATATATGATTTCGTGGAGACAGAAAAAAATATATCGGCTCTCACCATTTGAGCGAGAGAATCGTAAATCAAGTCAGTGAAGTCAACTCGTAGAAATTCGCGAATCTGCACATTTAATAAGTATCCTGGCCTGAGTTTGTATTAATTTCCATTATTTCTACTTTTTTTTTTCTTGAAAGTGTGCCAGACGTCGGCGGAATCGGTGAGGTACATGAGACTCGCCTGCATTCCTCTCGCATCGACTTTCTCTTATTAGGAGCAAAAAACTGTATATTGTAATACGTGAGGAATTGAATCTTGTACAACTCTTCCGAACAGGACCTATTTACGGCGTACGTGATCAAGATTCTGTGTTTTAGTCAAGCGACAGTGACGCCCTCTTTTTATATAGCTGTGTAGATGTAGTCAAAACAGTTCAAGGTTACGCTACAGCTGATTAAATTTCCGTTTAGTTATTAAAGTTTAGGCCATCGTGTTAAGGATATCACGTGTTAATTACCTTGAGTTAATTAAATAATTACGCGGAATAAAAGGGGAATAAACAGGCTGTTTTACCATGATTGTAGATGCTGAATTTCCATTCCATCGGTTTGTTTTTTAGGGGAGGGGGGAAAGGCATCGTAATCATTAATTACACCTGACTGAGCACTAAAGAAACAAGCATAATTAAGGAAACCATCGAAAAAGAACCCTCTCGATAAATAAAGAAAATGCATTCAGAAATGGAAGTTTCTTGTCGGATGTTGAGGTTGCCTTTTACTATGAGTTCAAAGAGCAAGATAAGCTGCCTCGCTAATCTTTTAATTTAAGGTAATTGGTTTTTGATGAGCCCCCCAAGTAAATGATCTAAATTAATCCTTTTTGGCCATTGTTTCCATGCGGTAAGTTACAAGGCTGCTTGGTCAACCTATTTTCTTGTCGTTAAGAATTTCAAATTTTCAAATTTCAAATTCTTAACTTTATCAACGGCTGTATGAATATGTGTCTTTATCCTGACCACAGCGATTAACAGTAGGTAGCGTTTGTGATCATGATCATCAATCTACTCTTTCGAACCACGTAAAAGTATTCCAGCATGTCATGAAGTGATGATCGCAGTCATAAGTTTACCGAAACCGAAACCATTTAAAAGCAGAGGCGTGTTGAGTGAAACAGGGCTCAATTGAGAAAAACAAAATTATATGTATATATCATAAAACCTCGCCTAAATTTGTGTTTATGTTGCGTGATATCATTACTGCTGTCGAAAAGCTGTTAACAATAAATCTCAGTTATACCACACGTAAAAAGTCCTGACAAGAAACTGATTCTATCCAGCTATTTAGTAGCGAGATAGCTTCAGCTTCTAGTTAAACTAGTGTTTATATCGACCGACCATCCTCTAACCTGCACTGTATATGATGATCACCTCGTCCGTGATCTCAAAAATCCGCACCTCAAAGCGACATAAATACACGCATATCACTTCTGTTAAGGAAGGATATCTGTACATGTGTATCTGTGACATGCCTGAAGTTTGCCAAGATTATTTACACTTTGTTAGTCAAGGTTGGGATCACACTTAATACCCAAACTTACCGAGTTTAAGGTCCGTACTCTATGGCTTAGGCGCGAACCCCGTGGGCCATTAATTAAAGGGGGAGGAAAACGAGGACTCGTAACTTACAGTACGGACGGAGAAGACGCGGTTAGTAAGATCTTTTTTATATCTCCACTGTGTGTCTGATTGATTCGGGAAGGATTTCTATCGATACGGAACCAAGGGAATTTCTGACGCACGTCAAAAGCCAAACGAGTCAGTCTGAAACCGTTTTTAAGTCGTTTCAGGGATGGATCACGAAACATTTTTGTAATGAAACAACTTTTAATTTTAGAGTGCCGAACAGTATAATACGGCCCGCTAAATTGACCAATTACAGCACGCGTAGTGACAGAAAGATATAGCAACAGGTTCACCACTGACTTTCATGACATTGCTGACCAAATAGACAAACTCCATAATGACCAGTTAGTTGGATAACACCTACCAAAGTTAAGATGAAGAAATAGACACCATTCTATTATTATCATTATCATTATCATTATCATTATCATTATCATTATCATTATCACTATCACTGTCACTATCACTGTACTATCACTATCACTATCACTATTACTATCCATTACCAGCAATCCGAGACATTTTACTCCCGCGGTCCGCGAGGTCAGTAGTTTCTTCAGGTTCTACTGTTCATGCGCTATAGCGTCAGATTTCATGTAAACATGAAGCGAAGTCGATTTCCGCGGAGGAATCGAGTTGATTATAAAGCATTAAATGTTCTTTCTACAGTGGATTTAGAAGTTCATTTGATTCAGTGACCTTAAGTTGAAATTCTAGGGATTTCTTTTCGAAATCGAGCAAAACATCAGACATTTTTTGACGATTCAGACTGGAATGAGCTCACAGTGATACAAGTTTTGTTTTTTTATAATTGGCGCGATTTGGCGCTTGTAGGAGTCTGCAGATTGTTAAAACAGCGGTAAAAAGCGTGGAAATGCTAGGCTGCTAAGCTGAAGTAAATATGGCGACTTTTTTCACGAAGAAAACGATGGAAAGTGGTCCAATTACCTGAGCTCGCGAATGTCCTGTAGGACGCGAAGAACGACCACTTTCCATAAGTTTGAAACCATGACCAAAACCCGTGACACTCAGTCATGGGACAATGGTGAATATTATCATTTAAGCCGAAAACCACCACATCGGGGTGTGCAGTAGTATTCAAAACTAGGTTTCTTACCTCGGCCCGACTTTTCGTTGTAAAATATGACTTACCGCTAGCTGCAGGGGCCATATGATTTCTGTATATGTGATCCATCTTCAGAAATCAAATTTATTAATCATTTCTCTGTTATGAATACTGTACGGAGCTGATACGCTTCAACAAACTATTTGAATAGAACAATGAACTTCTTCAAGTAATGAACTTTATTGAAAAACGATTAGTTTTGCACAAGCAGTGTTTATAATTTTATTTCACTGGTATTCATACCAATCAAACTTCAAACATTCGTCTTGAGTTTCCTTTTGCTCTCGTTCAAAGTTTCTATACATTTCATATGCTCTTGTTTCATCTACTTTATCAAGGCGAGGCAAATACTACAATCATTTCTTTGTTCTCAATACTGTACAGATGTAATACGTTAAACAGCAGAAAGTAATTGAATAGAACAATGCTCACACATCATTTCACATCATGAACTTTATTAAAAACACTTAATGAAAAAATCACATGACCTCTGGTACTAAAAATAATTCTATGACATCTTTCTACCCATTTTAAGATTATGACGTAATACTTCCAATGACACCCCATCCCTATAATGTCACTATTCTATTTTTAGATTATGAAGTCATCATTTTTGATGACGTCAACTCCTTAGGGTATTGTGACGTCACTGTGTCCCTGTGTCCCTGGCGCAGAACCCCATCACGATGATGTGACTATTTTATTTTTAGGTTATGATGTCATTATTTTTAATGACGTCAACCCCTTAGGGTATTGTGACGTCACCGTGTCCCTGTGTCCCTGGCGCAGAACCGGCCTTTCCCTACTACTATCGAGGCAAGTGTTTTTGTACTTCTTTGGGAAAATAGTTTTCATTTTTTCTTGATTATTTTTACCTTTTTTAGTTTTTGCATATTAATTCATTCATACCAGAAATCACAAGTGTTAGTTGAGAGAGAGAGATGCTCTAAAAACATGCCTATCCGCTGTTGTTCTGACAGTTTTTTTAGTTCACGATAAACCAAAAAATAACTGTTTTGAAATTTTTTCTTTTGTTAAAATTACGAAGGAAGACACTGCCCGCTATATTTGTCATCGAATCGTAGATTCTCCACACCTCGCGATTCACACGTCATTTTGTTTAACCAATCACAGAAAGTGAATTGACCTTCTGAAACGAAGCGACGGTTTGCTTGCGACAGCGCTGTAGCTGTGATGAAAGTGGTATTTGCGGTCAAATTTAACAAAGTAATGGGAAATTTCTAGACCGAAGCTTAAATACATTCAAAACGGTGAAATGATTTTGAAATTTGGTTCATCCTGTCTCATAAATATGCCGTACATTTGCGGACAAAAATAAATGACAATAAAATGATGTTTGAATTTCAAAAACAAGATGATCGACGTCGAAATCACAATAAACAAAGTCGAAATAGCAGCATTTGAACATCAATTGACTAACTATTCGAATCCAATGACACATTCACTGAAGTTCAAGTTGAAAATGTGAAACATCTTTTTCAGATAAGTCGAAGTTCAAAAATATCACCTTCAAAATGTCGAAGTTTTAGATAATATTTTAAACTTCAACCTACGAAATTCGCATTTATTATTTCCATGAAAGCATAATTTAAACTTCAAATTCTCCTTTGACGTCACCTTCAAATGAAATCATCATCAAGCAAGTTGTTTCTGAGATTAAAAACTGTCGTTCGAAACGGCAGTAATCGAAGTCGAACTGGCAAAACTTCAATTCGAAAGGAACCGGAAATACATTCCTTACAAGGACACCGGAACAGGAAGTTGTACACGAGACTACCGCTGGACGCCCAGGAACGCGGGTGAACTCGGAACTTGAACGAAGAAAAGAACGAAGATGGCCGCTCGTTGTCTTCCAAACGTCGAAGATTTTTTCGAGGGTTTTCTAAGACTGCTATAGACATCAGAAAATAACTTACACTCTGCGACATACGACAATTCAGAATTTTTGTTTCGCCGGCTTGATGCCCACGAAAGAACTCTGTCAACGCTTTTGAATAGGATTGAGCAAACGTATCATGGAGTTCCTCAAGTACACGATCTTACCCGCGACTTATGTACCTTATTAAGTCATACATCAAACTTGAGAAGTCATTACGAAAGTAGGTTTTTCCTTTGTTTGGAGAGAGACAGTGATGAGCATTTGCAAACCATTGTAAGTAATGCACCTATCAGTGTCAAGCCCGAGGGGGGGGGGGGGGGGGGTCGGGCATAGGGTGGGGATTTTGACATTTTCTGAAAAAAAATTAACAAAATCCCCACCCCCGGGCAAAAAAGAATTGTCAAAATTAGCAGATGGTTTACTTCTCTTCTACTTCATAAAATTGAAAGATCAAATGCATGATGTCCGATCAAAATCCCCACCCTGGGGATATACGCCACAGTCAAATTCCCGTGGGTTGCCCGACCCCCCCCACCCCCCCCTTCGGGCTTGACACTGATAGGTGCATAATTCCTTAAATAGACGAGATCAAGGAGCGGGACCTGGCAGGCCAAGGGTTCGAGTAACTCGTGAGGAGCTCCAAAGTCTTAATGAAGATGCAGGCTTCACTTGGAGCGAAATTTCAAGAACTCTGGGAATATCCAAAAGAACATTGCGCAGAAGACGTCATGAATTTGGAATGAGACTTGAATGAAAAGAGTTCTCGAGCCTATCTGACAGCGAGTTTTCACACCAGTTGCAAATTTTAGGAAATTTTAAAGATCTGAAATATAACATATATAACAAATATAACATTACTTGTGTTATTTTAAATGGCGATAAAAAACCTGAAAATTTATATGAAAATGAAAGGCATACGTTAAACCAATTTTCTTTTTTTTTTGGGGGGGGGGGGGGGGGCGTGGTGGGCTAATGTGGGAAGGGTGCACGTGTATGGTACTACCCTATGTGTCCTCCAATTAAAAATGTTTGCCTGACTGCCCTATAGTATATGGCTGG
>OZ026607.1:14304465-14346965 GCA_964020085.1 Micromussa lordhowensis
CGCGTTAAATTTGTGATTTTCTTCACATCTATTAGCTTGACAGTAGCTACAGCTTGAAAAACCTTGAAAACTTCTCTTAAGGCGGGGGTCCACCTGAAAGCCGTATTTTGGCTTGGTATTATGTTCTTAATGCAAATATCTCGTTTACGTTTCAAGCAATCAAGAATCTGTTCACTCATTACAGACATCTATGTTTTGCGCCGTTTTGTAAATTTTTTGGTGATTTTTAGGTTTATTTGGAGACAGATAGTTTTTCTCAAAGGATTAGTAAAATTTATGGAAATAGGAAATTTGGAAGATTTGGTGTTGTTTTAAAATTAGAGTTTGAAGTTAAAAATTGATAGATACACACCAAACAGTTGCCTAACAACCCGAGTGCCATTGTGGGGTCGGGCAACTGTCTGGTGGTGTTCCATAACCTTTTCTCCCCCTTTCAATCTCTCTTTAAACTTCCTCAAATTTCACTTTAATTCAGGTAAACCCCCACCTTAAAGGAGGACAATTTCGAATATTCCTGACATTTAAACCCAGCTTTTTTTATGCCAGATATATTAATCTGATATCGATACAAGTTAAAACGCGTGTTTTAACATGTTTGTTTAAGGGAAAAAAAAAAAAAAACCGAAAAATAATCCAAACAAAATGCTCCTCGTTCTCTGCTCCCCCCTACCCCCCTCATGGGGTAGAGTTAACGGGAGCAGAGTCTCTGCAGAGTCCCACCCTCACCGGTCCACCCGCACGAGGAGCCTCCAACACCCCTTCGATGCGACTAAATTTAAATAAGAGGTGAAATGCTCTTTGCCTCCCTTTTGGGAGGCATTTCTTAGGCTCGCACGAGGCGAAGCCTCGTTTTGGCGCTAAGCTTATTGTTGTCCTATAATGCCATGCAATCGCTGTTTTCATATCTAATCGTGACAGACGCGTTAAATTTGTGATTTTCTTCACATCTATTAGCTTGACAGTAGCTACAGCTTGAAAAACCTTGAAAACTTCTCTTAAGGCGGGGGTCCACCTGAAAGCCGTATTTTGGCTTGGTATTATGTTCTTAATGCAAATATCTCGTTTACGTTTCAAGCAATCAAGAATCTGTTCACTCATTACAGACATCTATGTTTTGCGCCGTTTTGTAAATTTTTTGGTGATTTTTAGGTTTATTTGGAGACAGATAGTTTTTCTCAAAGGATTAGTAAAATTTATGGAAATAGGAAATTTGGAAGATTTGGTGTTGTTTTAAAATTAGAGTTTGAAGTTAAAAATTGATAGATACACACCAAACAGTTGCCTAACAACCCGAGTGCCATTGTGGGGTCGGGCAACTGTCTGGTGGTGTTCCATAACCTTTTCTCCCCCTTTCAATCTCTCTTTAAACTTCCTCAAATTTCACTTTAATTCAGGTAAACCCCCACCTTAAAGGAGGACAATTTCGAATATTCCTGACATTTAAACCCAGCTTTTTTTATGCCAGATATATTAATCTGATATCGATACAAGTTAAAACGCGTGTTTTAACATGTTTGTTTAAGGGAAAAAAAAAAAAAAAACGAAAAATAATCCAAACAAAATGCTCCTCGTTCTCTGCTCCCCCCTACCCCCCTCATGGGGTAGAGTTAACGGGAGCAGAGTCTCTGCAGAGTCCCACCCTCACCGGTCCACCCGCACGAGGAGCCTCCAACACCCCTTCGATGCGACTAAATTTAAATAAGAGGTGAAATGCTCTTTGCCTCCCTTTTGGGAGGCATTTCTTAGGCTCGCACGAGGCGAAGCCTCGTTTTGGCGCTAAGCTTATTGTTGTCCTATAATGCCATGCAATCGCTGTTTTCATATCTAATCGTGACAGACGCGTTAAATTTGTGATTTTCTTCACATCTATTAGCTTGACAGTAGCTACAGCTTGAAAAACCTTGAAAACTTCTCTTAAGGCGGGGGTCCACCTGAAAGCCGTATTTTGGCTTGGTATTATGTTCTTAATGCAAATATCTCGTTTACGTTTCAAGCAATCAAGAATCTGTTCACTCATTACAGACATCTATGTTTTGCGCCGTTTTGTAAATTTTTTGGTGATTTTTAGGTTTATTTGGAGACAGATAGTTTTTCTCAAAGGATTAGTAAAATTTATGGAAATAGGAAATTTGGAAGATTTGGTGTTGTTTTAAAATTAGAGTTTGAAGTTAAAAATTGATAGATACACACCAAACAGTTGCCTAACAACCCGAGTGCCATTGTGGGGTCGGGCAACTGTCTGGTGGTGTTCCATAACCTTTTCTCCCCCTTTCAATCTCTCTTTAAACTTCCTCAAATTTCACTTTAATTCAGGTAAACCCCCACCTTAAAGGAGGACAATTTCGAATATTCCTGACATTTAAACCCAGCTTTTTTTATGCCAGATATATTAATCTGATATCGATACAAGTTAAAACGCGTGTTTTAACATGTTTGTTTAAGGGAAAAAAAAAAAAAAACCGAAAAATAATCCAAACAAAATGCTCCTCGTTCTCTGCTCCCCCCTACCCCCCTCATGGGGTAGAGTTAACGGGAGCAGAGTCTCTGCAGAGTCCCACCCTCACCGGTCCACCCGCACGAGGAGCCTCCAACACCCCTTCGATGCGACTAAATTTAAATAAGAGGTGAAATGCTCTTTGCCTCCCTTTTGGGAGGCATTTCTTAGGCTCGCACGAGGCGAAGCCTCGTTTTGGCGCTAAGCTTATTGTTGTCCTATAATGCCATGCAATCGCTGTTTTCATATCTAATCGTGACAGACGCGTTAAATTTGTGATTTTCTTCACATCTATTAGCTTGACAGTAGCTACAGCTTGAAAAACCTTGAAAACTTCTCTTAAGGCGGGGGTCCACCTGAAAGCCGTATTTTGGCTTGGTATTATGTTCTTAATGCAAATATCTCGTTTACGTTTCAAGCAATCAAGAATCTGTTCACTCATTACAGACATCTATGTTTTGCGCCGTTTTGTAAATTTTTTGGTGATTTTTAGGTTTATTTGGAGACAGATAGTTTTTCTCAAAGGATTAGTAAAATTTATGGAAATAGGAAATTTGGAAGATTTGGTGTTGTTTTAAAATTAGAGTTTGAAGTTAAAAATTGATAGATACACACCAAACAGTTGCCTAACAACCCGAGTGCCATTGTGGGGTCGGGCAACTGTCTGGTGGTGTTCCATAACCTTTTCTCCCCCTTTCAATCTCTCTTTAAACTTCCTCAAATTTCACTTTAATTCAGGTAAACCCCCACCTTAAAGGAGGACAATTTCGAATATTCCTGACATTTAAACCCAGCTTTTTTTATGCCAGATATATTAATCTGATATCGATACAAGTTAAAACGCGTGTTTTAACATGTTTGTTTAAGGGAAAAAAAAAAAAAAAACCGAAAAATAATCCAAACAAAATGCTCCTCGTTCTCTGCTCCCCCCTACCCCCCTCATGGGGTAGAGTTAACGGGAGCAGAGTCTCTGCAGAGTCCCACCCTCACCGGTCCACCCGCACGAGGAGCCTCCAACACCCCTTCGATGCGACTAAATTTAAATAAGAGGTGAAATGCTCTTTGCCTCCCTTTTGGGAGGCATTTCTTAGGCTCGCACGAGGCGAAGCCTCGTTTTGGCGCTAAGCTTATTGTTGTCCTATAATGCCATGCAATCGCTGTTTTCATATCTAATCGTGACAGACGCGTTAAATTTGTGATTTTCTTCACATCTATTAGCTTGACAGTAGCTACAGCTTGAAAAACCTTGAAAACTTCTCTTAAGGCGGGGGTCCACCTGAAAGCCGTATTTTGGCTTGGTATTATGTTCTTAATGCAAATATCTCGTTTACGTTTCAAGCAATCAAGAATCTGTTCACTCATTACAGACATCTATGTTTTGCGCCGTTTTGTAAATTTTTTGGTGATTTTTAGGTTTATTTGGAGACAGATAGTTTTTCTCAAAGGATTAGTAAAATTTATGGAAATAGGAAATTTGGAAGATTTGGTGTTGTTTTAAAATTAGAGTTTGAAGTTAAAAATTGATAGATACACACCAAACAGTTGCCTAACAACCCGAGTGCCATTGTGGGGTCGGGCAACTGTCTGGTGGTGTTCCATAACCTTTTCTCCCCCTTTCAATCTCTCTTTAAACTTCCTCAAATTTCACTTTAATTCAGGTAAACCCCCACCTTAAAGGAGGACAATTTCGAATATTCCTGACATTTAAACCCAGCTTTTTTTATGCCAGATATATTAATCTGATATCGATACAAGTTAAAACGCGTGTTTTAACATGTTTGTTTAAGGGAAAAAAAAAAAAAAACCGAAAAATAATCCAAACAAAATGCTCCTCGTTCTCTGCTCCCCCCTACCCCCCTCATGGGGTAGAGTTAACGGGAGCAGAGTCTCTGCAGAGTCCCACCCTCACCGGTCCACCCGCACGAGGAGCCTCCAACACCCCTTCGATGCGACTAAATTTAAATAAGAGGTGAAATGCTCTTTGCCTCCCTTTTGGGAGGCATTTCTTAGGCTCGCACGAGGCGAAGCCTCGTTTTGGCGCTAAGCTTATTGTTGTCCTATAATGCCATGCAATCGCTGTTTTCATATCTAATCGTGACAGACGCGTTAAATTTGTGATTTTCTTCACATCTATTAGCTTGACAGTAGCTACAGCTTGAAAAACCTTGAAAACTTCTCTTAAGGCGGGGGTCCACCTGAAAGCCGTATTTTGGCTTGGTATTATGTTCTTAATGCAAATATCTCGTTTACGTTTCAAGCAATCAAGAATCTGTTCACTCATTACAGACATCTATGTTTTGCGCCGTTTTGTAAATTTTTTGGTGATTTTTAGGTTTATTTGGAGACAGATAGTTTTTCTCAAAGGATTAGTAAAATTTATGGAAATAGGAAATTTGGAAGATTTGGTGTTGTTTTAAAATTAGAGTTTGAAGTTAAAAATTGATAGATACACACCAAACAGTTGCCTAACAACCCGAGTGCCATTGTGGGGTCGGGCAACTGTCTGGTGGTGTTCCATAACCTTTTCTCCCCCTTTCAATCTCTCTTTAAACTTCCTCAAATTTCACTTTAATTCAGGTAAACCCCCACCTTAAAGGAGGACAATTTCGAATATTCCTGACATTTAAACCCAGCTTTTTTTATGCCAGATATATTAATCTGATATCGATACAAGTTAAAACGCGTGTTTTAACATGTTTGTTTAAGGGAAAAAAAAAAAAAAAACCGAAAAATAATCCAAACAAAATGCTCCTCGTTCTCTGCTCCCCCCTACCCCCCTCATGGGGTAGAGTTAACGGGAGCAGAGTCTCTGCAGAGTCCCACCCTCACCGGTCCACCCGCACGAGGAGCCTCCAACACCCCTTCGATGCGACTAAATTTAAATAAGAGGTGAAATGCTCTTTGCCTCCCTTTTGGGAGGCATTTCTTAGGCTCGCACGAGGCGAAGCCTCGTTTTGGCGCTAAGCTTATTGTTGTCCTATAATGCCATGCAATCGCTGTTTTCATATCTAATCGTGACAGACGCGTTAAATTTGTGATTTTCTTCACATCTATTAGCTTGACAGTAGCTACAGCTTGAAAAACCTTGAAAACTTCTCTTAAGGCGGGGGTCCACCTGAAAGCCGTATTTTGGCTTGGTATTATGTTCTTAATGCAAATATCTCGTTTACGTTTCAAGCAATCAAGAATCTGTTCACTCATTACAGACATCTATGTTTTGCGCCGTTTTGTAAATTTTTTGGTGATTTTTAGGTTTATTTGGAGACAGATAGTTTTTCTCAAAGGATTAGTAAAATTTATGGAAATAGGAAATTTGGAAGATTTGGTGTTGTTTTAAAATTAGAGTTTGAAGTTAAAAATTGATAGATACACACCAAACAGTTGCCTAACAACCCGAGTGCCATTGTGGGGTCGGGCAACTGTCTGGTGGTGTTCCATAACCTTTTCTCCCCCTTTCAATCTCTCTTTAAACTTCCTCAAATTTCACTTTAATTCAGGTAAACCCCCACCTTAAAGGAGGACAATTTCGAATATTCCTGACATTTAAACCCAGGTTTTTTTATGCCAGATATATTAATCTGATATCGATACAAGTTAAAACGCGTGTTTTAACATGTTTGTTTAAGGGAAAAAAAAAAAAAAACCGAAAAATAATCCAAACAAAATGCTCCTCGTTCTCTGCTCCCCCCTACCCCCCTCATGGGGTAGAGTTAACGGGAGCAGAGTCTCTGCAGAGTCCCACCCTCACCGGTCCACCCGCACGAGGAGCCTCCAACACCCCTTCGATGCGACTAAATTTAAATAAGAGGTGAAATGCTCTTTGCCTCCCTTTTGGGAGGCATTTCTTAGGCTCGCACGAGGCGAAGCCTCGTTTTGGCGCTAAGCTTATTGTTGTCCTATAATGCCATGCAATCGCTGTTTTCATATCTAATCGTGACAGACGCGTTAAATTTGTGATTTTCTTCACATCTATTAGCTTGACAGTAGCTACAGCTTGAAAAACCTTGAAAACTTCTCTTAAGGCGGGGGTCCACCTGAAAGCCGTATTTTGGCTTGGTATTATGTTCTTAATGCAAATATCTCGTTTACGTTTCAAGCAATCAAGAATCTGTTCACTCATTACAGACATCTATGTTTTGCGCCGTTTTGTAAATTTTTTGGTGATTTTTAGGTTTATTTGGAGACAGATAGTTTTTCTCAAAGGATTAGTAAAATTTATGGAAATAGGAAATTTGGAAGATTTGGTGTTGTTTTAAAATTAGAGTTTGAAGTTAAAAATTGATAGATACACACCAAACAGTTGCCTAACAACCCGAGTGCCATTGTGGGGTCGGGCAACTGTCTGGTGGTGTTCCATAACCTTTTCTCCCCCTTTCAATCTCTCTTTAAACTTCCTCAAATTTCACTTTAATTCAGGTAAACCCCCACCTTAAAGGAGGACAATTTCGAATATTCCTGACATTTAAACCCAGGTTTTTTTATGCCAGATATATTAATCTGATATCGATACAAGTTAAAACGCGTGTTTTAACATGTTTGTTTAAGGGAAAAAAAAAAAAAAACCGAAAAATAATCCAAACAAAATGCTCCTCGTTCTCTGCTCCCCCCTACCCCCCTCATGGGGTAGAGTTAACGGGAGCAGAGTCTCTGCAGAGTCCCACCCTCACCGGTCCACCCGCACGAGGAGCCTCCAACACCCCTTCGATGCGACTAAATTTAAATAAGAGGTGAAATGCTCTTTGCCTCCCTTTTGGGAGGCATTTCTTAGGCTCGCACGAGGCGAAGCCTCGTTTTGGCGCTAAGCTTATTGTTGTCCTATAATGCCATGCAATCGCTGTTTTCATATCTAATCGTGACAGACGCGTTAAATTTGTGATTTTCTTCACATCTATTAGCTTGACAGTAGCTACAGCTTGAAAAACCTTGAAAACTTCTCTTAAGGCGGGGGTCCACCTGAAAGCCGTATTTTGGCTTGGTATTATGTTCTTAATGCAAATATCTCGTTTACGTTTCAAGCAATCAAGAATCTGTTCACTCATTACAGACATCTATGTTTTGCGCCGTTTTGTAAATTTTTTGGTGATTTTTAGGTTTATTTGGAGACAGATAGTTTTTCTCAAAGGATTAGTAAAATTTATGGAAATAGGAAATTTGGAAGATTTGGTGTTGTTTTAAAATTAGAGTTTGAAGTTAAAAATTGATAGATACACACCAAACAGTTGCCTAACAACCCGAGTGCCATTGTGGGGTCGGGCAACTGTCTGGTGGTGTTCCATAACCTTTTCTCCCCCTTTCAATCTCTCTTTAAACTTCCTCAAATTTCACTTTAATTCAGGTAAACCCCCACCTTAAAGGAGGACAATTTCGAATATTCCTGACATTTAAACCCAGGTTTTTTTATGCCAGATATATTAATCTGATATCGATACAAGTTAAAACGCGTGTTTTAACATGTTTGTTTAAGGGAAAAAAAAAAAAAAACCGAAAAATAATCCAAACAAAATGCTCCTCGTTCTCTGCTCCCCCCTACCCCCCTCATGGGGTAGAGTTAACGGGAGCAGAGTCTCTGCAGAGTCCCACCCTCACCGGTCCACCCGCACGAGGAGCCTCCAACACCCCTTCGATGCGACTAAATTTAAATAAGAGGTGAAATGCTCTTTGCCTCCCTTTTGGGAGGCATTTCTTAGGCTCGCACGAGGCGAAGCCTCGTTTTGGCGCTAAGCTTATTGTTGTCCTATAATGCCATGCAATCGCTGTTTTCATATCTAATCGTGACAGACGCGTTAAATTTGTGATTTTCTTCACATCTATTAGCTTGACAGTAGCTACAGCTTGAAAAACCTTGAAAACTTCTCTTAAGGCGGGGGTCCACCTGAAAGCCGTATTTTGGCTTGGTATTATGTTCTTAATGCAAATATCTCGTTTACGTTTCAAGCAATCAAGAATCTGTTCACTCATTACAGACATCTATGTTTTGCGCCGTTTTGTAAATTTTTTGGTGATTTTTAGGTTTATTTGGAGACAGATAGTTTTTCTCAAAGGATTAGTAAAATTTATGGAAATAGGAAATTTGGAAGATTTGGTGTTGTTTTAAAATTAGAGTTTGAAGTTAAAAATTGATAGATACACACCAAACAGTTGCCTAACAACCCGAGTGCCATTGTGGGGTCGGGCAACTGTCTGGTGGTGTTCCATAACCTTTTCTCCCCCTTTCAATCTCTCTTTAAACTTCCTCAAATTTCACTTTAATTCAGGTAAACCCCCACCTTAAAGGAGGACAATTTCGAATATTCCTGACATTTAAACCCAGCTTTTTTTATGCCAGATATATTAATCTGATATCGATACAAGTTAAAACGCGTGTTTTAACATGTTTGTTTAAGGGAAAAAAAAAAAAAACCGAAAAATAATCCAAACAAAATGCTCCTCGTTCTCTGCTCCCCCCTACCCCCCTCATGGGGTAGAGTTAACGGGAGCAGAGTCTCTGCAGAGTCCCACCCTCACCGGTCCACCCGCACGAGGAGCCTCCAACACCCCTTCGATGCGACTAAATTTAAATAAGAGGTGAAATGCTCTTTGCCTCCCTTTTGGGAGGCATTTCTTAGGCTCGCACGAGGCGAAGCCTCGTTTTGGCGCTAAGCTTATTGTTGTCCTATAATGCCATGCAATCGCTGTTTTCATATCTAATCGTGACAGACGCGTTAAATTTGTGATTTTCTTCACATCTATTAGCTTGACAGTAGCTACAGCTTGAAAAACCTTGAAAACTTCTCTTAAGGCGGGGGTCCACCTGAAAGCCGTATTTTGGCTTGGTATTATGTTCTTAATGCAAATATCTCGTTTACGTTTCAAGCAATCAAGAATCTGTTCACTCATTACAGACATCTATGTTTTGCGCCGTTTTGTAAATTTTTTGGTGATTTTTAGGTTTATTTGGAGACAGATAGTTTTTCTCAAAGGATTAGTAAAATTTATGGAAATAGGAAATTTGGAAGATTTGGTGTTGTTTTAAAATTAGAGTTTGAAGTTAAAAATTGATAGATACACACCAAACAGTTGCCTAACAACCCGAGTGCCATTGTGGGGTCGGGCAACTGTCTGGTGGTGTTCCATAACCTTTTCTCCCCCTTTCAATCTCTCTTTAAACTTCCTCAAATTTCACTTTAATTCAGGTAAACCCCCACCTTAAAGGAGGACAATTTCGAATATTCCTGACATTTAAACCCAGCTTTTTTTATGCCAGATATATTAATCTGATATCGATACAAGTTAAAACGCGTGTTTTAACATGTTTGTTTAAGGGAAAAAAAAAAAAAACCGAAAAATAATCCAAACAAAATGCTCCTCGTTCTCTGCTCCCCCCTACCCCCCTCATGGGGTAGAGTTAACGGGAGCAGAGTCTCTGCAGAGTCCCACCCTCACCGGTCCACCCGCACGAGGAGCCTCCAACACCCCTTCGATGCGACTAAATTTAAATAAGAGGTGAAATGCTCTTTGCCTCCCTTTTGGGAGGCATTTCTTAGGCTCGCACGAGGCGAAGCCTCGTTTTGGCGCTAAGCTTATTGTTGTCCTATAATGCCATGCAATCGCTGTTTTCATATCTAATCGTGACAGACGCGTTAAATTTGTGATTTTCTTCACATCTATTAGCTTGACAGTAGCTACAGCTTGAAAAACCTTGAAAACTTCTCTTAAGGCGGGGGTCCACCTGAAAGCCGTATTTTGGCTTGGTATTATGTTCTTAATGCAAATATCTCGTTTACGTTTCAAGCAATCAAGAATCTGTTCACTCATTACAGACATCTATGTTTTGCGCCGTTTTGTAAATTTTTTGGTGATTTTTAGGTTTATTTGGAGACAGATAGTTTTTCTCAAAGGATTAGTAAAATTTATGGAAATAGGAAATTTGGAAGATTTGGTGTTGTTTTAAAATTAGAGTTTGAAGTTAAAAATTGATAGATACACACCAAACAGTTGCCTAACAACCCGAGTGCCATTGTGGGGTCGGGCAACTGTCTGGTGGTGTTCCATAACCTTTTCTCCCCCTTTCAATCTCTCTTTAAACTTCCTCAAATTTCACTTTAATTCAGGTAAACCCCCACCTTAAAGGAGGACAATTTCGAATATTCCTGACATTTAAACCCAGGTTTTTTTATGCCAGATATATTAATCTGATATCGATACAAGTTAAAACGCGTGTTTTAACATGTTTGTTTAAGGGAAAAAAAAAAAAAAACCGAAAAATAATCCAAACAAAATGCTCCTCGTTCTCTGCTCCCCCCTACCCCCCTCATGGGGTAGAGTTAACGGGAGCAGAGTCTCTGCAGAGTCCCACCCTCACCGGTCCACCCGCACGAGGAGCCTCCAACACCCCTTCGATGCGACTAAATTTAAATAAGAGGTGAAATGCTCTTTGCCTCCCTTTTGGGAGGCATTTCTTAGGCTCGCACGAGGCGAAGCCTCGTTTTGGCGCTAAGCTTATTGTTGTCCTATAATGCCATGCAATCGCTGTTTTCATATCTAATCGTGACAGACGCGTTAAATTTGTGATTTTCTTCACATCTATTAGCTTGACAGTAGCTACAGCTTGAAAAACCTTGAAAACTTCTCTTAAGGCGGGGGTCCACCTGAAAGCCGTATTTTGGCTTGGTATTATGTTCTTAATGCAAATATCTCGTTTACGTTTCAAGCAATCAAGAATCTGTTCACTCATTACAGACATCTATGTTTTGCGCCGTTTTGTAAATTTTTTGGTGATTTTTAGGTTTATTTGGAGACAGATAGTTTTTCTCAAAGGATTAGTAAAATTTATGGAAATAGGAAATTTGGAAGATTTGGTGTTGTTTTAAAATTAGAGTTTGAAGTTAAAAATTGATAGATACACACCAAACAGTTGCCTAACAACCCGAGTGCCATTGTGGGGTCGGGCAACTGTCTGGTGGTGTTCCATAACCTTTTCTCCCCCTTTCAATCTCTCTTTAAACTTCCTCAAATTTCACTTTAATTCAGGTAAACCCCCACCTTAAAGGAGGACAATTTCGAATATTCCTGACATTTAAACCCAGGTTTTTTTATGCCAGATATATTAATCTGATATCGATACAAGTTAAAACGCGTGTTTTAACATGTTTGTTTAAGGGAAAAAAAAAAAAAAACCGAAAAATAATCCAAACAAAATGCTCCTCGTTCTCTGCTCCCCCCTACCCCCCTCATGGGGTAGAGTTAACGGGAGCAGAGTCTCTGCAGAGTCCCACCCTCACCGGTCCACCCGCACGAGGAGCCTCCAACACCCCTTCGATGCGACTAAATTTAAATAAGAGGTGAAATGCTCTTTGCCTCCCTTTTGGGAGGCATTTCTTAGGCTCGCACGAGGCGAAGCCTCGTTTTGGCGCTAAGCTTATTGTTGTCCTATAATGCCATGCAATCGCTGTTTTCATATCTAATCGTGACAGACGCGTTAAATTTGTGATTTTCTTCACATCTATTAGCTTGACAGTAGCTACAGCTTGAAAAACCTTGAAAACTTCTCTTAAGGCGGGGGTCCACCTGAAAGCCGTATTTTGGCTTGGTATTATGTTCTTAATGCAAATATCTCGTTTACGTTTCAAGCAATCAAGAATCTGTTCACTCATTACAGACATCTATGTTTTGCGCCGTTTTGTAAATTTTTTGGTGATTTTTAGGTTTATTTGGAGACAGATAGTTTTTCTCAAAGGATTAGTAAAATTTATGGAAATAGGAAATTTGGAAGATTTGGTGTTGTTTTAAAATTAGAGTTTGAAGTTAAAAATTGATAGATACACACCAAACAGTTGCCTAACAACCCGAGTGCCATTGTGGGGTCGGGCAACTGTCTGGTGGTGTTCCATAACCTTTTCTCCCCCTTTCAATCTCTCTTTAAACTTCCTCAAATTTCACTTTAATTCAGGTAAACCCCCACCTTAAAGGAGGACAATTTCGAATATTCCTGACATTTAAACCCAGGTTTTTTTATGCCAGATATATTAATCTGATATCGATACAAGTTAAAACGCGTGTTTTAACATGTTTGTTTAAGGGAAAAAAAAAAAAAAACCGAAAAATAATCCAAACAAAATGCTCCTCGTTCTCTGCTCCCCCCTACCCCCCTCATGGGGTAGAGTTAACGGGAGCAGAGTCTCTGCAGAGTCCCACCCTCACCGGTCCACCCGCACGAGGAGCCTCCAACACCCCTTCGATGCGACTAAATTTAAATAAGAGGTGAAATGCTCTTTGCCTCCCTTTTGGGAGGCATTTCTTAGGCTCGCACGAGGCGAAGCCTCGTTTTGGCGCTAAGCTTATTGTTGTCCTATAATGCCATGCAATCGCTGTTTTCATATCTAATCGTGACAGACGCGTTAAATTTGTGATTTTCTTCACATCTATTAGCTTGACAGTAGCTACAGCTTGAAAAACCTTGAAAACTTCTCTTAAGGCGGGGGTCCACCTGAAAGCCGTATTTTGGCTTGGTATTATGTTCTTAATGCAAATATCTCGTTTACGTTTCAAGCAATCAAGAATCTGTTCACTCATTACAGACATCTATGTTTTGCGCCGTTTTGTAAATTTTTTGGTGATTTTTAGGTTTATTTGGAGACAGATAGTTTTTCTCAAAGGATTAGTAAAATTTATGGAAATAGGAAATTTGGAAGATTTGGTGTTGTTTTAAAATTAGAGTTTGAAGTTAAAAATTGATAGATACACACCAAACAGTTGCCTAACAACCCGAGTGCCATTGTGGGGTCGGGCAACTGTCTGGTGGTGTTCCATAACCTTTTCTCCCCCTTTCAATCTCTCTTTAAACTTCCTCAAATTTCACTTTAATTCAGGTAAACCCCCACCTTAAAGGAGGACAATTTCGAATATTCCTGACATTTAAACCCAGGTTTTTTTATGCCAGATATATTAATCTGATATCGATACAAGTTAAAACGCGTGTTTTAACATGTTTGTTTAAGGGAAAAAAAAAAAAAAACCGAAAAATAATCCAAACAAAATGCTCCTCGTTCTCTGCTCCCCCCTACCCCCCTCATGGGGTAGAGTTAACGGGAGCAGAGTCTCTGCAGAGTCCCACCCTCACCGGTCCACCCGCACGAGGAGCCTCCAACACCCCTTCGATGCGACTAAATTTAAATAAGAGGTGAAATGCTCTTTGCCTCCCTTTTGGGAGGCATTTCTTAGGCTCGCACGAGGCGAAGCCTCGTTTTGGCGCTAAGCTTATTGTTGTCCTATAATGCCATGCAATCGCTGTTTTCATATCTAATCGTGACAGACGCGTTAAATTTGTGATTTTCTTCACATCTATTAGCTTGACAGTAGCTACAGCTTGAAAAACCTTGAAAACTTCTCTTAAGGCGGGGGTCCACCTGAAAGCCGTATTTTGGCTTGGTATTATGTTCTTAATGCAAATATCTCGTTTACGTTTCAAGCAATCAAGAATCTGTTCACTCATTACAGACATCTATGTTTTGCGCCGTTTTGTAAATTTTTTGGTGATTTTTAGGTTTATTTGGAGACAGATAGTTTTTCTCAAAGGATTAGTAAAATTTATGGAAATAGGAAATTTGGAAGATTTGGTGTTGTTTTAAAATTAGAGTTTGAAGTTAAAAATTGATAGATACACACCAAACAGTTGCCTAACAACCCGAGTGCCATTGTGGGGTCGGGCAACTGTCTGGTGGTGTTCCATAACCTTTTCTCCCCCTTTCAATCTCTCTTTAAACTTCCTCAAATTTCACTTTAATTCAGGTAAACCCCCACCTTAAAGGAGGACAATTTCGAATATTCCTGACATTTAAACCCAGGTTTTTTTATGCCAGATATATTAATCTGATATCGATACAAGTTAAAACGCGTGTTTTAACATGTTTGTTTAAGGGAAAAAAAAAAAAAAACCGAAAAATAATCCAAACAAAATGCTCCTCGTTCTCTGCTCCCCCCTACCCCCCTCATGGGGTAGAGTTAACGGGAGCAGAGTCTCTGCAGAGTCCCACCCTCACCGGTCCACCCGCACGAGGAGCCTCCAACACCCCTTCGATGCGACTAAATTTAAATAAGAGGTGAAATGCTCTTTGCCTCCCTTTTGGGAGGCATTTCTTAGGCTCGCACGAGGCGAAGCCTCGTTTTGGCGCTAAGCTTATTGTTGTCCTATAATGCCATGCAATCGCTGTTTTCATATCTAATCGTGACAGACGCGTTAAATTTGTGATTTTCTTCACATCTATTAGCTTGACAGTAGCTACAGCTTGAAAAACCTTGAAAACTTCTCTTAAGGCGGGGGTCCACCTGAAAGCCGTATTTTGGCTTGGTATTATGTTCTTAATGCAAATATCTCGTTTACGTTTCAAGCAATCAAGAATCTGTTCACTCATTACAGACATCTATGTTTTGCGCCGTTTTGTAAATTTTTTGGTGATTTTTAGGTTTATTTGGAGACAGATAGTTTTTCTCAAAGGATTAGTAAAATTTATGGAAATAGGAAATTTGGAAGATTTGGTGTTGTTTTAAAATTAGAGTTTGAAGTTAAAAATTGATAGAATTGGCCAAAGATGGCGTGCGGCCTTTGAAACTTGTAGTCTAGGCTTCATGGGTCATTGTCGGGATATTTCAGACATATCTTCTCCTTTGGAAGTTGGGCAAGAGCTAGAACTAGATAGCTGCTCTGCGACAATAAATTATCAGATCGAAGCTAGGATGTGCATCTACTGCAAAAATGCGTGAGGACGCTCTAAAGTTTATTGAACGTACAAGCTATTACAACGACCAAATATTAACCTGGCTGCGATTTCACATATGCAATTATAATTGAAATTAAGATAAAAATAACATGAGTGTTTCCCTTTTATCACTTTATTCACCTTTAGCCTGTCTCTCACTCCAAAAATGTGAACGCTGTTGACAATTACATTCAGCGATTTGTAGGCTCCAATCACTCCAAATAAATGAACAATTTACTCAACCAAAAACACGTAATCCGAAACATACAATAAAAAATCGGTGAAGAAGCTAGACTCAAACTCCAAACAGCGGCAAGGCTGGCCTAAATCTTAAAACACGACAATTGAGAAAAGCAAGATAAAAAAGATCGGAAAATTACGACAGCGAAAGTGGAAAATGTACGCGCAAGCACATTGTGGGCCATGATTGGCTAATGAAAAATCACCTGAAATTACGCGCGTGGACAAAAAACTTATACTAAGGCGAGAGGGGTTTAGCGTTCGTAAAAGTTCAAAACAAACGCTAGATGTACGTGTGTTTACTTTTAGCATTCATGTTCCTTTGCCTATTGTTGCTAATGCATTTTCCTTTGCAGTTTTCTGCTCTATTGGTTTATTATAGGACTATTATTTAAGTACTTAACGTTTACCAGTCAAAATGAAATACATTGGGTATGAAATTGAAGGATTGTGTACGGGCGATCGTGTAAAATAGACATACAATATACTAATGGCAACTGATATTATAAGTGGGCCACTTAAAAAGGGCCGACTTAGCTAGGAAACCGTTTAACGATTAAGATCGATAAAGTGTTAGCCGGGGGGTTCATTTCCCGGCTGTTGAGTCCAACAACCTTTTTAAAAACTGTGTCGTTTTGTACCATTAATACTCAACTGTGGTCTTTCAGTCTCAACAATTCTGGGAATCTCATAAGTAGTCTTAATTTCCTTGTTCTCTCATTTTCTACTCCAACGGTGTTTCTTTCGGTAGGGTTCGTGGTGTAAAAATAATCAATTGCAATAACCGGCAAACCCAGTCAATTGTAAAAGCACGAGCCATTATGAGCATGTTTAAGGACATCACGTTTCAAATACCTTGCTGACCAAGAAACCAATTTAATGCATGATAAAAGGGAAATAAACAGGGTGTTTCACCATATTTGAAGAAGTAATATGTGCTAATGCTGGGCTTAATCGGGCCACTAATGTGCGACAGTTACATAACACTATTTATTGTTATTTTTGTTATGTTTTCGTCGCTTTAATATGTTTAGTCTAGGCTCAAACCACACGGCATTTTCAATTAGTGTACGTGCTGGAATAACAAAAGTGTATTGAAATTTCCATTCGATCGGTATTGTGGGGGCGGCATCCTAATTATTATTAACACATGACTAAGCACTATAGAAATCAGCATAATTAATAAAACTATCGAAAAAAGACCCCTCTCGATATATTGTGGAAATCTATGTATGAAAGAAATGGAACTTTCTTATCGGATGTTGACGTTACCAATTGCCTTTAGCTTAAGTTTTCAAATCCGTTTTCAAAGAGCGAGATGAACGTAACGGCCTCTTTTTTTTAATTTTATTTTTGTAGCGGCCTCACTTAACTCTTAATTTCAGTTAATTAGTTTTCAATGAAACAACAAGCGAATGACCTAACTAATTTAAACTCTTTTCCAACGTTGTTTCCATGCGTTAAGGTATATTACTGCCTGCTCGGACATTACCTAGTATTTCGTCGTTGAAAATTTAAATCCTTAATTTTATCCACGGCTTCATGCATTAAAACATATGACTTTATTCTAACCAGTGTGACTAACGGTACAACGGGCTTCTGCAATCATTACCATCAATCTACTCATTCGAACCACTTAAAATAAATCCGGCATGTCATGCAGTGACGATAACAGCCATAAGATAGTTTACCAAAAAACATGGTAGTTAGATACATCATTAATAAGAGACATATGCCGCGTTGAGGGGAACAGAGTTCAGATGAGCAAAAAACACATGTATACATCGTGAAACCTCCCTTAAATTTGTGTTTGTTTTGCGTAATATCCTTGTCGCTGTCGACAAGCTGTCAAAAACAAATCTGAATAATAGGAAAAGTATAAAGTCTCGACAAGAAACTAATTCTATGCAGCTATTTAGTCGCGAGATAGCTCCAGCCTCCCAGTTGAACGATTCAGTCCAGTGTTAAACATACCGACCAGCCTCTAACCTACACTGTTTGGTCTAAGACATTTAATCGCTACTCAGAGTTTCATGCTCCATCATAAGCAATCATCAGGCGACTGCCTGAAGAACGGTTACATTCAAAGATATATGAAAAAACGATACAATACATACTGGGTGTGCCGCGTGGCGCGACACGCGCAATGCTATGGCTAATTAGGTGATGACATTTTTCAGCAGAAATTTCCTAGAGTGTCTACAGGACGATGTAAGCTCGTTTCGATTGTTTAAAGATGACATTTCAGGTTTACACAGAATAAAATATTTCTCCCACGAACATAAATTACATTTCTTTGTCACATTAGAATCAGATCGAGCTTGTTTAATTTTACGCCATTTGATGTTGTACTGAATGTTCTGGTCTTTTAAGTTCCTCACATGAATAACGTCAAATCGATTATATCAAACCACAACAAAACCGTAATCAGCAAATCTACAAATTCTGATAAAGATAAGAAAAATTGCAAACGCCGAAAACCAGAGAAATGCCCCATGGATGGAAACTGCAACGAAGAAAGCATAATTTACCAAGCCGAAGTCACTTCACAAACAACTCGAGAAACCTACATTGGGCTTTGTGACACTTCATTTAAGTTAAGGTATAGGAATCACACAAGCTCATTTCGCAACAAACGATATAGAAACGCAACCGCACTTAGCAAGCATGTGTGGAACTTAAAAGACCAGAACATTCAGTACAGAGACCACGTTCTAAACCACATAAATCACATCGTCGATTGCCGTGTTGCCAGCATGGTTGTCCTGATGGTGTAGTGGTATCACACCCGACTAGTATTGCGGGGGGACGTGGGTTCAAATCCCACTCCGGGCAAATAAATTTAATAAAAACGTTTCGGTCCAAGACCTTGTTCAGTTATTTACAACTTTCAAATAAAAACGAAGTTTAAATAAGATTAAAGTGCTAATGATTACGTGATATAAATGGTACGAAACAGGATAACAAGATCATAAAAACGTGCTAATTAAGGGACGACAAAAGGCAAAATCACTGAACGAGGCGAAAAATGCTGAATCAAAGAAAAACGACACTATGAACGTAATTAACCTAAAAAAAGATCAAAGTGCTAATGATTACTTAATACAAGTGATACGAAACAGGATAACAAAATGGAACGAAAAAAACGTGCTAATTAAGGGACGATAAAATCAGCGAGGCGAAAAATGGCGAACGACACTATAAAAGTAATTAACAAGAGAAGAGAGATAAAACTAAAAACTAAAAACTAAAACTATACATTGGCTTTGACGGATATGATAACTGAAGAGGCAATGCAATGCAGTAGAAATAGAAGTCTGAAGGAATATAACCTACCCTAATGCAATTATATTACGTAGCAAAATCCCAAAACGAGGCCTTTTGAGCCTGAAAGGGCTAAATACAACAAAATCCCTGGAGGGGCCCTTAAACAATGCGAATTATAATAAATTCCCCAGGCAGGGCCTTTGAGTCTATTCAGCATCTAAAAGGCTAAAAATAGAATTTGTAATAATTAATTTTCTCTGTTATAACTTACGTTCTTGCATGGGTAGAGAACAATTGCTACCATCTACCGATTGTATTCTAGAAGCTGTAGAGATTTGCCTAAGAAGCAATCACTCGGTTTTTAATGAGAAGTTTTTTCCTAAAAGTGCATGGCACTGCTATGGGACCTAAAAATGCCTGTAGTTATGCGGACATAGCCATGGGGGAGATAGACCACAAGGCTAAGCATTGTGGCCCTATCAAGCCCTCACAATGGTGGAGATATCGCGATGATATCTTTGACCTTTGACAACAGGGCCTTGCTACACTAAATTCTTTCACCGAATACATAAATTCGCTGTATCCCACGATTAAATTTGAATTGGTTTATTCGGAAAACAAACTTAATGTTCTAGATGTCTAATGTTCTAGGTCAGAACATTTACTTACTTGATGATGATGGATAAGGCCAATCATATTTGTAAGAGCAATGCTTAATTCATTCTGTTAATTTCGTGTAATATATTGATATTTTATGTATTCTTATGTGCTGGTCACCGATTTATACCAGTCTATCAACCTTTGTTGATTGACTGACCGGTTTTATTCTTTTAACCAGGATAAATAAAGTCATTATTATTATGTTACACTCCATCTGGTTGATGGTTTTATCCAAACAGATGTTTACTCTAAGCCTACTGATAGCCACCTGTATCTTCCTTCATCCAGTGCCCATCCTAAGCACGTTTTCAAAGCGATTCCGTTTGGAGTCGCTTCGAGACTGCGTAGAAATTGTTCTGAGGATCATTACCTCAACAAAAGGCTGGAAGAGTACAGTGGTTACCTAGTCCACCAGGGATATCCAGAAGAATTGGTCTCGCGTGAATTTTCTAGAGCGGCGAGCATTCCTAGAAATAATTTACTTCAAACCAAAGTCAGATATTCCAAAAAGATTTTTCCTTTTGTTCTTACATATAATCCTAATTTACCGTCTGTTAATAGGTTAATTAAAAAGCATTTTCATCTTTTGCTCTCGTCGCCAAGACTGAAGGAGCTTTTTCCACCGAATTCTATAATTTCATCTTTCCGTAGGTCTAAGAACCTCAAGGAAATTTTAGCACCTTCTAAGTGTAGAAAGGGCTCACTAGAGTCAATTGCATTGCCATCAGCGGGATGCTTCACTTGTAACAAAACCAGATGCGATCTTTGCAAGAACTTGTTGGTCAACTCCCAAACTTTCTTTAGCGCACACACGGGTAAAATTTATTTCGTTCGGCAGAAACTCTCATGTAATTCAGCGAATGTAATTTATTTGGTTCATTGCAAGAAGTGCAATCTCCAATATGTCGGTTCAACCACGACGGAATTTAAAGTTCGATTTAGAAATCACAAATCTTCTATAAAAACAAACAAAAAAACTTGCGAAGTCGCCATACACTTTAACCGAACCCCACACGTGTTATCGGACTTTACATTTCAGTGTATTGACCAAATTCGAAACAGTGCGTCCGAGGACACTGAAAAATTACTAATCACGAAAGAAGCATACTGGAGTGCGCAGTTGTTTTCCCTCGCACCCTTTGGGCTTAACAAAAGACAAGAATTTCATTCAAAAAATCGCATCCACTATACATGACTTTAACGGACTTAGGGCAAGCTGCTGCGAATTTCTTGAGGTGTTTTTTTAACATTGAATTTTTAACAAATCTCTACAGCTTTGGTTAGTTTATAGTCTTTAATTGTAGTTGTTTCAGCGCTCAGGGACCCCCTTTGGGGATTCTGTTGTTTTCGCACGACCTAAGTCATTCAAAGGCTCTTAGTTGGGAGGTTATTACATATTGTTTATCAACCCCTCTTGGGGATTTTGTTAGGATTTTAGAATGTGTGTAAATTCAGAGGCCCTTTATGGGGATCCTGTTGCGTTGTAACAATTACGTAATGTTTGTCGCTGTTTATATTATCCATGTTCTCATTTGTTGTATCTGACTGACATTTTTCTGTACCTATTTTTTCTTTGAATTTGTTATGTAACCGGTTTTTGTTTTTTTATTCATTGTTGTAAAACTTATTTAAGTTGTAGATTTTTCTACCGACTCTTTTGTAACTGAAGAAGGTAGAGAGACCGATTTATGAAAACAGTGTTAATGATATCTATCACCTAATTGATCTCACTATGTCTTTACGGTGGGTTAAATTAGCCAATCATGGCGACAAGAGCACGGTAAGCAGTCGAATCGGTTATTTGCTCATATATTTCAGCGAAAACGTAGCCCATAGGTGACATTTCATTTCAATAATTCTGTCTGGATTCGCAAAAACGTGGCTACAGAATTTGACTTGTCACTGATAATCTTGATACAACCGGCTGTCCTAGAGCTAGCTCTCCACAAGGCTTGTCGTAGCTCAAATAAAAGGGGATAACTCTCCTGTATGCCTTTTGAGGCCAGGAAGACTAATTTCACCCTCTTTTCGTTGAATCAGGAATTGTTCAATTTAATTAATCCGTTGAAATATATGTCTGGATTTATGAAAACAGTGTTAATGACATCTAGCGGTCTTTAGTGATTTTTCTTTCTAATCTATTTATTTATTTAACCTTTTGCTTTGCTTATGGCAGCAGCTTGTAAATCTTACCTAGTGTAAAGTGTAGAGGACTTCTTGCTGCATGTTTCGTTTATTCATCTAGTTTTTTTTCATTATTCATCGGTCCCCCCCCCCCCCCTGCACTCCTCCCTCCCATTATCGGTCGGTGTTAAGTATAGCCCAGGTTTCACTCCTCTGAATTTCAGTTCGCGCGGTGACTCTCTGAGAGGGAGCCAACCGACCAGCGTTCTATAACTGCTGTCTAAAGGAAGTCTGCCGGAGGACATCATTAAGTCCAATGAAGGTGCAAGTCTAACGATTTGGTAGCAAGCGTCGTCCATTATCGTACATGAAGGGCCCACTAAAAACGGGACGTCATTTAGCTCCGTACTATACGCGGGCCGTTAGCACTGTGGCGATAATGTTGTGCTTGCTTTAGACAGCAAAAAGCTTTAGCCACATCAATTTAGGGCTTAGACGCGCAATGGACTAGACACTTGTAGCTGCTGTTGGCGTTATTTGCTCTGAACTTTGATGTAGCTAAACACTTAGAAAAAAATCTGTTGAAATCTGGATCTGCCGTTCCGCGCTCGACAAAAATTAAGTTCATCCGGGACATTGCTATTTGCGAGCAAAGCATGGCCACGAGCAGAGGGAAGAACATGAGTTCGTTCAAACGCTGAGCGTGAGTAGAATTTCCTTGTTTTATCAATTCTAGGCGTTCTCGGCTTAGCTAACTATCAGAACTGTCTGTGATTCGCTAGCGCGGAAGAAATTTATTTGCGTGGCTTCTGGGCGATAATTGACGTAACGACAACATGTTGAGTGTTCGCTTTAATACTGCTAACTATGGCTTATTTTGGTGGAAGTTCAGGAGAGTTATCCCCTTTTATTTGAGCTACCGGATAAGCCTTGTGGAAAGCTAGCTCTAGGACAGAATTGTATCAAAATGATCAGTGACAAGTCAAATTAACACTGTTTTCATAAATCCAGACAAAAGATATGCTAACCCTAAGCAAAAGATATGTGCAAAAAAAGTATTGTAGAGGCATTGAACAGGTACGAGAAGCATAGTCTAGCAGGAAGAAGAAAGATAAAGCCGTTTCTCTTTTAGAAAATGGCTCAGAAAAAATACTCGAGCAGTCAGCAGTCGAGCGAGATTGGTAAACCGAAAACCTTTACTTTTTTCTCGAATTTAACAAACCCAATAAACAAAACGTTTGTGACATTAATTAATTTAATAAATTCAACTTTTCTCAGTCTCAAAATAATTGTTGACACACTGGAAGATGTCGGGAATTCCGAAACATCAAACATCAAAATAAACACATGACCTTGCTTTGCGATGCGAATGTTCCAGTCCGTTTCAGGGCACAGCAGCGAGCAAAGTACAACTCACTACGGCTCACGGCCAACTGTATCGCAGCTAAAAGGTGTCTCTGACACTATTACAAACTGATTTGAGAATCACCGACCACAGAGGACACAGATTTCCACCGTCACTGGCGCTCTTTTGCGTTCAAAACATGGATCGAATGGCCTCCGGGTTGACTGTAAACGCAAGTTTTCCGAGCGTATTTTTTCAACTCCTGCAATATTCAAGGCAACATCCAAGCTCTTCGGCTCACTGGGCTGCTCTGATGACAAAAACTGACTAGACGTATCCAGCATTTTCTTCAAGATATTGTAGATTTTCGCAGTTCAATTCTGCTTTCGCTGTAAGTTTTCATTCCACGAGAAGAGACGCTCGAGTCAAGTTTGACAGTGGCGTGATTTTTCTCGACCAATCACAATTCTTCGCTACGCATAACAACCAATGAAATTGTTTCATTTTGTGTATCATAGATCACGTCAAATGGCTTTTTTTCGTGCAAAGGCGGGGCAAAAGGCCGGCTTTCGCGTTATATTGAAATATTTAGAAACAAAAAAGGCTTTTCGTTATTATATAAAACAAATAGATTCGACGTTGCCGTGCGTCTGATTCAGTAATAGATCACAAAAGACATCAAAATGTGGTAAGAACATCAGTGACACACTCGGCTATCGCCTCGTGTGCCACTTTTTTTTGTTCTAACCACATTTTGACGTCATCTGTGATCTATAACTGAACAGACGCACGGCAACATGGAATCTATTTGTTAAATTTAGGTATCAAATCCCCTTAAGGCGACCACATACTCTAACTGCAGTCAAAGTCTCAAAAAGAATAGCCACCCAGCCCTGTGATTTTGACACACAACTCAGAGCCACCCACCCACTGTTAGAACCGCTCCTGGGCAGCTTGGAAATGCAGGACTTGACGGCAAGCCCCCTGCATTTTGAGCGGCCACAATGGCTTGAGCACGGGCGGTGCCCGTGCTCAAGCCATTACCTCAGTGGATACCTTCTAGCGAATTCGCTCAGATATCAAGGGTCGAACGCCTGAAAATCAGTCAAAATGCAGCTGGTGACACTCGATTTACCCGGCCTGGCTCAGAGAATGCCGTTCTGGAGAGGAACGCCCAGATAAGATATATACTAATTGAAACCAGTTCAGGACTTCAGGAGTGATTCATCGTTTTATTGCTACAGTCCTGTTTCGTATGGTCAAAGATTTACCACACTCATCAGGCAACAACAACGAATGACCGGTAAATTTAAATGCTGGCGGTTAAATAAAAACACATGGTTGCTATATGGTGCTTGCGTTACGTTATACAAAAGGTTTTAAGTACGTATCTGTTCCTGTGGGGGCACGAGGTCGCTAATTCATTACGTTTGTTGAGGGTACATAGATCTTTCTTGCATATTATAGCAAAGACACAAATTACATTTCTTGGTAATATTGTTGTAAGGATGGCATTTTCTGATGACTTTCCACTTTATGTTGAAGGGTATCTTGGCATCTTTCAGTTTCCATACATGTTTTGACAGTTCAGTGGCGTTTCTTTTGTTGGAGTGTCGGAAGGATGTTTTATGGTTTCTGTAACGTTCTTTGAAGTTTGTTGCAAGTCCTACATATGATTCTGTTGTTGTGTCGGTTGTTATGGTTGCTTGGTAGACTACGTTCGTTTCGAGGCATTTTCCTTCAAGGGGGCATTCGTCTTTTGTTCGGCAGTTACATTGCTTGTTAGATTGCTGCGTTGGGGTTGGGGTGTAACCTGAGAGGAGTGTTTTGTTGTGTGATGCGATAATGGATTTCATGTTTGGCATGCAAGAGTACTTAAGTTTGAGCGTGTGCCTGTTGAAGATCTTGTGGAGTGGGTGATTCTTCGGAAAACATTTGTCAACGATGTTGAGGAACTTCCTTCCTAGGTTGGTTTTGACGCTGGAGTTCCATGGGGGGTTGTACCAAATGACGTTTCTTTGGCGATTTCTCTTGCGGTTTCTCGTCAGTGTTTGGGTAGGCTGCGGGTTTACTGGGTTGTATGTTAATTTGTAGGTGTATCCGCTTTCGTCCAGTGCTTTTTGGTACGGGGCGATGGCTTCATCGAAAACTTCTTCGCTGGATTAGATGCTCGTCAGTCTCCTGTTGATGTTTTCTGGGATATTCCTAAGTAGTGCTGGGGGATGGTTGCTCTTTTTGGGTTTCATGAATGGTTTGTAGGTTCCGCTCGTGAGGTCGAAGGTTACGTCGAAGGTTACGTTTTTGTTTGCCTCGATCGTAATTCTGAGGCCATTCGATTTGAATATATTGCTCACTTGTTGTTTGATTTTCTCAATCTCTCTTGGTGTGGCTTTGCAAACCGCTAAACCGTCGTCACGGTAGAGTCAAACTTGGTCTTTGAAGTTGGCGGTGATTAGGAATAACATGTATGTTCCTATGAGCTCGCAGGTTTCGGCACCGTCGTACGAACCCGGCCATAGTTACGTCGAAGATGCTGTCGGTGTCTTTTTTTACCCATGGTGCTTTTTGGTGGTACAGGAGTGACTTTTTCGCGTGGGTGATAATGTGGCGGTCTTGTTGGGAAATGGTGGTGAATAGACCTTTTTACCGATACGGCGGCCATCTTGAATTCTATTGTTTTGACTGAGAAATTATGGGCTGCCGAGGGGGCAATCGCTGGAAAATTTATCCTATACACAGCTTTCAGGATAAATTTTTACTGCTTGCCTCTCATATTCCATAACAAATATTACAAGCGTTACATCTTTCCGTCACGATATTTGGCAGTTGTTCCTATGGTTATCGAAATATTATCGAAAAGTTATCACGCCATAGTATTCTTTTTAATTATTTCTCATCTGCCCCCTGGGCATCCCATAATTTCCTCGGAATTCAAGATGGCCGCCGTATCGGTAAAAAGGTCTATTGGGATGCATAGTCCGGTGTTTTCATAAGGAGCTGCTCTGAGATTGACGGATAGAAGTCGCACACGTCGAAGGTGATGAAGGCATGCTACTTTTTTTCTGGTATGGCATGAAACCATTGCATGACGTTTGATGTATTTTTCCATTGGTTCACTTGCGTTGCATGGATCACTTTTTTGTTTATGTTATCTAATATTTGCTTGCTGATGATTCCAATCTCTGATTTGCTTGGGTTTATAAGTCTGCAGATCCGGCTTGTGGTCTTTCATGGTTATAAATGAATTTGTATCACCCACGCGAAAAAGTCACTCCTGTACCAGAACCAGAAGGGATATATAACATTTGTCTATTAACCGTCTCTGAACATGGCTTAAAGAAAAACAAGTAAATCATGTTATATATACCAGAAATACTCAGGCATACAGTGATGCCAGGACTTCAACTTGATTGAACCAGAAAGGATATATAACATTTGTCTATGAACAGTCTATGAACATCGCTTTAAAAGAAAACAAGTAAATCATGTTACGTATCTCAGAAATACTCAGGCATACAGTGATGCCAGGACTTCAACCTGGATGAACCAGAAAGGATATATAACATTTGTCTATTAACCGTCTATGAACATCGCTTAAAAAACAAGTAAAGCATGTTATATATCCCGGAAATACTCAGGCATACATTGATGCCAGGACTTCAACGTGGATGAACCAGAAAGGATATATAACATCTGTCTATCAACCGTCAATGAACATCGCCTAAAAAGAAAACAAGTAAATCATGTTACATATCCCAGAATTACTTAAGACTTAACACTTATATAGCGCTTATCCGCATGCGTTCTAAGCGCTTTACATCAATTGTATTACAGTATGACTTAGAAATATAAAAACAAAAGATTAAGTTATCTAATTTAGTTTAAAAGCGCATTTAAAAAAGTGTGTTTTCAAATTCAGATTTAAAAAAAGATATTCAAACTGGGCGAAGACTTGACTTTTAAAGGTAAGGAGTTCCATAAAAAGGGACCAGCTACTGTAAAAGTTCTAAAACCATAAGACTTAAGGTTCCATTTGTTTTGTTTTAAAAGAAATGCAGAAGACGAACGAAGCTTTCTATTTGGTACATAACTGACGTTGGATCATTTCATCAATGTAGACAAGGGCAAGGCCGTTTAGAGATTTAAATGTCAAAAGAAGAATCTTGAATTGAATGCGTTCATTGACAGGGAGCCAGTGATACTCAGGCATACAGTGATGCCAGGGGAGTAAATCATGTTATATATCTCAGAAATACTCAAGCATACAGTGATGCCAGGACTTTTACTTGGATGAACCAGAAAGGATATATAACATTTGTCTATTAACCGTCGATGAACATCGCTTAAAAACTAAAGTAAATAATGTTACATATCCCAGAAACACTCAGGCATGCAGTGATGCCAGGACTTCAACCTGGAAGAACCAGAAAGGATATATAACATTTGTCTATCAGCCGTCTATGAACATCACTTAAAAAAAACAAGTAAATCATTGTATATATCCCAGAAATACTCAGGCATACAGTGATGCCAGGACTTCGAATTGAATGAACCAGAAAGGATATAAACATTTGCCTGTTAACGGTCTATGAACATCGCTTAAAAAAAACATATAAATAAATAATAAAGACCTATCATAGCTCGTTTTCTGCGTTTCCAAGATAGAGAATATGTCTTTAAAAGAGCGAAAGAAATGAGCCGTTCGTTAGATTTCAAGGTGCTCGTGGATTTACCAAAGGAAATCAGGGATAGAAGAAAGGCGCAGTGGCCCAAGCTGAAGAAGGCTAGGGAGGAAGGCAAGACCGGATACTTTAGCTGGCGCGAGCCAGATAAACTTTATATCGATGGTGTTTTCGTTCCGATGTAAACTGATGACTGTCAATATATTTATTTAGGGCTTGCCGTAGAATACTTTAACATTACCCTGAGTTTCACACTGAGTTCCGAAGACAGACAAATTTATACTTAAATTTAAAGAACAGCTTTTCATGTGTAATTCATCCTACTACTTAAAGTGTATGTCCCCATTTACTTTGAGGTCAATTTGTTTCGCAACTCTTTTGGTTATGTATCGGGAGCAAGGAAGAATTTATTCAAATTCCTCTCTTCCTTACTTAGTCCCAATTCTCAAAGGTCGTAATTGACATATTTTGTTCTACGGCCTCTTAAAGAAGTATGTGTTTGTTTAGTTTAATGTTTATAGTTGTTGGTGTTTTCCGTTTTAATTCTTGTACATATTTTTTATTTACGCGTGCTACTTTTGGCGTTTATTTGGGATATTCTACTTGCTGTTTGCGTCTTACAGAGAGTGAAATTGGCGAAATCCTCTGCGGATATTTGTTTCCTTCAAGAAACATATAGTACTTCAGAAGTGGAACATATTTGGAAAAAACAATGGAAAGGTGACACGTTCTTTTCGCATGGAACTGGTCATAGTCAGGGCGTTCTTATTCTTGTAAAAGACCAAGTAGACTTTAAATTGCAATCGGTTGATTCGCAATCGGTTGATTCGCAAGGTCGCTATATTCTTCTTGAGGCTTTAATTCAGGATTCTCCTTTTTTACTTTTAAATATCTATGCACCGAATAAATGTTCTGAGCAGTGCGATTTTTTCAAAACAATTTCCGAGGAGCTTAAACGTTCGTTTACTCTCTCGGACTTTTCTGTGATCATTGGTGGAGATTTCAATGTGATTTTTGATCAAGAATTAGACGGGAGAGGTGGTCTTAAGAAAACAAGAGATTCTGTCAAGGTTTTAGAAGATATTTGCTTGGAGCACGATTTGTTAGATATCTGGCGTGTCAGGCATCCCAAAGAGAAACGTTTTACTTGGCGTCAAAAAACTCCAGTTGGTCAGAGACGTTTAGATCTCTGGCTGATAAGCGACGGCTTAGAAGATGATGTAGTTTCGGTAGATATAAAACCATCTATTAAATCGGATCACTCTGCGATAACATTACTAATTAATGGCGTGGATGATAGTGAACGCGGTCCAAGTTTTTGGAAATTTAATTCTTCCTTAGTGAATGACAGTGATTATCGCTTTCTTCTTGATGAAAATATTAAAAATTGGCTTGAAGAGTTTAAAGAAATTGTTGATAGGCGGGTTCGTTGGGACTTGTTAAAATATAAAATTCGACAGCTAACTATCAAGTATAGCAAAGAAAAAGCTCACAGTAGAAAAGCCAAGGTCAAAGATTTGGAAGAAAAATTACAGAACTGTACCAAAAATTGCGAAAATGACCCGTCGAAAGAAAATCTTCAAGAACTGGAATGTTTACAAGCAGAATACGACGATCTCTATGATTATATTACTCAGGGTGCTATTATCCGTTCCCGTGCAAATTGGTATGAAAAAGGTGAAAAAAATAACAAGTATTTCTTAAATTTAGAAAAATCAAATAAGAAAAAAAAGCTGTGTACGGAAAATTGTTACAGGTGACGGATCAATTACAGCTAATCCCAAAACAATTATGAGTGAGTTAGAATTATATTACTCCAATCTCTATAGTGAGGAAAATAGCGGTCATTCGCCGGAGTTATCCTTTTTAGACGACCTAAAAGAATTTCCAACTTTGACCGAAGAATTACGAAACTTATGTGAAGGGAACATAGAGTATAATGAATGTTTTAAAGTTCTTCAATCCTTTCAAAAAAAACAAAACTCCTGGTAACGATGGACTAACAATTGAATTTTACTTGGCTTTCTGGCCTATGATTGGAAAACACTTGGTAGATTGCATTAATTACTCTTTCGAGTTTGGAGAACTTTCCAATTCCCAAAAACAGGCTATAATTACACTAATTGAAAAAAAAAAAGGAAGGACAAAAGATTAATTAAAAATTGGCGACCTATATCGCTGTTAAATGTCGATACCAAAATATATTTTACAGTTCTGACAAACCGCCTGGAAAAGGTTTTACCTAATTTAATTCACCCAAATCAAAATGCATTTGTCAAAAGTAGGTCCATTTTTGATGCGGTTAGATCAATCGACGATATTGTTGATTACTCTAAACGAAATGGATGGTCGGGAATTTTGGTAGCAATCGACTTCGAGAAAGCATTCGATACATTGAATTTCAATTTCTTAATTAGAGCTCTGCATAAATTTAATTTTGGCCCATCTTTTATTCAGTGGGTACGTGTTCTTTATAAGCAATCATCCAGCTGTGTAATGAATAATGGTTTTACGACCGGTCCTTTTTCATTAGGTAGAGTAGTCAGGCAAGGGGACCCACTCTCTCCTTACCTTTTTATATTAGCGCTTGAAACTTTAGCTATTAGAATAAGGGAGGATAGTAATATACAGGGCCTTAAAATAGGAGATGAAGTAATCAAACTCTCCCTTTTTGCAGATGATATGACCTGCATCTTAAAAGACGAAATTTCCTATTTAAATTTGTTTCGTATTCTTGAGTCTTTTGGTGAGTGTTCTGGATTAAAAGTGAACGATGAAAAAACTGAAATCTTAGCTCTAGGGAATAATTTCTTGCAAGCTTCAGACTTTCCAAAACAAAATCTTTGCGAAGTTATCAAAATTTTGGGAATATATTTTGGTTATGACGTAAGACAAAGTGACAACCTTAATTTTAGGGAAACTTTAACAAGTATAAAAAAATCAGTCAATCTATGGAAATGGAGAGGCCTCTCCCTTTTAGGAAGAATACAAATTGCCAAAACTTTTGCTATCCCGAAGTTTATGTTTAGAGCATCTGTTATACCGACATCTAAGGAATTGATTAAAGAGGTGAACTCCGTTCTTTACAGCTTTATTTGGAAAGGGAAAGATAAAGTGAAGCGCCATGCACTAATTTCTGACGTTGAAATGGGTGGACTCAAGATGCTAGACATTGACTCAATGATTAGTGCAAAACGAATAATATGCTTAAATAAATTTTTGGAAGATTATCAAAGTACTTGGAAAACAATTCTAGACAAGCTCCTTTCACCAGTTGGAAGACGTTTTGTTTTGCATTGTAATTTCCACACTTCTAAGTTAAAAATCAGCTTGCCGGATTATTACAAGGAATGCTTTGATGCATGGTCAGATTTAAATGGGAAAACGCCAACTTGTTATCGAGAAATTATAAATGAGCTCATTTGGAATAACCGATTTCTCTGTCACGACAAAAAATCAATGTATAGAAGGGATATAGTAGATTTAGGTTTTATAAAGATAGGGGATTTGATCACGGAAGACAATTCCTTCTTGTATGGTATTAACTCGCTTGTAAATCCAGAACAAAGATTTTTTCTCATGAGTATTGTCAATTCAATTCCTGCGGAATGGCGTTCTTTTGTGAAAGGTTCTACTGATGTGTTAGTGGTTGACCCTCTTCCAAATATCCCAACTATAAGGATGGAAAGCGATAATTTAGTACCAATTCTTGACGCCTCTTCTAAACAGATCTACCAACTTTTTCTGCGGAAAAACAGATTCCACCCACTGCTAAACAGAAAATAACCAACAAATACCCAAACGCTGTAATAAATTGACAGAAGGTCTATTCGTTAGCCTTCCAAACCACTTTAGAATCTAAGCTCAGGGAATTTCAATACAAAATCCTAAATTGCATTGTTTTTACGAATGAAAAACTCAGTCGTATTGGTCTGGTAGAATCACCAAGTTGTACTTTCTGTCAAGAGGTTGCGGAATCCGTCGAGCATTTATTTTTCTCCTGTAAGATATCTTCAGATTTTTGGAAACACGTCTTGTCCTGGCTAAGAGTTAACAACGTTCTTGTTGGAACAATTGATGAATCAGATTTGATACTTGGAAAGTTTGATATTGCAAATGACTTCATTTTAGGGATGGACCATTAGAAAAGTGATGGGGGGGGGGGGGGGTGGGAAAAAAAAAATTCATGAAAGGGAAAATACCAAGAAAAAAATTCGAGCGAAGAGGAAGGCGAAGAAAAAAAATTCATGCAAAAGGAAGGTCAAATTGTGACTTTTATTTTTAATATATAAAATTTGCCAATATCTATTAAAAATAATTCTTTATATTCAAAACATTCTTGGGGCCTTACCCCAGGCCCTGCTATATTATTATTTATAATACATAAATATATCTAATAGTGCATAAAGTGTTTTCTTCACTTTGAATGAAATGACAAATATAAGGTGACATAAATTAATTCATACTTCAATAGCCAGAAATGTTTTTCAGAAATCAACAATATTACCAGGCACAATATGAATGAACAAAAATCACTTTCTTCTTATTGAAAGAAGACAATTAGAACCTTGTTTTTGTTTTAAATTGCAGCTAGTGTACCTACAGATACACTGTATACTGTATTATAGTAAAAATAATAGAATTAAATTTGTAATAAATGAATCTTAGAATTTGGTATCTTGGTAAATATTCTAAAAAAATATTTGTGCCTACAATAAAAATTAGAGGATAGGTCTTATACTCTTGAATAAGAATGCTATAATGCAATGAAAAAGTGTAATCACATGTAGTAGTCAATGTTGAAACTTTAACTGTCAACAACATAATTAGCAACACTGCCACCGGTACTTTTAACAAAAATTACGAACCACAAAGTATGATTTTCAATGACAGATAGTCTACTTGCAGCATACAGTGTATCCTGTATTATGATCAATATCATAGATAAATTTAATTATACATAGACAGTTTCAATATTACACTTTTCAGTTCTTATACAATTTATAATGAAAATATAAATATTAGAATTCGGTATCTTAGTGAATATTTGATACAATTATCGCGCCCACAATAAAAATAAGAGTATGGGTCTTATCGCCTTGAATGATTCTATAATAAAGTGAAAAAGTGCATTTACATGAAGAAGTATTGTTAAAACTTTAACTGCTATCAACATTAACTAGCCAACAACATAAACAGCAACACTACCACTGTAACTTTTAACAAAAATTAAGAACCAGAACGTATGTTTGGCATTGGAAGCCAGACATAGTGTATACTATACTTATAATAAATATGATCATAAATACATTTAATTGTTGAGAATAACTACTTATTACCCAAGATCAGGGGGAAACATGTGAGTGGTTTGACATAAAAACTGGGGTAAAACAAGGATGCAAGATGTCGGGATTCTTGTTCTTGATTGTTATGGATTAGGTAATGCGAAGAGCGGTTGGCAGTGGTGAAAATGGTATCAGTTGGAAGTTTACTTCAAAACTAGATGACTTGGACTTTGCGGACGATATAGTTCTGCTTTCATCTACCAAGCAGCAGATTCAGGATAAAACGACAAGGCTGTGCTGGGATGCGCACAAACACCAGAAGGACATTTCAGGGAGCTGCAAAATGTATCCCACCATTCCTTTTAAGGTGGCTCACTAGTCAAAAAACTGACGACGATGACAAAAAATGCAGTTTTTTAAACATAAAAGATTTAAAGCCCTTGAAAACTTGTTAAAAGTATTTTGGATCGATCTTGCTGAATTTATCTCTAGTTAAGCGCTAAAGTTAAGGAAAATACAGAGTGGTATAAGTTTTTTTTACGTAACAACGGCCATAGCAACAGTTGTTTACGGTAAGAACATGACCAAAAATATAGATTAATTTTAACATATATGAGCAATACTTTGTAGTAAGGCTGTAAAGAGACGAACAACTCGATTGGCATAACTACTTGGGGAAAGCTTTGCTTGGTTTACCATCACAGTCTCATTCATTTCCCTTATGAAAAAGAACATTTCCTACAATTGCGGAAACTTTTTAGAAAATAGAACAACCGTTACACCCCCTTCCCGGAGATCCAATTTGTACCCCTCCCTCGCAATGTTTGGCTTGTTAAATGCTGAATCAATCATGTAGGAAACTTTAAGTGCATTTTTCTCAAAGGTCTACTTTTGTACCTACTGACTTCACGCCAACATTTCTACATTGGAAAGAATTGATGAGAAATTCCCGAAATTTGGGGTCATCAAGGACTAATAGTGTGGTCATGTAATAAACTAAAAAATTCATAGCATTTTAAAGTCTGTCACGTGACACTAGGTAATTTGTTCACTGGGTTTGGTGCAAAATAAGGTTATTTCCAAATAAGACCTGTAGAAAGCACAGAAAACAAGAATCAAATGCAAACATTTTAGTTTATTGCATAAAACGAAGCAGAAGCTTACAAGATATGCAAATCTTGTTTTGTAAAAGAGCAGGAACTGTTGGCGTCAATGCTTTAAGATCAAACTTCAAAAGGCTGTAACTGGTTGCCATAGGAACCATTTTCAGGGAAACCTTCAAAATTTATTTTCTCTTCATGAGTGCAATCGAACGCAATTGACCTTTCTTTACCATATGCAAGCAAACGTTTTGGTCCCTTTTTGACTAGTGAGCCACCTTAATGTCAGTGGACATCTTCGCCCGTCAGGGAATTTTGACTGAATGCAGCCAGCTACCAGACTATGTGGAACTCTCACACGAAAGGTGAGTCTTACTTTAGTTTTATTTTGTTTTTTTTTAGTAACTAAAATTGTAGCCTAACTTTATTTTAAGTTATTACAGAGCACCATGAAAATTAAATAACTTTAAACATTCATTTTAATATTTCACTTTTACTAAACAGGTACCTTCTTTTTGGACTGACATTTTGGAGTGGAGGGCACTACAGAGGGGCTGTTTTGGTGAATGGTGCATGGCACCATTATGATGGGCTGTGGGAGAGGAATTCCAGAGGTCAAGGACTGCAAAAATGCACAGGGAAGCCGTCCACCCCAAGTGGCTTCCTCCTCTCTCACTGCGTGTACATCTTTGAAAAGATTTTGCTTTGAAAAGTGGCCTATATCCTTTGATCTGTTGTGAGTGTAGAATAATTTATAAAGCACAAAAACATAGATAATGAATCAAGATTTCATTGTTGGAAAAAAAAGCAATATTTGTCTGAAAAAAAAATTCATGCAGAGGGCTTCAGCTGCAAAAAATATTCCTGCACAAGCAGAGAGTGAAAACAAAAATTCGAGCAAGCGAAAAATTCCCCACCCCCCCCCCCCCCCCTCATCACTTTTCTAATGGTCCATCCCTTAATCAATCACATTCTGTTAATAGGTAAGTATTATATCTACAGTAGGAGATGTCTGAATAGCGTACCTACACTTAGAGGTTTTATAGCGAAAACAAGGCGTGTTTACAATATCGAGCTCCATATCGCGAGGGAGAAAAACAAACTTCTTGCGCATTTTCAAAAGTGGGAGAAGTTAATTAATGTATTAATATCAAAATAACTTGATAGCCTTGACTAGAAAACCCTTAATTTTATTTAATATACTCAGTAGCATCGCAGTTCTTTGCTTGTTTGTTTGTTTTTGTTTTGTAACTTTTATTAACAGTAATCTGTAATTGTAATTTTTTGTAATGTTTGTAAAGTTATAACACTTAAAAATCAATAAAAACTATTAAATAATAATAATAAAAAAAATAATGTTATATATCGCAGAAATACTCAGGCCTACAGTGAAGCCAGGACTTCAACCTTGGTCTTCAGTTTACGGTTTTCCTCTTGGATCGGATACTTCCTGAAGGTAATATCACTGAAGCTATTTGAACTGCTATCCGCACACGTTTGGGGTGTCGTTTCATCTTTGCGATCGCTGCTCTCGCTGGTCTCGCTGATCTCGCTGGACTCTATCTTAAGGCTATTACTCGCGTCAACCAACCAGCTGTACGCGTCTCTTTCGTCTGTATTCGGGCCTTTTTTGGCGTAGAATGGCGGAAACAACGCCGAATGAAGAGGCAATAGGGACAACATCTTTGTAAACACGTCGATGCAAATGCGCACCATTTTTTAACTCCTCGAGTGAAACTGAGTGCTAAATTCACCAGGGAAGCTTGTAACTAACGGGCTGTTCGTCATTAAACGCGCCAAAGGAACGTCGCATCTCTTAGAATTGAGGAGCATCCAATCCCTCGAATCGTTCGTTGGACATTCGACGAGCTCAGCTCGTCCAATGTCGAAGTCAATCATCCTACACTTCTGAATGAAGGCACTTTTCCCGGCGTTAAATGAAATCCAACCTCATAAAACGTCAAACTAGTAATCCAGCCCCTCAATATAAACATGCCTCTCTCTACATGAGTTTACGCATTATTGCTGATAAACTAATAGCACCTATCCGCGATGACGTCGCAGAAATTTGTCAGTTGCTATTGTTAGTTTTTTGTTCGAAATGCCTCCATGGTGTATTGCTTACAGCTGTACAAACTCTTCAGACATGAAGATCAAAAATTCCTGGCATCGCTTACCGCTGGAGAACAAAGAAAGCTTTCCAAATGGCTCGCAAAAATTAGACGAACGAACACGCCAGTTAATGAGCACTCGAGGCTATGTGGCGACCACTGTGAAGCAGATTGCTTTAGGAAAATCCCGGGTTCTCCACGTGTCAACTTAAAACCACACAGCACGAAAATGTAGATTTACGGAAAATTAAAGTTACGTAAATCTGCGTAAAGGAGGTTAACAAACTTTACACTACCTTTACACCAGTCTTAAAGGTGTGTAAAGATAGATTTACGCGACTGGTGATAAAGCTTGTGTAAAGGTTGCGTACGGGAGGTTAACAATCTTTACACTAGCTTTACACTGTTCGTAAATGTGTGTAAAGGTAGATTTACACGACCGGTGATAAAACTTAGGTAAAGGATGGTTAAATTTGAAGAGCCACATTTACGAAACTTTACGCGACGGGAAAAGTTTGTGTAAAGTTGAACTTAACTGGAAATAAAGCTGTTTTAAAGCCGGCCTCAAGGTGTTTACTGATTTTCACGGCCTGAAGTAAACCTTGCGAAAAGGTGGCTTACATTATCGGGAGGTCAAGTTAAAGTAAATTTGCATCCTAGTCAATCAATCTAATCACCAATCATCATTGCTTGTTTGAACTAAGTGCACTATTTCTGGAAATTACTTCCTTGCTTAAGGTGGCTCAAAACAGTTTCCAACACTTAGATTTGGATGGGTCATTATAATCATTCTTTATCACTTGATGCTACAATCATGGCATCAAAAAACTGAGCAATCATTGGTAAACACATTGGTATCATTTTCGTGACACAATACGTTACCATAGCAACAGGATGAGCTCCTAAAAACACCCTTAACTGCGGCTTTAGGGGCTTATATTTCAAAAACGGCACGGTGACATATTTTTATATTATCAACTTTTGATAAGCATGATAAGATGCAACTTTTGGCAAAGTTTAAAAAAATTCTGTACATGGGGTTCAGGATAAATGCTCTATGTAAAATGTGAAATAATGAAAACTACCTGGTCCCAATTTTTGATCTACTTTGTGTTAACAATACAATGTTACTCTTGGCGATGTTTTTTAAAAGCCAGTCTGAAGCCACGATAGACATACAAAATATATATTGACTATTTTCGACTAATGCGAAATGTTAAAAGTAACTTTCAAATTGAAAGAAACAAAGTGTTAAAAAGGTGACAAAGGAGGATTATGCAGGTATCCCAATACGCCCTGCGCGTAATTATCGATTGAGCGGTGTCAAATTCTCCTTGAGAGCGAGCGAATGTGGCTGAAAAATACACTCATTAAGAAACTGCGGGTTTTGACAAAGTGCAAGCAAGCAAGTCAAGCAAGCCATTTCAGTTAACTATTCTTTGCAATGCCCACACCACAGCCTGGTTTGTTTTCTCAAACGGGAAGACATTTCAGCGAAGACTCAGTTGAAAATCAATCTATTTCATGTTTTATGATAATGGCGTGACTCAGGCGTAACAGGACGCCATCTTGATCACTCAATTTTAGCCAATCACGTACTGTTTTGATAAAAAAAGCCAATCAAAACGCGACGTTTATGGCGGGGATTTGGCGGTTTGCTTTGTCGGCAGCTTTTGTCGGGTGACCTAAAAGCGGTTTGTTTCATTGAGCTTCGTTGGTATCTAGCGTTGCGCGTCCTTTCGTCAGTTCAGAAGTCTCTTTCCTCTTGGCCAGTTTTGTGATCGATTGCTATCTGCAAAATGGAAGATCATTATGTCGTCTTGCTTGAAAAGGTTGTGGCTGAAAATGTAGGTCTCAGAGAAGCAATAGAAGTGCGGGACAACGAACAACGACGAATGTTCGAAACTAGAGAGCACCCAGATATACTTAGCACTGGGTGGTTTTACGTTCCTTTGACGTTTTTTTAATTGCGAAAAAAGCCTTAAAAAATCATTCCAAAGAAATTTCACACTTTGAGATAAGAGATGGCTTCATTACTCTGCCCCTGCGCAGTATGCGCGGTAGATGTCACGGCCCCAGTTATGGTCAACTGTAACTATTTTATTGTTGGTGAAAAAATTAGAGGCAATGGTGAATGCCAAAAGCATGTTATTTGCATGTACTTTGAGTCATGGGATACTCAATAATGTGCAATGGCTTTCTAGACTCCTCCTTATTGGCCGTACTCCTTTAGGCATGAGATTATATTTTGCAAAAGCACAGCAAAACAATTTTATTTATTGCAGATACGGGTTGTATTTGAATATTTTTAAAGGAAATACTGAGGTTTGGTTTATTTTCAATCGCAGCAAGACTTCAGAAAGATGTACAAAGCCCTGGCACAAAATGAAGATTTTGAAGGCTTTAAGTTGGATGAGAGGTAATTAAAGAGTCTGGATAAAATCCATGTTTATTGTAATAATTGATGTGGTTCAGATTTTGCTTTATTTTACCAGTTTTGAAATCAGACTGATAAAAAAATTCATAGTCTGTAACAAAGATAATAATACATATAAAAAAAATTACTCATTTCTGATTGGTTGAGAGCAGTGCAGTTCAAATGTACACCAGTGCAAAAAGTTTAACACCAGTGCAAATGACATATCAAAATTTTGGATTATGATTGACTGAAAGGCAATAGGCAATTTTTTTAAGAAAATGATATATTGTTTGTAAAATGATGACAAAAATTTTGTGCTGAAACTTTGAAAAAAGTTTTCTCGAATGAGAAAAGATGGCTTCAAGAAAGATCTTTTCTCATGAAACTTGGTTTGTAGAGTGATTAGGGTATGATATGCCCAGGGTTGGACCATAGTTAATAGAGGGGACTGGTTATGAAGCCAGGCAAACATCAAAGGAGCAAACAAAGATGCCAAGATTTACATGTATGTTGGAAGGTCCATGACAGTGCACAATCTTTTGTTTTGCATTCATACACTATGCATGAACTGTAGAATTAACACGTTTCAATTGGTTAGTTCTTCAGTATGGAGTCAACTATTATGTTTTGTGTACTGCTAAGGCCAAAAAAAGAGTACACAAACATACGACAAAGAACTTTGTCAGGCTTCATAACCATTCCCCTCTATTAACTATGGTTGTACATGTACTTACATTTGCATTCAAAGTTTTACTCTGTGGCACTCTGTAATGTTTAGAGTGAAACAGTAACCAGTATTTCTCTTTTTAGCTTTTTAGCAGAGACTAACCAGAATGCCACGAAGACAGTCATTGATGCAGTTGTGGCTGATCACGGTGGCACTGATAAGTGCCCCTGGTCTCGAGCTGAAATGAAAGGTAATTGTACTTTTTTGTAGCTTTCTGGTAGAGGTTTAATAATGTCCACACAAAAACCTTCTTACATTGATTTTTTCAGAACTTTTCTGAAACTTTCCCACTTGAGATTATGGATTACTCATGTCAGAAATGATGAGCAAAAATACCACCTTAAATCTGAACATTTTTTAGCTCATGCTCAATGCATGAGGTGGTGTAACATTGTAACATGAATTGTATGGACAGTACTAATGCACGTAAAAGAATTGATGTAAACATCGTTAAGCCATACATGTAAAACATGGTTTATTGATGCCATAACTTTTACATCCACTAATATAATTTGTGTAACATTTTCTTCTAAGGATCTGCTGCCACTTATTTAAAAAGTTTATATGATGCTTCCATGAGGGCAAAAAAGGGAAAACTGGAGGCACACAAAGATCTCTGTAGAAAGCAAGAAAGAATGAGAGATGTAAGTTGTTTTCTGTTTTGTATAGTCTATATGCAGTGGCATGTAAATTACAACAAGTTACTATAAACTAAATTACATCAAAGTTACATGCATTTTTCTTGGTTGTCAAGCAAAAACAACATCCAGGGTTCAGACACATTTTGGAAAACATGGAAAGTCCTTGAATTTTATTTTGATATTTCACAGGACTAAAAAGACCTGCAAAAAGATTCCAGATCCTGGCAAGTCCTGGAAATCTATTGACTTCGAGGAATATACATTTAGTTTCCAGAATTAACATTATAAGAAATGTATTGCAGGCACTAACTGCACATGGTTAAGACAAGGAAAATATATGTTGAGAGGGGTAGTTATTGGCAATTTAGGCTAAGGGGTTTTTAATTATATTCCTAATTTTTAGGAAAGAAAAATTGTTGTTCATTACAAGAAAAATAAATAGACTTGGGTTTTGTCCTTAAAAAAAATTGTCATGTTGCATATACTAGCCTATCTAGGAAACAATTGGGGCTGTACTTGTTAACCTTAACTGAGCTCTTTTTTCCTTGCCTAGAAAATTCTGAAGAGGCTTTCAACCTTGAAGACCAAGCCCTGGTCTGAAGAAAGAAAGGCTCGGGTGGAACTGGCTGTAGGAAGCCTTGCCTATACCAGCTCAGACGAGTCTGACTTATCAGATGACGAAAATGGTACAAGGAGACTAAGCAGATACCTTATCAAAAGGTTGCCATGGGAGCGGTCAACACTGGCCAAAGCGAAGAGAGAACTTGATGAGGCTTATATTAGAAGCCTCAATCCTAGAGTAAGGGTGAACCTTGTGACAAGAGGGGTTCACCTAAGGCCATCAACCAGATCCCCACCAATTGCAGCTCTAGAATGGGCAGTCAGGGCTGAGGAGCCAACCACTACAACCAGCAGCCGGCTGTCAACATCAACAAGAACAGCAACTCCATCTCTTCGTACCCGGCCACCGGGTTGTTGTGAAGTATTTCGCTGGAGCTACAACAAGTGATATGTCACATTATGTGAAACCAACACTGCACAAGAAACCTGACCAGATCATTTTACATGCTGGTACTAACGACATTGGAAAACTATCCCCAAGCGAAATCGCCGATAACATCGTTAACCTAGCGAGGGAAATTGAAAGCTCCACGGACGCCCAAGTAATAATATCAGAGCTGGTCACAAGATCGGACCTCTCAGCCAGCGGCGATGTTGATGCTGTCAACAAAAGGCTTCGAAAATTCTGCAATCAGCGACAATGGCATTTCATACGCCACGATGACATTCACTCTACGGACCTAAATAGAGGAGGACTTCATCTTGGCGAGACAGGTATTGCCAAAATGTATAACAATTTCGCGAATAAATTAGATGAATGTAATTGACCTACTCGCCGTCCGTTTAATTCAGAGACTAATCGCGACGTTGGAAACCTAATCGTTTCTCATGAATTTCTCCCGTCTAAACGAGGCTTTAAATTAGCCTCGCTAAATATCAATAGCCTTTCTGCACACATTGACGAACTAAGAATTTTGCTTTCGGATAGACCGATCGATATCTTAGCCATAAATGAAACTAAATTGGATGACACAATAAGCGATAATGACATTCATATTTCTGGCTATGAATCTATTCGTAGCGATCGCTCTACCAACGGTAGGTCTGGAGGGGGTGTTTGTTTTTATATTCGTTCCGAAATCAATTATTCTGTTCGCTCTGATCGAGTCTCACTGTCGAAATCAAGAAGCCCAGATCAAGGCCTTTTGCCGTTATGACCTGGTATAGACCCCCTGATTCTTCAATTGACCTTTTTAGAGCATTTGAAGCACTTATTGGAAAACTTGACTCAGAAAATATCGAATATTACGTCTTAGGAGATCTGAATTGTAACATGGCCGCGCCTAAGTTTGACAACAGTACAAATATCTTATCTAATATTGCTGAAGTTTACGGCCTTGATCAGTTAATAACCGAATATACTAGAATTACCGACAAATCAGCTACTCTAATAGATCTAATTTTTACAAATACTCCAGATAGGGTTGTCTGCTCAGGGGTCTCACATATAGGCATCAGCGACCACAGTTTAGTTTACGCTTTTCGTAAAGTTTCTATACAAGCGACAACTAATAAGCATACTACCCTAAGATATAGGAAATTTAAGAATTTTAACTCTGATCACTTTCGCAACGATATATGTCAACAGGATTGGAGTAACATCGAAAACTATTCTGATCCTAATTTAATGTGGGCTGCATGGAAACAACTATTCCTGGAATGCGTAAACAAGCATGCCCCACTTCATGTAAAACGGGCGCGCGCCTCTAAGTCACCTTGGATTACTCCTTACCTAAAGAAACGAATGCATGACAGAGATATTCTTAAATTGAAAGCATCACGTTCTAAGGATGCTAATGACTGGCTGCAATTTAAAAAATGTCGCAACCTAGTTAATAACGAAATTAAAAAAGCAAAAGAGCTATATTATAAAAGGGCATTAGATGAAAACGAGGGCAATTCGCGCCAGACTTGGAGGATTGTAAACGAGCTCACGTCAAGGAAAACTAATAATTGTTGCATAAAAGAAATCAAAAGCAATGGTAACTCTGTTTACAGCCCTCCTGAACTGGCCGATGCCTTCAATAATCACTTTTCTTCTATTGGACCC
>OZ026607.1:14349465-14351965 GCA_964020085.1 Micromussa lordhowensis
TATTTTTACAAGGTTTACCATTTTGTATTTGTCAATCTGTTGTTATGATACGGTTGATTACATGCAAGGACATGGTTTTTGCCAAATAAACCAGAATTTGCACACAGCGGATTGATTGATCAGAGTTTTCTACTGAGCATTCTATTTTTTCTTTTATTCTTTCTGGGGCTTAAATTACACATCAAAAAAATGTAATTACCGGTATACCTATAGTCCAGCCTGTAGTCGAGCTTTACCTATAAAACAAGACTAAGCAAACTCTTGGCTTTACACTACCTTCACATTTCAATCTGGCTTAAAGAGGACTATACGCTATATTTCGATGTATGTAAATGTCGCGTAAATGTGGAGTTAGTCTGGCTTGAAGCGCCTATTCGCTATATTTCGATTATGTAAAGGTCGCATAAATGTGGGGAAAAGACATCTTTACGTTTATATTTCGATGTATGTAAAGGTCGAGTAAATATGGAGTTTATACCAGCTTTACGCTGAGCTTAAAGTTTACTTAAAGAAGTCACATTACTCTAGCTTTGCGTCAAAGCGTAAATGAAGCGTAAAGCTCAACTTTACGTAATGTAAATGTGGCGTTAAGTTGAGTAAATACAAATTTTACACCAGCTTTATACTGACATTATGCTATCTTAAAGATGTCTTTTCATGCTGTGCCAGGGTCTATTCCTAGAAAGTTTTGCATTGTGGAAGAACAAAACGCCGAGGAAACCTCCAGCAGAGCGAAAATCGGTCGAAAGAAAGCAGCCATTTTCATATGTAAACAGCCCGTCAGATGATATGGCAGAATGTGAAACTGACCACATGGAGCTTGAGATCGAAGAGTCGGAGGAAGAACGGCTGCGAAGGAGAGTAAAAGAATTGGAGCTATCCCTGGAGAGAGAAACTTCCCGAAGGAAAACAGCCGAAGCTGCCTTAGAAACCAAGAGATTCTCTGACCAAAATTTGCGACAAGATCCAAAGGTTTTTAAATTTTGTACCGGTTTTACTGAAGAACAGTTTTGTTTCTTTTTGGAATTCTTGGGCAATGGAATGAACAATCTGACCTACTGGGAATGTTTATTGATCAAATTGTCTTTGTGTGTGCAATGTTGACAAACTTTTTTCCACTATTAGTGTCAGACAACAAGGAAATCAGCAACATGACCACCTGACCACCATTGTTGTTATTTATGTGTACAATTGTTACATTGGTATCTACCATACAAGTGGGCAGTGTTTCTCTGACTGATTGGCTTTTCAATCTTCAAAACATAAAATGGTAAATTATTATCTATTGGGACTTGTTATCCACAGGTCTGGTTTATACCGAAACAGTAATATGTCATTGGAAAGTGTAATTTGCAGAACTCCTTAGTTATTTAATTATTCTACAAAAATTATTACAAGATTTACAGTCTCATATGTACACATAGAAATACGATGCGAAGTGCAAACATTTTTGTGCTTAATGCGCATGCGCATTAAACAACAATGTTGAAAACTAGTCCGTGTTAGACTTTTCCGAGTGTAAAACTTCGCTGGTCCCATGGGATTTTCCGAAGAACTAGATCCTTACGAGTGTTATTTCGTATTCTCCTCCTACTAAGTCGTAAGACCGAAGAACGACGTGATTGACATCTCGTTCATATTTGGTCCCAAGCACATGCACCGACGGTTTGTTGTTGTGGCGTCGAAGGAACAGAGGAGTTCAAGTAAGTTGCGTTTACTGTTACTTTAGCTAATATATAGCTATGAGGCTAGCCACTTTTGCTGGCGAAATATACCGTAGCTTTCAAAATGCGTGTCGACTTATTCAAAGGAGTGGTTCCGAGAAGAGTTTTGGAATGCTGAGTCAGTTTGTTTGTTCGCACTCTACATCAAAATATTTGACTGCGTGGATATGGTCGCCAAAAAAATAATATTCAGTAAAACCGTTGTCAGTATTCGCATATAGACATAAAGAACGTGTGCAGGTATTTGGTGACGTTTTCTGATTCACTAACATTTCTCGCTCTGTTAGAGAGTGTCGGGAGTTGATATTGTTTTTCAGAAAGATTCGACAAACCTCTTCGGAGGTCAGAGAAAGCTCTTTGGAGCTCAAAGAAAGCTCTTCGGAGCTCAAAGAAAGCTCTTCGGAGCTCAAAGAAAGCTCTTCGGAGCTCAAATAATGCACGCTTGAGATCTGTACAGCCCCCGAATTGATCCCGACCCCGAAATGATCCCCACTTTTCTTCTCGTTGACCCCGAAATGATTCCCAAGGAATTATGAAGTGGCGGGGAAGCATGGGACTGTGGATTGCTCAGTAATTAAGGAACTTAAAGCCATTTTGGCATAAACAGTATATTAACTTACGGCGCCGATATTAACAACTAAAAGTGAATAAAGTAAACTAAGAATATGGAAAATTTGTAGAAACGTTTGTAACTGAAGCTAATAAGTGTTATTATACATGTAAATGTTCATCCGCCGAAAGATAGACTACAACTGACATGATGCAACCACATAACA